>OX451739.1:790269169-790869169 GCA_948472305.1 Vicia faba
ACATTTTTATTTTTATTATTATTCATACTAAAAAACACTTTTTTTTAATATATTTCATTTTTATACATGTTAATATATTTTTGTATATAAATAATATATAATGTTTATCTTCTTAAAAGAAATTAGGGTTTACCCTAAAATAAATAAAATTAACCTTTTTATTTATTTATTTCTTTATATTGTTTTACATTGAAAATATTTTTACATACATAAAAACTTCTTCTTTTTTTTTTTGCATAATACATTTTATTTAATATTTATTTATTTTGTTTATTTAAATAATTGTACATTTAAATATTATGCATTGTAAATTCAATTTGGTTGTAATAACTTAGGGTTTAAATTTCTTGCAAGATAATCCGCTATCCAAAATTGTACCCATATCCCCATAATCATGTTTGTAATAGCTTAGAATTTAAATTCTCACATTTTTACGCTTTCAATTATGTCATGATTAGAGAATTAGGGTTTGTATGCAAATCAAAAACCAACAAATAGTTTGACCTAATCAAAGACAAAAATGCATGAAAAACAAACACAATGCACACTTACACACCTAGGGTTACAATCCACTTGTTGCCTTCAAAAATGGGCCATGGTATGCATGTTGAGTACTTTGGCAAAACAAAAACAAAACAAAAGATCATAGTCCCTCGATGACGCTATCTTGGTGGCCTAAACATAAATGATCAAGTCCCTCAAGAAAATTTCCAAAAATACTTAGCACAATTGATATCATGGTCTATACGATGACCCGCGCCTGTCCCGTTTAACATCCTAACACAAGGTTGTTCACCAAATGCAATGGTGCAACAACACTGTTAAAAGGGTTTAAAACATAAGAAAGATCTTTGAGTAAAATAGGGTAGATAACTCTTAGTTACTTGATCAAAAGCTTGCAAAAACATCCTTGTTATTTCAAACACACTTCACAACACAATTTCAAAACCCTACTTTCAAACATTGAAAACTTTTCAAAAGACAAATACATCTTTGTATAAATTCAAACAAGAATCATTACAAAGGTTGCCATAACGATGGCCTCTTTTCAAAACATCTTTCAAAACCACACACAAAGCACCATTTCAAACAATTGAAAAGCAAAGCAAGTGATCTAAACAAGTAACTAAGAGCCCATGGATAACCATGGATGAAAAGGGTGCTTGCACATTCCCTTTTCATAATCTACTCCCCGAACCCAAGAAAACATCTCAAAGGTCTTTCCTGTGCTTTTTGACCTTTCCTTAGGATAAAATAAAAAGTCGGTGGCGACTCTTGCTAAACCGAAACATTTGCGAACACAAACGCAAAACCTCAAGTTAGTTCTCCCACCGTATCACAGAACTGGCGACTCTGCTGGGGAATAGTTTAAAAGTGGAGTAACCTTAGGGTTTAGATCACCCTTTGCATGCTTATTTTTGTTTGCTTGGATTGCTTTACATTTGGTTCTTTATTTGGGTTTGAATCCTCCACCCGGATTTTTGGGAAACATTCATAGGTAAATAGCAATACATTGTGGAAACTATGCGGGGTATACCGACATGGTTGAAGCAATAGCTATATTAGTGCGACATATTTGTGAGTACCGGTAGCCTTTGAGTCAATCAAAGAGAACACGGGGTCGCTGAGTGATGTCATGAAGCACTAATGAACTCTTAGAACCTTACTTGACCATCTTGGCCATTTTTTTAGGGGTAGTGAGATAACCGGCTTTGATGCAGTCCGAAGTTGGTAGATACTCGATACTACACTCATTGAGGGTTATTTTCTTGGAATATTTTGGTCGCCAGTTAAGTGGCTAAACCAAAACAATGAACACAGAAAATAATCCAGTGATATTGAGATCCTTAGAACCCGGTTACTATTTATAGGACCGGTTTGAGCCAACTAACTTCAAGAGGGTACTTACCTATGATACCTCATGCAAGCCTGAAACTAGGATCTTGTGTGACTTTCTTGTACATATGTTTGTGCATACATCATGAACATCATAAAGCATCATATGCATCCACTAACCATTTTAAGGGTTTGGATCTTCATCTTTATTCTTGTTTTTTAGGTCATGTAATCTCTTCACAGGAAAACAATTCAAATCAACCTTGTGAGAATCCCTCCTCAACTCAAGGAGCTTACTTCCAAGATTCTAGAGAATTCTCTCTTCAGTGAAAGACATGGTAGACTTCTCAACTTGGTCAACTCCAACATTGAAGAAGATATGGTGAAAGTCCTCTTCCAGTTCTTTGACCCCCTACACCACTGTTTCACCTTCCCTGATTATCAACTAATACCTACTTTGGAGGAATTTTCTCAACTCCTGAGAATTCCTATTCTTCATCAACTACCCTATAACGGTACGGAAAAAGAACCAAAGCCTGAAGATGTTGCTCAAGCATTACACTTGCAACCATCTGACATCAAAGGACATTTGGAAACCAGAAGTGGTGTCAAGGGTTTCTTGGAAAAGTTTCTGTTTGAGAAGGCACAAGACTGCTGGAATTTTCTAGATCTACAAGCTTTTGAGGAGATTGTGGCACTCCTCATTTATGGGCTGGTCTTGTTCCCAAATCCTGATCAGCTTATAGATGTGAATGCTGTCAAGATTTTCATATCTCGAAATCCTGTGCCTACATTACTTGGGGATATCCTACACTCATTTTACACACGAACAATGATGAAAAGAGGTGTTCTCATGTGTTGTACTCCTCTCCTAGCAAGGTGGTTTATTTCTCAACTTCCACAAACAGTTTTGAAGAATGAGCAGGGTTTAAGGTGGTCACAACGATTGATGACCTTAACACATTCTAATGTTCATTGGTGTTCTCGGTCCAGAGAAAATGTCATCATCATTGATCGTTGTGGGGAATTCCCTAATGTCCCGCTACTTGGCATTAGGGGAGGCATTACCTACAACCCTTGTTTAGCTCTAAGACAGTTTGGATATGCTAGAAGGGATGGCCCTCATGATATGCTGATTCCTGACTTGGTTTTTGACTTCGACAACGATGCGCAAGGACTTCGACAAAGGTTCATCAGAGCTTGGAGGATGCCCAACAAAGTGGATAGTAAGACACTGGGGCACAAGAATTCCATCCCCCTTGAGCCTTATCTCAAGTGGGTACGAACCCGCGCCCAAAATCTTATGATGCCATACCCTCACATTCTCCTCGTGATCAAAGAGCCTATTTTGGAAGGAGAGGTTCCATACACCCTCCTACATCCCGACATGCCTACATCATTGGGAGAATTACAAAAGAGTTGGATCCAACTCAAGGAAGAGCGGAATACTTTTGAAGCCAGCTTCTACGCCAGTGAGAAGAAGGTTTTAGAGCTTACCCGCCGACTTCATGAGGAATAAACTCTCAACACTTACATCGCACCAAAAAGTATGCGCAATGTCTTTTTACATTAAGAACTTTGTAATATTTTTCCCATGGGGCACTTATGTACTAACAAATTTCTTCTTAATATGGCGTGTGTTCTTTTTGTTTGCAACAAATTTGAATTTTCTGAATCCTTGAATTCATTACATGAATAACATATCATTCATCATATGCATAAACAGGTCTTCACACCAGGTTTCCTTATCTTTCTGCTGTTTATTTCAGCCGGATGGATTTGGAGCAGGCGGTTAAGGATCTGCAAGCGTAGAATTCTCAATTCCAGCAACTCCTCATGACCTTAGCAAAGGGTCAAGAGGACCTTAAAGCACTGTTGGAGAAAGATAAAGAGAAAAATAAGAAGAGACCCGGTGTGGTCATTATGGGAAGGAGGTTTGAAAGCAATGCTAGAAAAGTTCTCGAGTTCCCCTCAATGTCTGATGAAGGGGCTGGTAAAGGAAAAGGAACAGCGATGCCTTCTGAATCTGAAGTTGAAGGAGAAGAAGAGGAAGAGGAAGAAGACGAAGATTACTTCGAACAACAATATCCCTCGGGGGATGTTAAATTTAAAAATCTTGAGGATCGGTTGGCAGCCATGGAGTTGCAAAGGGTACCTAGTTTAGATTTCGAAGAACTAGGGTTGGTCGTTGGGGTCGTCATTCCTCCCAAGTTCAAAGTTCCTACTTTTGCTAAGTATGACGGTTTGTCCTGTCCAAAAATGCATCTAAGATCCTACGTCAGAAAGATCCAACCCCACTCATCTGATAAGGATCTTTGGGTCCATTGTTTCCAAGACAGTTTGTCAGGCACACAATTGGACTGGTTCTATCAACTCGAGAGGTCGGAGGTTCATAACTGGGAAGACTTAGTTGCTTCTTTCTACTGACAATACCAATACAACGCTGATTTAGCGCCCACTCGTACTCAACTACAGAGTATGGGTATGGCTTCTAATGAGGGATTTAAAGAGTATGCCCAAAAGTGGCGTGATCTGGATGGAAGAGTGCAGCCACCATTGTCGGATAGGGAGCTGGTTGACATGTTTTTAGGAACCCTGTCTGGCGCTTTCTTTAATCATTTAATTGGGAGTTCCTCTGCGGGATTCACTGAATTAATTCTGACCGGTGAAAGGGTCGAGGCCGGCATTAAAAGTGGTAAGATTCAGAAAGATGCCTCCGCGTCCACTGCCATTAAGAAGACCTTCCCAGCTAAGAAGGAAGCTTCTGCTGTTTATTCTCAGAAAAGTCAAGGAAGGACTGAACGCCGACCAATAGTAGGGGATGTGATGATTCAAAACTCTTCAAATGATCAACCTCCTAGCAATCAACCAAGATCTAATCAGCAAAGGGTAGAAAGGCCACAAAGGCAATTCACCCGAACCAACATGACATCGGCCCAAGTACTCCCTCATTTGCTAAAGCTGAATCTTACCAATTCGAAGGAAGCGCCAAAAAACGCTAATACCTCTTCTCCATATTACCACTCCAATGTAAAGTGTGCTTACTACTCTGACAGTGTAGGGCATGATACCAATAATTGTTGGGCTCTTAAGAACAAAATCCAAGACCTGATCGACACCAAGGAGGTAGAATTTAATGCGCCCGAAAAGCCAAACGTGATTTCTGCCCCAATGCCCAAGCACGGTCATAATGTTCATGCCGTTATGGAAGACCTTCATGTTACCAATGTTGCTGACCTTTTGACTCCATTACCAGTGATTAAAGCGAATTTGATATGAGCCGGGATATTCCCAGGCTGTGGAAAAGACTGTTACTTTTGTTTAAACATATGAGCTGACTGTCCAATGTTGAAATCAGGCATCCAACGCCTGATGGATACCCAAGAGATACTCTTCCAAAAGACTCATGTTGATACCTTCACTCCTGTTACTCATGCTACCTTTGATACTTCAACCAATGACATTGCAATAATAACCATCTCCGACAATCTTCCTAAGGCTTGCAAAAGGCCTGTCAAGATTACGCCTGATCCTAAGTTTGTGCCGTTAAAAATCACCATGTCGGGGCCTGTCCCGTATAAATTTACCAAGATGATACCATGGAACTACGGAGGAGAAATTTTCTATCATGGTATCAAACAGATTGAATCAGTCCAAGAGAATTCTAATGATGAAACCCCTGATATAGGGAACATTGCAGGAACAAGCAAGATAACTCGCAGCGGATGGATTTTCTCTCTGGAGATTGCTCCCCCACGAGCAGTCTTCGGACCCTCGAAAGCTTCTGTACCTGTTAAGCCATCTGCTCAAAGCCCGATAATTGAAGAATTGGATACTCCTGAAGTTAGACCCTCTGTTGATACTACCGATAAGGGTAAGGGGATACTAGAAGCGCCTGTCAGGATGAAGGCTCAGACTGTGGTAATCCCCGAAACCACCCAGAAAGAAATGGAAGAAATCTTAAAGATAATCAAAAAGAGAGACTACGACGTCGTGGAACAGCTAGGGCAGACCCCTTCCAAAATCTCCATGTTGGCTCTTCTACTCTGCTCTGAGGCCCATGCTAAGGCCTTGATCAAATTTTTACAGACGACACACGTGCCTCAAGAAACTTCGGATGACCAGTTTCAAGAGTGTGTGGCCAGCCTTACTGCTGATAATGGTCTTGGTTTTTCCGATGCTGATTTGACCCCCAAGGGAAGGAAGCACAACGACGCGCTGCATGTCTCAGTAGAATGCAGGGGAGCCACACTTGCCCATGTCCTGGTGGATACTGGTTCATCTCTGAATGTGCTACCGAAGAAAGTGTTAGACCGTTTGGACTGTGAAGGGTTAGTGCTGAAGCCAAGTAATATCGTGGTTAGGGCCTTTGATGGGTCCAAAAGGATGGTTCACGGAGAGGTGGACATTCCTATCAAAGTGGGCACATAAATTTTCAACTCCACCTTTTATGTGATGGACATTCGTCCTTCATATTCGTGTTTGTTGGGAAGGTCGTGGATCCACTATGCCGGGGCAGTTACCTCCTCTTTACACCAAATGCTAAAGTATCATGTTCAGGGTAAGATTATAACGGTGCACGGTGAGGAAGAGTACATGATAAGTCACCTCAACTCCTTCCGCTATGTGGAGTTGGATGGCAAATTCATAGAAACGCCTTTCCAACATTTTCAGGAAGTTTCTCCTGAAGTCGCGGTTGCAAAACAATGGTTGATGTGCCTATAGTTTCCAAGCATGTATCTAGGATGGCATCTCTCAAGGATGCAGAGGCTGTAATCAAAGAATGAAGGACTACAGTGTGGGGGAAACTGCTTGAGTTTTCTCACAAGACAGACAAGTTCGGACTAGGTTTTACTGCTGCTGGCCAAAAAGCTGAGCGTCGCTCCAGGGCTGGAGGATCACCCGTAAAAATCACTCACCATGGAATTAATGCCTTAGAAGATGATGATGAAGAAGACAACTTTGAAGATTGGATCTTTCCAACCGTCGAAGGAGGATTAAGCAACTGGGAATCAAAGAAATTTATTCCCATCACTTTCATCAACCAGTAATTTACCTTTGAACAATTTCCTATTTTGGTCTGTAATAACTAAACAATTCGTACACTATTTTCACCTTATGCCTCGCCCGGGGCATATAGGTCCATTTGTAAGGGCTTGATTTTCTTCATTATCATATGCCATGTTTAATGAATCATTGGACGTTTTCATCTATAAACTGTTGTGTTAATTTTCTTTCCTTTTACATTTTGTTTTGTTTAAGGATGGATATCCCTTACACACACCCACACTCACAAAATACAGGTACCCATCCACTCCAGATTCCATGGGTGACTATTCTGCTTTAGCCTTCAGCAACTCTAAAGATTTGGTCAATCATGCTGAATACGAAGTTGATGAAGACTGTGAAGTGTCGGGAGAGTTAGCCATACTTTTGCAACAAGAAGAGAGGGCTATTCTGCCCCATGAAGAGTTGCTAGATACCATCAACCTGGGAACAGAGGAAGACAAGAAAGAGGTTAAGGTGGGTGCCAACCTGGAACCAAGTGTCAAAGAGCGCCTAGTGCAGTTATTGAATAAGTATGTTGAGATCTTTGCCTGGTCCTATGAAGACATGTCGGGATTAGACACAGATATTATGGTTCACCGTCTCTCTACAAGAGAAGACTGTCCACTGATCAAACAAAAAGTTCTCTGAATGAGGCCCGACATTTCTGAGAAGATCAAAGCTGAGGTAATGAAGCAATTCAACGCTGGCTTTCTGGATGTTACTTACTATCCATAATGGGTTGCTAACATTGTGCCCGTGCCTAAAAAGGACGGCAAAGTCAGAATGTGTGTGGATTATCGGGACTTAAACAGGGCTAGCCCTAAAGATGATTTTCCACTACCACACATCGACATCTTGGTTGACAACACAGCTCAATACAAGGTATTTTCCTTCATGGATGGATTCTCGGGATACAACCAGATCAAAATGGCTCCCGAAGACATGGAGAAAACTACTTTTGTCACGCAATGGGGTACCTTCTGCTACAAAGTGATACCATTCGGATTGAAGATTGCCGGGGCAACCTATCAACGCACCATGGTAGCTTTATTTCATGACATGATACATCATGAGATTGAAGTCTACGTAGACGACATGATAGCCCGTTCACAGACAGAAGAAGAACACCTTGATCATCTGTAAAAGCTATTTGTTAGATTGAAGGAGTATAAGCTCAGACTGAATCCAAGCAAGTGCACTTTTGGAGTCAGGTCTGGTAAACTTTTAGGATTTATCGTCAGCAACAAAGGCATTGAGGTTGATCCTGCTAAAGTAAAAGCTATACAAGAAATGCCTGCCCCCCGCACTGAAAAGGAGGTTAGAGGTTTCTTGGGATGCTTAAACTATATTGCGAGGTTCATCTCTCACCTAACATCTACCTGTGAGCCAATCTTCAAGCTGTTGAAGAAAGATCAGGTGATTGAATGGAACAATGATTGTCAAGTTGCTTTTGATAAGATCAAGGAGTATCTGCTGAAACCTCCTATTTTGATGCCACCCGTCGAAGGAAGGTCGTTAATCATGTATCTGATTGTTTCAGATAACTCAATGGGGTGCGTACTGGGCCAACATGACGAGTCTGGCCAAAAAGAGCATGCCATTTATTACCTTAGCAAAAAGTTTACCGACTATGAGACTCGCTACTCACTGCTCGAGAAAACTTGTTGCGCTTTGGTATGGGCTCCTCGCCGGCTAAGGCAGTATATGTTGACTCATACCACTTTGCTGATTTCCAAGATGGATCCGATTAAGTATATCTTTGAGAAGCTTGCTTTATCTGGAAGAATCGCTAGATGGCAAATGATCCTGACTGAGTATGATATCCAGTATACTACTCAAAAAGCTATAAAGGGGAGTGTACTACCTGACCATCTAGCTCATCAAGCCGTCGAAGATTACCAATCTATGAGATTCGATTTCCCTGACGAGGACATCATGACATTGGACAACATTGAAGGTAACGGACCGTATGACGGACCTAAACAAGGATCTCGATGGAACCTGTACTTTGATGGTGCTTCAAATGCACTTGGTAACGGTATCGGTGCGGTACTCATTTCTCCGGAAGGTTGCCATACACCCTTCACTGCCCGACTTTGCTTCAGTTGTACCAACAACATGGATGAATATGAAGCTTGCATTTTTGGTCTCAAGGCTGCTATAGACTTGGGAATCAAATATTTGGTCGTATTTGGGGACTCAGCTTTGGTTGTCAGTCAAATCAAAGGAGAGTGGGACACTAGACATCCTAATCTTATCCCATACAAAGAACATGTCCTGACATTATTGCCTCATTTCGAGCAGATTACCTTTGATCACTTCCCGCGAGAAGAAAATCAGCTAGCAGATTCTCTGGCTACAATGTCCTCCATGTTTAAACTCAACTAGGATAACGAGGCTCCCCAAATCACCATCGAGCGAATGGTTGAACCTGCACACTGTCATAAGATTAATACCGAAGAAGTAGTGGAACAACCCTGGTTTCATGAAATCAAACGGTATCTCCAGACTCGAGAATACCCTGAAGGGTTTCAGTCAATGACAAAAAGTTCTTAAGGAGATTTGCTGCCAAGTTCTTCCTGAGCAATGGTATCCTTTACAAGCGCAGCCATGATTGTGTTCTACTTTGTTGTGTGGACAAGGTTGAAGCAGAGTTGATCATGACCGAAATACATAGTGGCACCTTTGGCACCCACTTAAGCGGACATACGATGGCTAAGAAGATTCTAAGGGCAGGCTACTACTGGTCTACCATGGAACCTGATTGTCATCAACATTCCCGTACTTGCCATAAATGCCAAGTCTATGCTGACAAGGTACATATTCCTCCTGTTCGATTCAACGTTATGACAGCTCCTTGGCCATTCACAATGTGGGGCATTGACATGATTGGAGAGATCAAGCCTACGGCATCCAATGGACATCGCTTCATCTTGGTCGCTATTGATTATTTTACCAAGTGGGTCGAAGCAGCTTCCTACGCCTCTGTTACAAAGAATGTGGTTGCCCGTTTCATTAAGCAGAATCTCATATGCCGATACGGTATCCCCGACAGGATTATCACGGAAAACGGTACAAATTTGAACAACACTATGATCACCGCTCTGTGCGAGCAGCTCAAGATTTATCATCATAATTCATCTCCCTATCGGCCAAAGATGAACGGTGTTATTGAATCCGCGAACAAAAATATCAAGAAGATCATTCAAAAGATGACAGTCACCTACAAGGACTGGCATGAGATGTTACCGTTTGCTCTGCATGGATATCGTACCACGGCACGTACTTCAACAGGGCAACCCCTTTTTCTCTGGTATATGGCATGGAAGTTGTTCTACCTATGGAAGTTCAGATTCCTTCCTTAAGGATCATGAAAGATGTCGGTTTGAGTGAAGACGATTGGATTCATACCCGGCTTGATCAACTTAATTTGATCGACGAGAAGCGACTTACTACTGTTTTTCATGGTTAGACGTATCAAAATGGATGATCAAGGCTTTCAACAAGAAAGTCAGACGTCAAGTATATCAAGTCGGAGATCTTGTAATCAAGTGGATCATCTTGCCGCAAAGTGATCCCAGGGGCAAGTGGACTCCTACCTACGAAGGACCATTTGTGATCAAGAGCATCTTTTCTGGTGGGGCAATGATTCTGACCACCATGGACGGTGACGACTTGCCGCACCTTGCGAATGCAGACATAGTCAAAAAATACTACGCATAAATGACCCGACAAGTTGAAAACTCGAAAGGGCGACTTGGGAAAAAATGGGCATCCCGGTGAATCGAAAACCCGAAAGGGCGGTTTAGGCAAAAATTAGGGATAAACAAAAAAATATGTACACCCGGCAAGTTGAAAACCCGAAAGGGTGACTTGGGCAAAAAAGGGTTTCCCGGTGGACTGAAAACCCGAAAGGACGGTCCAGGCAAAAATTAGGGAATTAAAGCGTATGAATATGTCTCGTCGGATCACTTTAAGGATAATCTCTTCACCAACAAGCTCCAAGCTTCTGATCAATCCAATCATCGGCGGACGAAGCAGCGAATGGACAAGATACTCAGAGTTGTGAAGGCTATAGCAGAATGGGAACCCCATGGAATTGTTACACATAGCCATCTTTCTTTTTGTATAAAAATTTTTCTCAATTTATGACAACATTCTCTTACTAGGATGTTTGTCTCCTTTGTACAAAGATACTTACAAAAGTTAATACAAAGATACTTCGAGTGCAGAAATTTGCTTGCCTTTATTTTCTTTTTTACACTTATGTTTTATTTGAAAATGTCCAATGTTTTGTTAAATAGGCATATGCATTTGAATATAATCACTGCTTACAAATAAAACGAAATTGAGAAAGGATAATTACTGGTAGGTCGAAAGTATAGGAAAACGTCTTTAGGCTATTCCAATAGAAATCCCCTACAGTATATCATTCAGATCCTCAATAAAGCTAAAACCTTGGAGTACATATCCCCAACGGAGTTAAGCTTCAAGATCCCCGACGGAGCCAGTGTATTCTAAACTTTATTCCAGCTGAGTTCCCATCATAGTTCAAACTCCCGATCCCCAGTGGAGCCCAAAAACCCTGAAATACCTATCCCCCAGCGGAGCTAGAATATTCTAAACTTTCTTCCCCAGCGAAGTCAAATTTCCAACTATCAATCCCCGGTGGGAACCATTCAGCTTCCACCAACTCCTCCGGCAAGTTATCTTAAAAGTGAGAACCAAGCAGATAACAGTTAACTTCTTGTCTTATCCACAACTAGGATGATTCCCCGACAGTTTGGCATACAACCCAAGCTCCTGATTTCCCCGACCGAGTAAACACTCTCCCCGCAGAGTTTATTTCCCAGCAGATCGAATATTCTCTGTCTCATTTCTCCAGCAGAAGCCTCCCGGGTTCTAATTCCCCAGTAGAGGTCTTCAGAATTCTCCTTATTCCCCAGGAAAGTCATTCCCCGCAGAAGTTATCAAAGCTCTTGTTAAATCCCCACAAGTCACCAAGGATTTTCAATCCCCAGTAGTGGTCCCAGGATTTCTCATTCTCAATAATCAAAGATCTTTAATCCCCGAACAGTCAGCAAGGATTTCTCATAATCAAAGATTTTTTGAGTCCTCAGTATCGATCAAGAATTTACTTTCTCTGGCAGCAGTCAAAGATTTCATTATCTCTGGTTATCAAGGATTTATTTTCCTCAGCAAGACAGCTACTCAGCTTACATGCACATCCATTACATTCATATATCATAAACATTGATGAAACACAGTTCATTGCATCATACATATCATGCAACATAACTTTGTATTTTAGCTAACATTTTACCCTTTTCAGGATAAGATTAAAAGGCTATCTTTAATAATTATTCAGATACAGTATGGATACACCCCAGACACGGCGGTCATTCTATTACTCATTCAGAATTCCAAGTCAAAATACAGTATGGATACGCCCCAGACACGGCGGTCATTCTACTGCACATTCAGACTTCAATAATCCGATACAGACTAGATACGCTCCAGACACAGCAGCCATTCTATCTCTCATTCAGATTCAACTATCAACTTCAAGTTAAGATACGCTCCAAACACGGATGCCATTCTGGCCCTTACACCAGAAGTTTGATTCTCCACAATGCAGTTGCCACGGAAGTCATTCTGTCACTTATTCAGATTCCAGTTACAGTTTCAGATACACTCCAGACACGGAAGTCATTCTACTACTCATACAGATCTTAACTTCATATATAGTCCAGATACGCTCCAGACACGGTTGCCATTCTGTCACTCATTCGGAATTTATCCCCAGCCCAGAGATGCTCCATACACGGATGTTTTTCTGTCGCCCATTCAGAATTCAGATACAACTCAGATACGTTCCAGATGCGGATACCAATCTGACGTTCATTCTACTGGTTTTCAACAAATAAATCTTAGATGGCATATTTAAGCCCATCTCCAGCAAGATTATACTATCTCCAAATGGCATATTTAAGCCCATCTCCAGCAAGATTATACTATCTCCAAATGGCATCTTTAAGCCTATTCCCTCAGATACATTTTTAACGAGTGCAAATTTACGGGCACTCTAGTGTCCAATCCTCTTTTACCTTCGAGTCACGAAAGGCAAACTTTCCAATCTAACTCTTAAGATTCAAGAAGATTGAACAGGGGCAACTGTTGTACCCCAAAATTTTCCCTCTCACTTTATCAACATTTCTCATCACAAGGCTCTTGGAGCTCAAGACCAGGCTAGGGTTTGCTCTGCTCAAGACACCTCCTTGCACTGTTGACCTAAATTAGGGTTTGAGTTTGCACAAGGATTTTTGAACCTTCAATGCCCAAATTGACTTTCATACTTCATGTTGGACTCATAAGTTTGTCCATACCAAGTTTCAAGCCTTGAATCAAATTTTTGCCCAGACAATTGGACAGTTGACCTAGAAATCAACTATATTGGGGGGAAAGTCAACTATGGCCAATTTACAGTCAAACTTCATGAATTTTGACCCACATCAACATTATGAACTCATATGAACCATTTGATCAACTTTGAACCACAATTCCACAAGAAATTTCATCAGATCACCAAAAGGGCAAAATGGTCATTTTTAGGGTTTTGACTGTACAAAGGCAATTTTTGACTGTTTGACCTAGCCAGTGGCAAATCAAGTTCAACCATGGACTCAAGGACTCAATGACATTATCTTGACCTATTCAACAAGTTCAAAAGACCTCAAATGCATAGGATTGACAGATGAATTTTTCAGTCAACTGATCAAAATTTGACTGTACACTGAAAAGTCAAACTTTGACTTTTTGGTCAAAATCAAGTGCCAAGGGTCATTTTTCATCAAGATGTGTCAAATTATTAAACTTTTTCATCAAGAAACCCAAAATTACAAATTAGGGTTTGAAATTGAAAATTTTCATAACTTAGAATTTTTCGAAGTTATGAAATTTTCTTAATTTTTCCTAACTTTGTCCCACATTTTCACCAAGATGCAAATGGATTAAAACAAAACTTACAAAATGAAAGTTGTAGTCTATCACAAAGTATACAACTTTGAATCACAAAGTTTTCTCAAAAGAAGCTTGGATCTCAAGTTATGATTTTTGGAACAAGGGTCCCTAAAACTTTTAACTTAGAGAAATTTTGCCCTAGTTTAGGCAGGATTTTGACCCAACTTCTTGGCCATTTTTCACATAGTTCCACTTGTAATCTCAAGTTTCATTTCAAAGATGGATTATATTATATGTTGCAAGCTTTCCAAATTGTCCAAGAACTACTCAAACACATTTGTGGTTAGGGAGAATCGAATGCTTGAAGTTGGCAAGAACTCACTTTGTAACCATGGCCAATGCATGTTCATACAAGTTGCAAAATCTGACCAAACTAGATTTGTACTTGATTACAGGTCTCTAAACCAATTTACACTCAAAAATTGAATGCAAATACATTGTACATTGGTGTTATTCTGATCATTAGAGCTTGGCACAATGAATAATTCCATTTTGGGAATAAAGGTAGCACTTCCATTTACATAAAGCATGCTTTATGTCAAGTTTCATTTCTTGAGCCATACACCAAGCCATTTGCTGCAAATAAGGCTCCCTAATGTCAGGCAAAGTTCAACAACTTTGTGCAGCTAGGTTACAAGCCAGTACAGCCATTGCATTGTCAACTCTCACTTTTTTCTTCAAAACCAAGTAATTGTGCCAAAAGGACAGAACTTGCATATCTGATATATTCAACTTAAGCCAACATTTAAAACAAGTTTTACACATCCTTGTGAGCCAAAAACACGAGCCATTCATCCCTCAAACACCCTTGTACACAAAAATCACATTTTCTTGCAAAACAGGGCAGGCCCTGCAGAATCACTTCCATCTTCACATTGCCTCGTCCGCTTTGCCCCAAACTTGTTCCAATACCTTCCATTCAACTCACTCAAGCTATCCCAAACCTCCATTTCCAACTGTAACTCCATTTACAGTGTTCACCATTTTCGTTTAAAGCTTATGCAGGTTGACTTCTAGAGGTTGATTCAGGGACACTCAAGGCAAGTTAAGTATTGGGAAAGGTCCAGGGAACATCAAGCAAGATCAAAAGAACCTCAGGCCTCACTGAAAGTTGCTGCATTGCCATACTCGTGTCCAACTGAAACAGGTATTTTGCAACTTCCTATCTCTCTATTTAGGGATCATTAGGCTTAGGTTTGTGAATGAAAAATGTATTACTCATAGCCCTTAAGCTGTACATATGCTCAGTTTTCATTTAAGTTAAACGTGCTAAGAGAATTTTATCCATGAACATGCTGAAAAAACTAGGTCAGATTTTAGGGCCAGAGAAATTCTCTCTGGTCTTTGAGAGTTAGATCAAGTTTTTTATATGGTTAGAATCGTGGTTTAATGCTCTACAAGATTCATGTTTTGAGTTTTGGCAAAAGATCACGTTTCCAGGAGTTAGCAGTTTGTACAGGGAAAGCGCGCGTTTGTCACAAGGAAGAAGATGAAGTGGAAATGGGTTGGGCCTATTTTGTTCTTCTTTTTGCACCTCCCTCTCCTCTTTTTGCACCCGTTGGCCCAACTTCTTATATTTTTGAATTTTTGTTTTGTTTTCTAACTTTGATATTTCATTTCCAAACATAACAAAATGCTCCAAAAATATTTTCATAATTTTTTACATTTATTTGGTATTTATTTTAATTATTTCTAACATTAAAACATTTTATATACTTTTATATTATTTGTTTAAATAAAAAAAATAATGTAAATAATACTTTTATTTTTATTTTGTATTTTTATTCACACTGAAAATATTTTCTTGAATATATTTTATTTTTCTAAATATTTTATTTTATTTTATAATTACTTAATATATTTAATATATATATATATATATATATATATATATATATATATATATATATATATATATATATATATATATATATATATATATATATATATATATATATATATATATATATATATATATATATATATATATATATATATATATATATATATATATATATATATATATATATATATATATATATATATATATATATATATATATATATATATATATATATATATATATATATATATATATATACACACATATATATTTTTATTTTATTAAAAACATAGAATAAAAATACAAAAATATTACATTTTTATTTTTATTTTTATTCATACTAAAAAACACTTTTTTTTAATATATTTCATTTTTATACATGTTAATATATTTTTGTATATAAGTAATATATAATATTCACCAAATGCAATGGTGCAACAACACTGTTAAAAGGGTTAAAAACATAAGAAAGATCTTTGAGTAAAATAGGGTAGATAACTCTTAGTTACTTGATCAAAAGCTTGCAAAAACATCCTTGTTATTTTCAAACACACTTCACAACACAATTTCAAAACCCTACTTTCAAACATTGAAAACTTTTCAAAATACAAATACATCTTTGTATACATTCAAACAAGAATCATTACAAAGGTTGCCACAATGATGGCCTCTTTTCAAAACATCTTTCAAAACCACACACAAAGCACCATTTCAAACAATTGAAAAGTAAAGCAAGTGATCTAAACAAGTAACTAAGAGACCATGGATAACCATGGATGAAAAGGGTGCTTGCACCTTCCCTTTTCATAATCTACTCCCCGAACCCAAGAAAACATCTCAAAGGTCTTTCCTGTGCTTTTTGACCTTTCCTTAGGATAAAATAAAAAGTCGGTGGCGACTCTTGCTAAACCGAAACATTTGCAAACACAAACGCAAAACCTCAAGTCAGTTCTCCCACCGTATCACAGGCGCAGCGGGCATTCGGATTATATAGCGGAGATATGGTGTTGGGATTCTTCGGGGCTTCCCTCAGAGTTACCAGGTTGGTCTTCAATAATTGTGGTAGAATTTGAGACAAGGCCATATTGAGCCGAGCGAAGTGCCTTTGTGGTCTTTCCGTCCTTTGTTGATTGTTGCATTGTGGAGCAACTGTAGGTCTTGATATTACCACCGCATTCACTGCTTGACAGTGTGCAAGTCTGCTTTGGCTCCTCGAGCCATAGACTGCACTAGCTTCTTTCTTACCAGTGAAAGGTTTCTTTACTGCACTTGACGATGTATCCTTCTATATCTTACCACTTCGGATACCAACTTCTAATATCTCCCCAGTCAAAATCAATTCAGTAAACCCAGATGACGAACTGCCGATCAAATGATTGAAAAATGGACCGGACAACGTCCCAAGAAACATGTCAACCAACTCCCTGTCAGACAAAGGGGGTTGGACTCTTCCAGCCAAATCTCTCCACTTCTGAGCATAGTCCTTAAAACCTTCGCTTGCACCCATAGACATACCCTGAAGCTGAGTACGAGTGGGAGCAAGGTCGGCGTTATACTGATACTGCCTGTAGAAAGCAGCAGTAAGGTCCTCCCAGTTTTGGACATTAGCTCCTTCCAATTGATAAAACCATTCAAGCTGAGTCCCTGATAGACTATCTTGAAATAAATGCACCCACAAATTTCTATCAGCAGTGTAAGGTTGGATTTTTCTGACGTACGAGCGGAGATGGAGTTTTGGACAAGATACTCCATCGTACTTGGCAAAAACCGGAGCTTTGAATTTATGAGGGATGACTACCCCAGATGCGAGTCCTAAATCTTCGAAATCCAAACCAGGGATCTTCTGAATCTCCATAGCGCTCAGACGGTCTTCAAGTTGTTTGTACCTATCCTCAGTAGGAGGATACTGTTCCTCATCATAATCTGTATCATTATCAGAAACTGCAGGACTGGGGCCCTTTTCTTCTTCTTGGTCCTTCCCCCCATACTCAGCAGAACAACCTTCTTCTTATTCTTCTTCTTCTTCTCTTTATCCTTCAGAATGAGAGCTTTCAAGTCCTCTTTCCCTTTAGCCAAGCTCAAGAACATCTCTTGGAATTGGGAATTTTGTGTCTGAAGATCCTTGATTGCTTGATCGGAAGACATCACTGCTGAAATAAACAGCGAAGAAGATAAGAAACCTGTAATGGTACCTGTAATGGTGTGCATGATAATGAGATGCATATGTAATGATTTCAAAGACTTTGGGAGATTTAAATTTGCAAACCAATAAATAAACAAACTTTATTAGATTAAACTTGTAAAAAGGTTCAATAATACCTTTAAGGCGTTTACAAAGAAGTAAATGAAAAAAAAATCTAAACTAGAAAAAGCAAAAATCTGAAATCCCATGGACGCTTCCCCTTCGTGCTGACGTAGTCATTGATTGTTTTTTCATTCTCGAGCTTCCTGGTGAGCTTCAAGATCTTCCTTTCTTGCTCATGATACTTTTCCCGATAGGTATCCCTCTCCTCTTTCAGCTGAATCCAGGATCTCTTCAATGCCCCCAGATCAGTGGGCATGTAGGGATAAAGGACTATATAAGGGATGCCATCTTCATTGGTGGGCTCCATAATTACTGGCAACATAGCTTCATAAGGCATCCCAAACTTCTGAGCACGAGCTCGGACCCACTAGAGGTAAGACTGCATAGGGAGAGAAGTCCTTGGTCCTAGATCTCGAGGGTCAGATCTGTTCACCATGCCCCAGGCTCGTATAAACCTTCGGCGATGCTCATCAACGTCCTCCTTGTAGTCAAAGGCAATATCTGTAAGAAGTAGCTCATGAGGACCATCTCTCTGAGCACGACCGAATTGTCGTAAAGCTAAACAAGGATTGTAGGTTATTCCCCCTCTGATTCCAAGCAACAGGACATTAAGGTATCCCCCACATCGGTCAATGACAGTAGTGCTTTCCATAGCCTTGGAACTCCAAAGAATATCTGTATGGGAAAGGGACATTATCCTGTAAGACCATCCTAAACCTTCCTTATTCTTCAACACGAACTTGGGGAGGTGCAAAATAAACCACCTCGCCAGCAGCGGCATGCAACACATGAGAGTCCCTCTTCTACGCACAATACGAGTGTAGAGGGCATGCAAGATATCACCCAGAATAGTTGAGATTGATCTATCAGAAAATTGGTTAAGAAACCTTCAACCCCGCTTCGTGTTTCCCAATTAGATACTACATCCGCCCGTTTCAAATGTAGAGCTGAAGCAATGTCTTCTGGTCTAGGAGTCTCTTCCAAACCTGTGAAGGGCATCTTCTCAAGGATTGATATGCCCAATAAGTGAGAAAACTCTTCCATAGTGGGAACTAGCTGATAATCCGGGAAAGTGAAGCAATGATGCACCAGATCGAAGAACTGGAAAAGCACACTTATCATCTGCTCATCAAACTTTGAGATAACTAAGCTAAGAAGCTGACCATGTCTTCTAATGAATGAAGAAGTATCAGAAACCCTCGAGGCTAATTCTTTGAGTTGAGCAGGTATTTGCACAAAGTTAACTCAAATGGTGTTTCTGTGCACGGAAGCCATAATCTGCAAAACAGAACAAAGATAAATCACCTCGGTCTTTGAAATGGTTAGTGTAATGAAGTATGCATGTTATGTTATGATGCATGATGTCATGGTAAAATAAACAGCAGGTATAGCAGATAACAAACATGGTAAAGGCAAACAAGTCACACAAAAGCCCTTAAGTTTAAGGCTTGCATGGGGTCTGGGTATTACCCTCTTGAAGTTCAGTTGGTTTCAACCTGTCCTAATAATAGTAACTGGGTTCTAGAGGTTCTCAATATCATTAAGCATCCTATATCGGTCATGGTTTCAGCTCATGCAATCTTTTCTTGCTGCCAGAACTTTTACCTACGGTTTTCTGGGCGTAGGTACAGCCTTGTGATCCTCCAAAATCCTATGCACGCATGATAAATCAATACCAGTGGTACCAATCAACTCGTTGAAACCTCACGAGCATCATGGTACCACTCTCCATGGTTAATTGTTCCTGCAAGCAAAATCCCTAAAAACGAAACCTAAACCCTAATCATGGCAACTTTCTGTATGGTTAACAAAAATGAAATTAATTATTATCATTAGCTTGTAAATATTTCAATGATCAAGAATATGTAAAGAAATCATGCTACAAATGCCAGAATCGTGATATTTGATTTTAAGAAAGTATCAATGTCATGAGATGCTTACAACGCGTTTTAGGATGTTATGCGGCTTGTTAGTGATTGCAATATGACCCAGAGATATCCAGCAGGCGATTGAGATAGCTGGGAAGGCTTGAGATGGCCTGAAAATTGGAATTTGATTCACCACTTTTGTTGAGTTTTTGCAAGTTTTCTTTCTGTTTCTCACGCCTCTCCCTCTCTTGCTTTTGGTCTGCCAATGTTCTATATGTACCCTAGAATGAATTAGGTTACAAACTTGCTTCAAATGTTTATCAATTAAGATGATTGAATCATGATTTGATTCTTATGTAAATCTTTCCAAATCAAGCCAAATCCAATCTTTTTGTGTCCAAATGAATCTTGCACGATTTTATTCTTCTTCCAACTATATAAGAGACCTAAACATGCACAAAATCTCAAGCTTTGAATAGTTTTGATATTTTTCATGATTTTATTTTGATTTTATTTGATTTAATTGAAATAAAATTCAAATAAATGACAAAAATAAAATAAATACAATTGGGAAGGATCATGGGTCGTGGACCATGTTACAAACTCAATACAAGCACAAAAAGTTGGGCCCATTTGACAAAAATTGCAATTTGAGACATATTTGACTTTTGGCAATTTTGCAAAAAGGTCAACTTTACCAATGAATAACTCCTTCAATTTTGACCCTAGAGATGTGTTCTTGGACTTTTTATAAATCTCAATATGTCCTCTAAGTAACCGTTTTGGTCTCATCTCAATTGAGTCTTCCATGTTCATGTATGAAGCTTTGAGAAAAGAGGTGTTTTTGTTGACTTTTCAAAATGACCTATAATGTCCAAATTTATATCTTATTGTGAGTGCATATTTTGAACTTGGGAGATGAAGATTAATTGTAGGGAATTTCATCCTATTCAAAATGAGTTTTGGACGGGTCATTTCTGATAAAGTATGAGAAAGTTATGCTTGGTCAAAGTGGAGTTGACTTTTCCTACAAAACCCTAATTTAGCAACTTTGGGTTTTGATGAATTATGAGCAATCCTTGAGGAATCATGATCAACCCTTGATCAAATGATGAATAATACTTCAAAACGAGGATGTTGACCAAAAATCTTAAAGTTTGACTGTATGTGGGCCACAGTTGACTTTTGCCCTAGCATGGTCGATTTTCAGGCCTTTGAGCAATTGACTGAGCAAACTTCCTCTGCAAGGCTTGAAACTTGACATGGATGATCTTGAGAACATTTTAGGACAATGGTGAGAATTTGATACCCTTTATACTCAAGTATCTTGATGCAACATGAAACCCTAATTTGAGGTAGACTGCCTTAGGAGAGAGCTTGTCTGGTCAACCCTTGGACTTCCTTGAGCAATTTGAGGACCTCACTTGAAGTGTATTGAGAAATATGGGGAGGGAAAATTTTGGGGTACAACAGGGGTCCATTTGCCCCTGGGATCACCTTGCGGCAGTATGATGCATTTGATCACTAGATCCCCGACTTGATATTCTTGGCGTCTAACTTTCTTGTTAAAAGACTTGATCATTCGCTTTTGATATGTCTGACCATGGCAGATAGCAGTAAGTATTTTTTCGTCAAGTATATTTAACTAATCAAGTCGGGTTTGGGTCCAGTCGTCTTTGCTCAAACCCGCATCCTTCATAATCCTAAGAGATGGTATATGGACTTCGATGGGTAGGACTACCTCCATGCCATATACCAGAGAATAGGGTGTTACCCCTGTCGACGTCCGTGATGAGGTACGGTACTCATAAAGAGCGAACGGTAACATCTTATGCCAGTCTTTATATGTCATTGTCATCTTCTGCACAATCTTCTTGATGTTCTTGTTAGCTGCTTCAACAACGCCATTCAGCTTCAGCCGGTAGGGAGAAAAAATTATGATGTTGTATCTTGAACTATTTACAGAACTCGGTGATCATTGTATTGTTGAGATTCGTACCATTGTCAGTAATAATTCTCTCTGGCACACCATATCGACAGATCAGATTGTGTCAGATAAACTGCGCCATGACGTTCTTGGTTACTGTAGCAAAGGAAGCTGCCTCAACCCACTTCGTGAAGTAATCAATGGCTACTAAGATGAAGCGATGTCCATTGGAAGCGGTGGGCCTGATTTCTCCGATCATGTTGATGCCCCACATTGCAAAGGGCCACGGAGCTGTCAAGACGTTTAAGGGGACCGGAGGCACATGCACCTTATCAGCGTAGATTTGGCACTTATGAGAAGTTTGAGAGTGCTGATAACAATCGGCTTCCATAGTGGACCAATAATATCATGCCCGTAGGATCTTCTTAGCCATGGTATGTCCACTAGAATGGGTTCCGAAGGTGCCTTCATATAGATCTATCATGATCCTCTCTGCTTCATTCTTGTCTACACACCGTAGTAGTGTGGAGTCATGGTTGCGTTTATAGAGGATTCCATTACTAAGGAAGAACTTTGCAGCGAACCTTCTCAGAAACGTCTTATCATTGACAGATGCCCCTTCGGGATATTCTTGAGCCTCGAGATACCTTTTTACTTCGAGAAACCAGGGCTTGTCTGTCACTTCTTCGGTATCAATTTCACAGCAGTGTGCTGGTTCATCCAATCTCTCAATGGTAATTTGGGGAGCTTCATTGTCCCACCTAACCTTGAACATGGAAGACATGGTAGCTAGCGCGTCTGCTAACTGATTCTCCTCTCGTGGGAAATGTTCAAAGGTTACCTCCTCAAAGTGTGGGAGCAATGTTAGTACATACTCTTTGTAGGGAATAAGGTTTGGGTGCTTCGTATCCCACTCGCCTTTGATCTGACTTATCACCAAAGCGGAATCCCCAAAATACACTCAAGAACTTGATCCTTAAGTCGATAGCAGCTCGAAGACCCATGATGCATGCCTCATACTCCGCCATGTTGTTGGTTCAATTTAAACATAATCGGGCAGTGAACGGAGTATAACATCCCTTGGGAGATATGATTACAGCTCCAATGCCATTACCCATTGCATTTGAAGCTCCGTCAAAGACCACAGTCCATCGGGATCCCTCCTCGGGTCCTTCATCTGGTCCAGGTTCTTCATAGTCAATCACCAACATGATATTCTTATCCGGGAACTCGAAATTCATGGACTGGTAGTCACCCACGGCCTGATGTGCGAAATGATCCACCAACACACTTCCCTTGATTGCTTTTTGGGTTGTGTATTAGATGTCGTATTCGGTTAAGATCATTTGCCACCTTGCTATCCTTCCGGAGAGAGCGGGCTTCTCGAAAATGTACTTGATCGGATCCATCTTCGATATCAATAAGGTAGTGTGAGTCAACATATATTGTCTTAGTCAGCGAGCAGCCCATGCCAAAGCATAGAAAATTTTCTCGAGAAATGAGTATCGTGTCTCACAGTTGGTAAACCTTTTTGCTAAGGTAGTATATTGCATGCTCTTTTCGACCAGACTCGTCATGCTGCCCCAGCACACACCCTATTGAATTGTCTAGCACTGTCAAGTACAATATCAAAGGTCTTACTTCAACTGGAGGCATCAGAATTTGTGGTTCTTGAAGGTATTCCTTGATTCTTTCAAAATCGGTATGGCATTCATCATTCCACTTTACCACTTGATCTTTCTTCAAAAGCTTGAAGATTGGCTCACAAGTAGTAGTCAGATGTGAAATGAACCTGGCGATATAATTCAGGCGTCCCAAGAAACCTCTAACTTCCTTCTCTGTACGGGGAGCTGGCATTTCTTGTATAGCTTTTACCTATGCAGGATCTACTTGGATGCCTTTGTCACTGACGATGAATCCCAGAAGCTTACCAGACCTTACCCCGAAGGCGCACTTGTTCGGATTCAATCTTAACTTGTATGTCTTCAACCTGTCGAATAACTTTTGGAGATGATCAAGGTGCTCTTCCTCAGTTTAAGACCTGGCTATCATGTCATAAACATAGACTTCGATCTCGTGGTGAATCATATCATGGAATAAAGCGACCATGGCGCACTGATAAGTTGCCTCAACATTATTCAACCCAAAAGGCATCACCTTGTATTAGAAGGTGCCCCACTGTGTAATGAAGGTTGTCTTCTCCATGTTTTCAGGAGCCATCTTGATCTGGTTGTAGCCAGAGAAACCATCCATGAAGGAGAATATTTTATGTTGTGCAGTGTTGTCGACCAGAACATCAATGTGAGGAAGTGGGAAGTCATCCTTGGGGCTTGCCCTATTTAGATCTATGTAACCTACATACATCCGTACCTTATCGTCCTTCTTAGGTATCGAGACGACGTTGGCAACCCACTGCGGATAAGAAGTGAGAGCCAAGATCCCTGCATCGAACTGTTTCATGACCTCTGCCTCGATCTTCTCTGACATTTCGGGACGCATACGGCGGACCTTCTGTTTAACCGGCTGACAGTCTTCTTTGGTCGTCAGGCGATGTACCACAGATTTGCACCTATTTTAACCTCTTTTTTGTCTTCCTCAATACCCAAGTTCACTATCTCAACCGGCTCTTCATGAGGCTGTATGGCCCTTTCTTCCTGTTGTAGTAGTCTAGCAAGATCTACAGGCACCTCACAATCATCCTCACCTTCTTCTTCGGCTTGGTTGATCGGATTTTTGAAGTCATAACTGGCAATAGCAGAGCTGTTATCAATGGGATCCAGAGTGGATATGGATCTGCGTTATGATACGTGAGTGTGTGTAAGAGAATATCGGTTTCGATAAAGTGAAAAACAGAAAATAAAAACAAAGAGTGCAAGATTTGTATGCAAGAAACGTCCAATGCTTTATTAATGATATATGAAATGACAAATAATAGCCCTCACAAGCAAAGACAATGTGCCTCAGGCAAGGTACAAGGCCGTAAAGTTTTAAATTGTTTATTACAACTCTCAAAACAAGTAAGACAATTACTGCGGAATAAAAGAAACTGGTATAAAGTCCTTAGCCGTCCAGTTACTTGGTCCACCGTTGGTAGTTGGGTAGATCCAACTGTCGATGTCTGAGTCTTCCTCGTTGTCTTCAATGGCATTAATTCCCCGATTATTGGTACGTAGGAGAGGTCTTCTAGCCCGAGCGTGTTGAACAGCCCTTTGAGCCCCTGTAGTAAAGCCTAAACCAAATTTTTCAGTTTTGTGAGGGAAATCAGGGAGCTGACCCCAATTGGTACACCCACCTTCTTCAACCAAGGCCTTGGCATCCTTGAGGGAAGCCATCTTCAGAGGAGGTTTGTTGTTGGTAGTAGTTTCAGTCAATGCCAAGATCTGAGGGACCTCTTCAAAGTTCTGACAAGGAGTTTCTATGAATTCCCCGTCCATCTCTACGTAGCGGAAGGAATTAAGGTGGCTCACCATATACTCATCTTCACCCCGCACTGTGACAATCTTCCCTTTTACCGGATACTTCAGCATTTGGTGGAGTGTGGAAGTAACTGCCCCAGCCTCGTGGATCCAAGGACGACCCAGCAAACAAGAATACGATGGCCTGATATCCATCACATAGAAGGTGGACCCAAAAGTATGAGAACCCACTTTGACAGGGATGTCCACCTCCCAGTGCACCATTCTCTTCGATCCGTCAAAAGCCCTTACCACAATATTACTAGGCTTTAACGTTAAACCCTCGTAATCCAGCCGATCCAACACCTTCTTAGGCAAGACATTCAGCGAAGACCCAGTATCTACCGGCACATGAGCCATAGTGGTGCCCCTGCATTCAATCGAGACATGCAGAGCATTATTATGCTTCCTTCCCTTCGATGTCAAGTTTGCTTCTGAAAAACCCAGCCCATTATCAGCATTCAGGCTGGCCACATAATCTTTGAATTGACCAACTGAAGTTTCCCGGTACATGTGCAATCTTGAGGAATGCAATCAAAGCCTTCGCATGGGCTTCGGAACACAACAGCAAAGACAACATGGATATCTTTGATGGGGTCTTCCCCAGCTGCTCGACCATATTTTAGTCGCTCTTCTTAATTATTTTCAGTATTTCCTCCATCTCTTGCTTAGAGGCTTCCACAACAATTTTCCTAGGCGCCTCCGTCCCGGCAGGCTCACCTGTAATTTCTTTGTCGTGGGTATCAGACGATTCACCAGCAGGGGTAATAACTGGAGCAAGAACAGGAGCAGTAGTTGATGTACTAGCAGGAACAGCCGATGGGATGACAATAGGCTTGTTGATAGTCTTAGGGGAAATCTAGGGAGAGAAGACCCTCCCACTTCGAGTGATTTTGTTGGTTCCGAAAATGTTACCAAAATCAAGATCAACCTCTTCATCTTTTAAATCTTATTTGATGCCATGATAGTACACATCGGCACTATAATTCCAGGGGACAGCTTTGTCCGAGATATACGGGACAGGACCAGGAACAGAGATTATCAGTGGAGCGATTCTTGGAGTAGATGTAATCCTAACAGGTCTTCTCGATGAGACCTTGGAAGGATTGGCGAAAATGGTTATAATGGCAATGTCTTCAGATGGAACAACGGGAACCAAAGTTTTCTCGAACAAAATTTCTTTGTTGTCCATCAGGCGTTGAACACCTAACTTCAGCAAATGGAAACCAGAAGGCAGAAATGAACACATGTGGCAACCTTTACCATAACCCAGAAATAAACCGTCTAACAAAAAAAAATTACAATCATGAGAGGAGTAGAAACTTCATCCACCAAGGTCACAAACAAGTCGATATCAATATCATTAACTCCACGACCGTGCTTAGGCATGGGAGCAGTTATGACATTGGGCTTCTCCGGAGCATCGAACTCAATTTCCTTGGCTTCGATCAGATCTTGTACCTTATTTCTTAGAGCCCAGCAATCATTGGTATCATGGCCAGGACTCTCAGAATGATAGGCACGCCAAGCATTTGGATTATATCAGGGAGATGTGGTATTTGGATTCTTGGGAGCCTCTTTCAAGGTTTCCAAGTTGGATCTCAATAGATGAGGTAGAACTTCAGTCAATGTCATGTTGATTTGGGTAAACTGTTGTTGTGGTCTTTCCACCCTTTGTTGATTATTGCATTTGTGGAGCAACTGCAGGCCTAGGTATCATTACGACACTTACTGTCTAACGATGTTCAGTCTTGTTTTGGCCCCTCGGGTTATAGATGACACTCGCTTCCTTCTTACCACCAAAAGGCTTCTTTACTGAGCTTAAAGAGGTATCCTTTTGTATCTTACGGCTCCGAATCCCAGCTTCTACTCTTTCTCCAGTTAGAATCAGCTTAGTGAAACCAGTTGACGAGTTGCCGATCAAATGATTGAAAATGGACCAGATAGCGTCCCCAGAAACATATCAACCAACTCCCTATCAGATAATGGGGGTAGAACTCTTCCAGCCAAGTCCCTCCATTTCTGTGCATAGTCCTTAAAGCCTTCACTTGCACCCATGGACATACTCTGGAGTTGAGTACGATTAGGAGCAAGGTCGGTGTTGTATTGATACTTCTTATAAAAAGAAACAGCCAGATCTTCCCAATTTCGGTAATTGGCTCTCTCCAGTTGGTAGAACCATTCAAGCTGAGTCCCTGACAGACTGTCTTGAAAGAAGTGAACCCACAAATTTCTATCAGCGGTGTGGGGCTGGATTTTTCTGACATAAGAATGGAGATGGAGTTTTGGACAGGACACCCCATCATACTTAGCAAAAACTGGAGCTTTGAACTTTTGCAGGATGATTACTCCCGACACCAATGCCAATTCTTCAAAATCCAGCCCAGGTATCCTCTGAACTTCCATGGCACTCAAACTATCTTCCAACTGCTTGTATCTATCCTCAGCGAGAGGATATTGCTTATCATTGTAATCGGTATCATTGTCAGAAACTACAGGACTAGGGTCCTTCTCTTCTTCTTGATTCTCCCCCTCCTTATATGAAGAGGTCAGATCGACTTGTCGCTTCAACCGCACTCCAAACCTTCTGCCCATATTCAGAATAACAGAAGCCTTCTTCTTTTTATTTTTCTCTTTCAGGATGAGGGCTTTCAGATCTTCCTGCCCTTTTGCCAGACTTATGAACATTTGTTGGAACTGGGCGTTTTGTGCCTGAAGGTCCTTGATGCTTTTTTCCGAAGACATTTCTGCTAAAATAAACAACGAAGAAGATGAGAAACCATTAATAGTACTTGTACATGCAATGCTATGAATGAGATGCGCATGCAATGATTTCAAAAACTTTGGGAAATTTAAATTTGCCAAAACTAAAACAAAGATTTTATTAGTTGAATTCAAAGTTCAAATGCCTTTTAGGCGTTACAATTAAAAACAAATTTAAAATTATAAAAGACATCAAAATTCCCAAGGATGCTTCCTCTTTGTGCTGAGATAATCATTGAGTCATTTTTACTCATGGAGCTGCTTTGTGAGCTCTAAAACCTTCTTCTCCTGAGCATGGAACTGATCCCTGTAAGTATCCTGCTCCTCTTTCAACTGAATCCAAGACCTTTGTAACTCTCCAAGTCAGTGTGCATGTAAGGATAGAGAACCGTGTAAAGAATACCCCCTTCCGTAGTGGGTTCCACAATTACTGGTAAAACGGCCACATAGGGAATCATAACCTTCTGGGTGCGAGCTCGTACCCATTGGAGGTAAGGTTCCATATGAATGGAAGCCTTTGGCCCCAAAGCCTTGGCGCCAGATCTGTTTACCATGCCCCAATCTCGTATAAACCTCCGGAGATACTCTTGAACATCATCCTCATAGTTGAATACAATGCCCTCGATAAGTAACTCATGGGGACCATCTCTTCGTGCGTAACCAAATTGTCGCAGAGCTAAACAAGGATTGTAGGTTATACCCCCTCTAATACCAAGTAATAGGACATTAGGGTACTCCCCTCAGCGGTCAATAATAGCAGTCTTTTCCATAGCTCGGGAACACTAGAGAATATCCATGTGAGCAAGTGACATTATCCTTTGCGATCAACCCAAACCTTCTTCATTCTACAGTATGGACTTAGGGAGGTGAGAAATAAACCACCTCGACAGCAATGGCCTGCAACACATAAGAACCCCTCTTCTCTTCTTGGTACGAGTGTGGAGAGCGTGCAAAATATCTCCGAGCAAGGTTGGCACATGGTTGCGGGAGAGAAAGATCTTGATAGCATTCACATCTATGAATGAGTCCGAATTAGGGAATAGGACTGACCCATAGATTAGAAGAGCCAAAACCTCCTTAAAAGCCTGAAAATCCATATCATCCCAAAACAGTTGGGCCTTGTCTATCAGAAACTTAGATAGAAAACCCTTGACTCCACTTCTTGTTTCCCAATTGGATACCACGTCGGCCCATTTCAGATGCAAAGCTTAGGCAATGACTTCTGGCTTAGGAACTTCCTCTAGACCTGTGAAGGGCAACTATTCAAGAATGGGTATATCCAACAGCTGAGAGAATTCTTCCAAGGTAGGCACCAACTGATAGTCTGGAAAGGTGAAGTAGTGGTGCTTGGGATCAAAGAACTGAAAGAGTACACTCATCATCTTTTCATCAAAGTTTGAAGTAACCAGGTTGAGAAGTTGACCATGTCTCTTAGTGAACGCAGAAGTTTCAGAAACCCTTGATACTAGCTCTTTGAGTTGGGAAGGTATCTTCACAAAGCTGATTCGGATAGTGTTTCTACGAACGAAAGCCATGATCTGCAAAACAGAACAAAGATAAATTTCCTTGGTCTTTGAAATGGTTAGTGAAATAAGAATGGATGCTATGTTATGATGCATGATGTCATGATAAACCACAGGTATAACAAACACAGACAAATCACATCAAGTTCTTATGTTTAAGGCTTGCATGAGGTTAAAGGTCATACCCTCTTGAAGTTTAGTTGGTTTCAAACCTGTCTTAAAAAGTAATCGGATTCTAACGGATCTCAATATCACTGACCATCCTTTATCGGGCATTGTCTCAGCTCAAGCAATCTTTTCTTGCGGCCAAAATATCCCGAAAGTCTGATCTCAAGGAGTGTAGCATCGAGTATCAACCAATCCTGGGCTCTATACCGAGGCCGGCTATCTCACTACTTTATAATGGCCAAGTTTGTTCAACTAAGGTTCTAAGGTTCGTTAGTGCTTCACGACCCCACGCGGTGGCCCCGTACTCTCCTCGTTTCCCCATGAAGGATACCGGTACCAACCAAAGTGCCACACCAAAACAGCCATCGCTTAAACCATATCGGTCTATGCCGTACAGTCTCCACGATTTATTATTGTTTACCTAATAAGTGTCCCCAGATCCGGGTGTAGGATCTACAGTAACCCAAGCAAAAAAACCTTTTAAGAATAAAGCAAACAAACAAGAAAGCAATTTGAAATGACCTAGATCCTAAGGTATACCACACTTTAAATTTCCTGGCAGAGTCGTCAGTTCTGTGATACGGTGGCAGAACCGACTATTTAATACTGGTTTGCATTTAGCATTTTTTGTTCACAAAATGTCGCGGTAAGCAAGATTCTCCACCGACTTTTATTTCATCTAATCAGGAAAAGGAAAAAGAACATAAAAAACCTTTTTCGATAATATTTTTGAGTACGGGGGGTAGATTATAGAAAGGGAAGGTTTTAGCACTCTTTCTATCCATGGTTTTCCATGGGCTCTTAGGTACCTGCTCATTTTGAAATTGCTTGTGTGTGTTTTGCTTTGAAAAGTTTTGTTTTACTTTGTTTTAACCCTTGTTTCTGTCCTCAAGAGCGTTACGAAGTTTTTTTTGAAAACTTTGTTTGAAAAGTGTTGGTGTGAAAAGTTTTGTTGAGCAAGTACTTAAGATTCTACCTACTCGAAAAAGATTGTTCGTTCTCGTTTCCTTTAGACAGCGCTATCCTACTATTAAGGAGTAGGTAGCCCCGTCGTTGGAGTTTGTAAGGGACTTTCGAAAGGGACGAGTGCAGTCACCTAAGCAATGGGTTGGAAACTTTAGTAGTAACCCTAGAGTCTTAAGATCTTTCTGAGGCAACATTTTCGAGGTAACATTCAAATGGGACATTTGATCTTTTAGACAGGAGGGAAACCACTAAAATCTCCTATGCTTAAGGACTGTTTACCAAAGGCAACCGAAGTGAGGCAAACCCTAGGAGTGAATATGTGCATGTGAATTTTTCAGTTAATTAGTCTTTGCACATTTAGGTGATCTACCGTTTTAACTTTCAAACAATCTTTCCATACAATCCTATTAGCCATGCATCTAGACAGTTAAAGATTGTGGAAATTAAAAGTGCGAGAAAATAAACCTAGCTATTACAAGGCTTCGGGGAGGGGGAATTAACTACATAACCAAGAATCGGGGATTAAATGGTAAATGAAACCCTAGTTTAACTATTACAAACCATCAGCAGTTACGGAATAATAAAAAAAATAATTAACATGCGCGCAGCGAATTGAATGCGGGAATAATTGGAAACCTAAAAACCCTAATTGAGAGAAAAATGTTTTTTTGCATTTCTATTTGAGAAAACAATTTAATTGAAAATTAATTAAACCCTCATTTCTAATTGTTTTAATTAAAAAAAGAAATTAAATTAACATGATTTTCTAATTAAATTAAATTAATTAAAGAAATAAATATTTTATGAGAAAAATGATTTTTGTGGTTTTTTGTGGTTTTTTAATTTAAAAATAATAATAATTTTGTGTTAATTAAAAAAGAAAATGATTAATGAAATAAATAAGGAAATTAAAAAATTGAAAAAAGAAAGAATTGGGCATGTGCTGAATAGTAAGGCTGGGGGGTGCATTGCTGGAAAACATCCTAGCCCATTAGTGCTGAAGCCCAGTCAGCGCTGGATTATGTGTGACGTTGACTTGGATGTGCACCATGGTCCTTCATTGTTGAGCGTAATCTGGCTGAATGATGGATCCATTGGTTGGCTACTGGACGTGCACGGTAGGCCTTTGGATGAGAATTGCATATGATCTATAAATGGAAAATAAGAAAATAAACGTTGTTGGGACCTGGGATCGAACCCAGGTCCTCATATTCCCCACCAACGCGCTTCACCACTGGGTCATCATGCTTTGTTGTACAAATAATGAAAACAAAATATAATATATAAAAACAAGTGGATTAGTGGGAAAACAGAAACGCGCATGCTGATTTGAATAATCCAATGAGGTGGTGACAAATCACCTTCTTCTACCTTCAGCCCGTCGTCATAGGTATGTAACCTATACCTACAGACCATGTTTGTAACTAAAACCTGTGTGCTTCAAACATCAAAAAATACACGTTATAAATGAATTTAAAGACCAGGGATCAATTGGTCTTGATGCCAAGATCATCCCAGTACCCTGTTCTTGGCCTAATTGCGCTTGAATTAGGAAACCCTAAAATGGAGCTTGAAACCCTAGGAATGGAAGATGCCCATATCTGCACTCAAACTTCAATCAAAGCATGCCAATACATTGTAAACATGATAACAAACCGAAATACATAATCAAAATGTGTTTATAATGCATAAATCATGATACTCGAATTCCAAAAAATAGGGCAAACTGTGATGCTCATACAAAGTGTTTCAGGGCGTGGGGAGGCTTGCTAGTGATTGGAACATGTTCCTGAGACGTCCAGTAGTCGATTGGCAACGCTAAGATGGCTTGAGATGGCATGTATGATTGAAATCGATTCACCACTTTTGTCCAATTTTGAGCTTTTTTCTCTAGGCACTTCCACGACTGCTAGCCCTTGTTTTATGCTTGGTTCTTGTTCATTATATATGCTAGAACGAATTAGGGTTCTAAAAACCATATGTATCTTTGCAATTATGGAAGATTTGATTTGATTTCCATGCCATATGCAAACTTGCTATATTGATCCAAATTATCCCTTTCTTGTACCAATCAGCCCTGATTCGTTTTGGTCTTGATATCTCAGCATAATTTGATTGAGATCCTGTCCAAAAATCATATCAAAACAGATCTTTGATATTATTTACCAATTATTTGATTTAATTCAAATTTTAATTAATAAAAAATTAAAATAAATTGGAAAATGAAGCAAATAACATGTGGATAAGTAATTGGGTCGTGGACCATGTTATAAGTGAGGTGCAATCATGAAATGCTAGGCCCATTTGGTAAAAAATGCACTTTTGAGCATATTTGACTTTTGGCAATTTTGCAAAAAAGGTCAACTTTGAAAAGGCATATCTCCTCCAATTTTAACCCTAGGGAGGTGTTCTTGGACTTTTTAGAAAGCTTATGGTGTCCCCTAAGCAACCCTTTTTGTCTCATTTCAATTGGAACTTCCATGTTCATGTAAGAAGCTTTGACCCAAAAGGTGTTTTTGTTGACTTTTCAAAAAGACCTATAATGTAGAAATTCATATCTTTTGATGAGTGCATATTTTGAACTTGTGGGATGAAACATTATTTGTAGGGAATTGCATCCTCTTCAAAATGAGCCTTGGATGGAAAATTTCTGATAAAGTATGTGGAAGTTATGCTTGGTCAAAGTTTGGTTGACTTTTCCTGAGAAACCCTAATTTAGCAACTTTTGGGTTTTGATGAATTTAGGGCATTCCTTGAAGAATCATGATCAACCCTTGATCAAATGATGTATATCACTTCAAAATGTTTATGTTGACCAAAAATATTGAAGTTTGACTGTATGTGGGCCACAGTTGACTTTTGACCTAATATAGTCGATTTGCAAGCATCTGAGCAGTTGACTGGGCAAACTTCTTGTGCAAGGCATGAAACTTGACATGGAGGGTCTTGAGAACATATTAGGACCATGGAAAGAATTTGGGTCCTTTGTGGTTCACACGTCTTGATGAAAATGGAAACCCTAATTTGAGACACACTGCCTTAGGAGAGAGTTTGTTTGGTCAACTGTTGGGCAAACTTGAGCAAATGGAGGATCTCTAGGAGTATGTATTGAGTAAAATGAGAGGGAAAATTTTAGGGTACAACTGCCAGGAAAAGTGATTATTAATGGAGTAATTATTGGAGCAGGTGTAATCCTAACAGGTCTTTTAAAGGAGACCTTGGAAGGATTGGCGGAAATGGTTATGATAGCAACATCTTCATGCAGAACATTTGGAACCTGAATTTTTTCGAACAATATCTCTTTGTTATCCACCAGGCGCTGAACACCTGCTTTCAGCAAATAACACCCAGAATGTAGAGATAAACAAATGTCGTAACCTTTACCACAGCCCGGAAATAAACCGGCTAGCAACAAATTCTTCTTGACATTCATGAGAGGAGTGAAGACTTCATCAATAGAGGTAACAAATAGATCAGTATCGACAGAATTAACACCACGGTTGTGCTTGGGCATGGGAGCAGTTATGACATTAGGCATCTCAAGAGCATCAAAATCAATCTCCTTTGCTTCGATCAGATCCTGTATCTTATTCCTCAGAGCCCAACAGCCATTTGTATCGTGGCCTGGGCTCTCAGAATGGTAAGTACACCGAGCGTTTGGATTGTAATGGGGAGATGTGGTGTTGGGGTTCTTGGGAGCCTCTTTTAAGGTTGCCAAGTTAGATTTAACATATGGGGTAAAACCTTAGACAACTTCATATTAATCCGGGTGAACTTCCTTTGAGGTCTTTTTTCCCTTGGCTGATTATTTCGTTGTTGAGTAGCCGCAGGCCTAGGTATCATCACAGCCCCTACCGTTGGACGGCGCTCAGCTCTGCTCTGACCTCTTGGGTTATAAATGGCATTTACCTCCTTCTTACCCGTGAATGGATTCTTCACTGTACTTGAATAGGTGTCTTTCTGGATCTTGCCACTTTGGATCCCAACTTCTACCCTTTCTCCAGTCAATATCAGCTCAGTAAAACCAGCTGAGGAGCTACTAATCAAGTGATTGAATAACGGACCAGAAAATGTACCAAGAAACATGTCCACCAACTCCCTATCAGACAAAGGGGGTTGGACTCTCCCTGCCAAATCTCTCCACTTCTGCGTATAGTCCTTAAAACCTTCACTTGCACCCATGGACATACTCTGGAGTTAAGTACGGGTAGGAGCAAGGTCATATTATATTGATATTGCTTATAAAAAGCAGCAGCCAGATCTTCCCATTTGCAGACATTGGTTCCCTCCAGCTGATAGAACCACTCGAGCTGAGTCCCGGGCAGACTGTCTTGAAAGAAATGGACCCACAAGTTCCTATCAGCAGCGTGAGGCTGAATCTTCCTCACATAAGAATGGAGATGAAGCTTAGGATAAGAAATCCCATTATACTTTGCAAATACCGGAACCTTGAACTTCGGTGGGATGACAACCTCAGATACCAAACCCAGCTCTTCAAAATCCAGTCCTGGTACTCTCTGAATCTCCATTGCGCTCAGACGATCCTCTAACTATTTGTATCTATCCTCAGTGGGAGGATACTTTTCATCATTGTAATCAGATTCATCCTCATAAACTCTTGGGCTAGGTTCTTCCTCCCTTGTCTCATCCTCTTGGTTCTCCCTTTCTTTGGATGAAGAGGTCGGATCAACCGGTTGCTTCAACGGTCCCTTGAATCTTCTGCCCAGATTCAGGACACTAGTAGTCTTCTTTGTCTTCTTCTTTCTATCTTTCAGGATACGGGCCTTCAGATCTTCCTGCCCCTTAGCCAAAGCTACGAACATTTGCTGAAATTGGGAATTTTGTGCCTAGAGATCCTTGATACTTTGTTCAGAAGTCATTATTGCTGAAATAAATAGCGAAGACGATGAGAAACCTGTTATGAAACCTATTTATGCAATGTCATGGATGATATGCGTATGCAATGATTTCAAGGACTTTGGGAAATTTAAATTTGCGAACCCAAAATGAAACAAAGATTTTATTAGTAGAGTTCAAAATACAATTGCCTTTTAGGCGTTACAATTGAAAACTCTAAAAACTAAAAAAGATCAAGTTTCCCATGGATGCTTCCTCTTCGTGCCGAGATAGACATTAAGGCTTCTTTCCTCATGAAGTTGCTTTGTGAGCTCTAAAACTTTCTTCTCCTGGGCATAGAACTGGTCCCTATGAGTATCTCGCCCCTTCTTCAACTGAATCCAGGACCTCTATAATTCTTCAAGATCAGTGGGCATATTAGGATGAAGAATCGTGTAGGGAATATCCCCTTCAGTAATGGGCTCCACGATCACTGGTAAGACATCTATGTATGGCATCACCAGTTTCTGAGCACGAGCTCGTACCCATTGGAGATAAGGTTCCATGAGAATGGAAGCCTTCTGCCCCAAAGTCTTGACATAAGATCTATTTACCATGCCCTAAGCTCGTATGAACCTCTGGAGATACCCTTGAATATCATCCTCATAGTTGAACATAATGCCCTGGATAAGCATCTCATGAGGACCATCCCTTCGAGCGTAACCAAATTATTGCAGAGCTAAAGAAGGATTATAAGTTATACATCCCCTAATGCCAAGTAGTGGGACATTAGGGAATTCCCTGCAGCGGTCAATAATAGAAATATCTCCCATAGATCAGGAATACCAAAGAATATCTGCGTGAGAAAGTGACATTATCCTTTGTGACCAACCCAAACCTTCTTCATTCTTCAACACTGACTTAGGGACTTGAGAAATAAACCACCTCGATAGTAATGGCATGCAGCACATAAGAACCCCTCTTCTCTTCATGGTACGAGTGTGAAGAGCATGCAAGATATCTCTGAGCAAAGTAGGCACAGGGTTGCGAGAGAGAAAGATCTTGATAGCATTCACATCTATGAGTAAGTCTGGATTAGGGAACAGTACTAACCCATAAATTAGAAGAGCCAAAACCTCCTAAAAAGCCTAAAAGTCCAAATCATTCCAAAACAGTTGGGCCTTCTCTATTAGGAACTTGGCTAGAAAACCCTTAACTCCGCTTCTTGTTTCCCAATTGGATACCACGTCGGCCCGTTTTAGATGCAAAGCTGAGGCAATGATCTCTGGCTTGGGAACTTCTTCTAAACCTGTGAAATGAATCTGGTCAAGAGTAGGTAGATCCAATAACTGAGAGAATTCTTCCATGGTAGGCACCAACTGATAGTCTGGAAAGGTGAAGCAGCGGTGCTTGGGATTAAAGAACTGAAAAAGTACACCATCACCTTTTCATCAAAGCTCGAAGTAACCAGGTTGAGAATTCGACCATATCTCTTAGTGAACGAAGAAGTTTCAGGAAACCTTGATACTAGCTCCATGAGTTGGAGAGGTATTCTCGCAAAGATGATTCAGATAGTGTTTCTACGATCAGAAGCCATGGTCTGTAAAACAGAATAAAGATAAATTCCCTTGGTTCTTGAAATGGTTAGTGTAATAAGAATGGATGCTATGTTATGATGCATGATGTTATGTTCAAACAGAGTAAATCACACATAAGCAAAGCACACAATAGACCTTAGGTTCAAAGTCTCGCATGAGGTTAAAGGTAAGTACCCTCTTGAAGTATAGTTGGTTTCAAACCTGTCTTAGAAAAATAATTGGGTTCTAAGGATTCTCAATATCACTGATCATTCTTTGTCGGGCATTGTTTTAGCTCAGGAAATCTTTTCTTACGGCCGAAATATCCCGAAAGTCTGATCTCAATGAGTGTAGCATCGAGTATTAACCAATCCTTAAATTTATATTGAGGCCGGCTATCTCACTACTTTCTAATGGCCAAGTTTGTTCAACTAAGGTTCTAAGGTCCGTTAGTGCTTCACGACACCACGCGGCGGCTCCGTATTCTCCTTCTTTCAACATGAAGGATACCGGTACCAACCAAAGTGCCACACCAACACAGCCATCGCTTAAACCATATCAGTTTATTCCGTACAGTCTCCATGATCTATTGTTGTTTACTTAAAAAGAAGTGTCCCCAGATCCGGGTGTAGGATCTTCAACAATACCCAAGCAAAAGCCCTTAAAAATAAAGCAGGAAAAACAAACAAGAAAGTAATTTTAAAAATGACCTAGATCCTAAGGTAAACCTCACTTTATTTCAATCCCCAGTAGAGTCTCTAGTTTTGTGATACAGTGGCAGAACCGACTATTTTTTTATTACTATGGGTTTTGTGTTTTTTGTTCGCAAATGTATGGTAAGCAAGAGTCGCCACCGTCTTTTATTTCATCCAACAAAGGAAAAGGGAAAAAGAACATAAAAAACCTTTTTCGAGATGTTTTTGAGTACGGGGGGTAGATTATAGAAAGGGAAGGTGTTAGCACCCTTTCTATTCGTGGTTTTCCACGAGCTCTTAGGTACTTGCTCATTCTTGAAATTGCTTTCATGTTTGTGGTTTGAAAAGTTTTGAAAATGCCTTAGTGCGGTGTTTCACTTTATGGTAACCCTTGTATCAGTCCTCAAGGGTGTGATAAAGTGTTTTGAAAACTTTAGTTTGAAAAGTTTGTTTGAAAGTGTATGATGTAAAAGTTCATTTGAGCAAGTACTTAAGAGTTTCTACCTACTCGAAAAAGACTATTCATTTTTCTTATTTCCTTTAGACATCACTATCCTACTATTAAGGAGTATGTAGCTCCATCGTTGGAGTTTAAGGGACAATCGAAAGGGACAAGTACGATCACTAAAGCAATGATTAGGAAACCTTAGTAGTTACCCTAGAGTCTTAAAGATATTTCCAAGGCAACATTTGAATGGGTCATTTTTTATTTTTTGGGACTAGAGGGAAACCACTAAAACTCCCTATACTTCATGACCGTTTATCGAAGGCAACCGAAGTTGGGCAAACCCTAGGAGTGCGCATGTGCGAGTGTTTGTTTTTCAGTTATTTATCTTTGCACGGTTAGGGTTTTCTACTGTTTTAAATTATGATCTTTGCATATAGTCCTATTAGCAATCATCTAACAGTTTATAATGACGGAGAATAAAATGTGAGAAATTTAAACCTAGCTATTACAAGGCCTTGGGGAGGGGGATTACATAATCAAAACTTAGGGAAAACAATAAATGAAAATATTAAACCTAAGTTAAAACTATTACAAACTCGGAGCAATTATATTAATTGGAAAAGTAATGAAATAAATATGCGTGATGAAATTAAATACGGAATTAAAACTAACTTCAAAGACATTTAATTTAGTAAATAAAGAAAAATATTTATTTTTGGATTTTTTAGAAAAAATAATTAGTTTTGCAAATTAACCTAATTCCTAATTAATTTTGATTATAAAAAAAGGAATTTTAAGTTATCCTAGTTAACCTAATTAATTAATGAAATTAAATATTTCTATAAAAAAAACCTAATTCTAATTTTTTTTTTGTGTTTTTATGTGATTTTTTTTATTTAATTAAAAAACAATGATTTTGTAAAATAATTAAAAACCAATAATTAAAATAAGAAATTAAAAAAAGAAAAAAATGGGCCTGGTATGAAAAATAATTTTGGGGGTGTGAGGAGTTGAATTTTCCAGGCACAATCCTATTGGCCCATCTGCCTGCGTCTGGTCCAGTGGGAAGCTTGCCAAGAGAGTCCACCATGCTCCTGCATGCTTGAGGCGTTGGATCTGGATACATATTGACCCAATGATGATGACATGGAGGCGTATGGTGTTTGCACACGTGATGAGACCACAGGATCTGCAAATAGATATTAGGAAAAATATTATGTAGGAGGCAGGGATCGAACCCCTGACCTCCTACACACGCGTCTTGCAAACCCTCATCCTTTGCAACTGAACCATTTGCTTCATTCGTTAATACAAACACAAATAATATATTATAAAGAATGAAAAGTCATCTTTTTATAAAAATGCGCAAAAATTCAAATGGACCATTTAGGATCTGCCACGCCTTCATCTTCCTCATTGGGACTATTGTCTTAGGTAAGGACTTTTACCTACGGACGTTTGCTATAGCTATAACCTGTGCATCTTAAAAATCATATCCAAGCAATATAAATCAATTCTAAATACACAGACCAATTGGGTTTGGTCTCTTGAATGCAGTAGTATCCATCTTTGGCCCTGATTTTGCCTGAAGCAAAAAGCCCTAAAAAAAGCTTTAAACCCTAATAATGGCAGGTTGTCCAATACGCATAAAAACTTACAATAAAATATGAAAACATGTTCTAAACAATGATACAAACATAAATGTATAGTTAGAAATTGTTTATCAGGCGTAAATTGCAAAAATCAATTTCAAGATAGAAGGCAAACCGTGGTATTCATGTAGCGCGTTTCTGGGCTTGTTGAGACTTGGCAATGATCCAAACAGCTCCCAAATACTTCCAAGAATGAGTTGTTCGCCTTGAAACACCTTGAATCTCCTTGTAGAAGGAAATTTGATTGCCTTTTTTTCTTCAAAATTTGAGTTTGTTCTTGCTTTTAGAGAGGCAGGCTGCACATGAATTCTTATCCTCTAGGGTTGCAATGCATTATGTATATGTACTGAATCAAATTAGGTCAATAGAATTAGAAAAAATCCAAAGATGTAATGGTCTTGAATTTTGATTCAAATCTTTCCAAAATTGGAGATTTCCTCTTGTTTTGGAGCTTGCACGACTTGTTTTGGCCATTGACAGCATATGAGATCTATAATCCAATGCAAAATAAAACTCATTCCACAAATTTGATTTATCTTTGATTTAACTTGATTTTATTTGAATTTTAAATAAATAAAATCAAAATAAATTAAATAAATAAGTGAATAAGGCATGGAGGGTTCCATAGGTCATGGACCATGCTAGGACTGAGATTCAATCTTGGAAGGATGGGCTCATGTGGAAAAAAAATGCAATTTTGAGCATTATTGACTTTGGGCAAATTTCCAAAAATGCCCAACTTTGACAATGAATATCTCTCTCAATTTTGACCCTAAGAGGGTGTTCTTGGACTTTTTGGAAAGCTTACGATGTGCCCTAAATAACTGTTTTGGTTTCATCTCAATTGGATATTCCATGTTCATGTAAGAAGCTTTGACCCAAAAGGTGTTTTTGTTGACTTTTTGAAATGACCTATAATGTCTGAATTTATATCTTTTCATGACTGCATTTCTTGAACTTGAGGGCTGAAGATGAGTTGTAGGGAATTGGATTCTTTTCAAAATGAGCCTTGGATGAGAAATTTCTAACAAAGTATGATAAAGTTATGCCTGGTCAAAGTTTGGTTGACTTTTCCTATAGAAACCCTAATTTAGTAACTTTTGAGTTTTAATGAATTAGGAGCATTCCTTGAGGAATCATGATCAAACCTTGATAAAATGATGGATATTACTTCAAAATGTTGAGGTTGACCAAAAATCTTGAAGTTTGACTGTATGTGGGTCACAGTTGACTTTTGACCTAGTACAATTGACTTTCAGGCATTTGAGCAGTTGATTGAGCAAACTTCTTGTGCAAGGCATGAAACTTGGCATGGATGATCTTGAGAACATATTAGGGCAATGGAAACCATTTAGGACCCTTGGAACTCAAACATATTGATAAGGAGTGAAACCCTAGTTTGAGGTTCATTGTCTTAGGAGGAGGATTTGTCTGGTCAATCCTTAGTCAACTTGAGCAATTGAGGACCTCTAGGAGTATGTTTTGTGTGAAAATGGGAGCGTAAATTTTTGGGTACAACAGCCTCACTATAGTGCGGATAAAACTTAGCAAACTCAGAAAACTTTGCAACATACTCAACAACCGACATGCTCCCTTGCTTCAACTCAAGGAACTCAATCTCCTTTTTACCACGAACGTCTTCAAGAAAGTACTTCCTCAAAAATTCCCTACGGAGCACAGCCCAAGTGACATTTTCACCTGCAGCTTCCAACCTCTGACACATCTCTAGCCACCATTCATCAGCTTCGACTACTAGCATATGAGTACCATATCGAACCTTCTGCGCTGGAGTGCAGTCCATCACACGGAAGATTCTCTAAATCTCTTTCAACCAATCCAATGCTCCGTCAGGATCATACTTTCCCTTGAAGGTAGGTGGATTCTCTCTCTGGAAAGTCACCAAACTACGAGATCCAGCATTCCCGTCAACATTTGGCTGATTCTCCATCGCATGCGCCATTACTTCTAAAGCAGCATCAAGTGCAACATCATTCCTTCCAGCCATCTCATATTATCTCTACAACATAAACAACAGTTAGAACTCAAATTAACAATACTCGATTGTTAAATAAAACTACGAGTTGACAACTTGGTCGAACGAATCGACTTGCTCTGATACCAACTTTGTAACACCCCAATTCTACCCGGAAATTATGAAAGTAAATCAAAGTTATAAAATTCATACAATTGAATCACGATGCCACAAATTCAACTTAAAAACCATGTGTTCAACATGGATACATAACACTTTAAAATTCGGATGAACCAACAGCAAAATAAATTAATCTCTTAATTCAACAACTTGAACAACTACACAGCGGAATCATAATAACATCCTTGTCCAACATTACAACATCTTCAAAATAACACATACTTAGCAACAATCAAATTAAAGTTCAACAACTGGAATAATAATAACTAAAAGCAACAAGAGTTCATCCCCCCCGAGTGTTACGTATCAGAGCAATAACACCGACTCGAACTATTGAAGGTAAACCACCTTCACTCTGGATTACATGCACGTTACCAACGTAAGGGTAACATTCAAACAGAAGGGGTGAGATATCTAACAATATAATAAAATGTATGATAAATAATATATTATATCAAATCATATAATATCACCACTTCACATCTTCTAAACAACAATAATCGCAAGGGAACATCAACAACATACAACATTTATCGCATCAATAGACAACTTCCTTATGAAATCATGTAATGCGACTCAATACTATGAAAATGTATGTGGTACCATTGGAGCAGAACTCCCATCTTAAAATAATTGCCAATAAATAAAGGCGTCCACAAGGCATGAGCCTCCGTCTTAATATTCGCCAATCCAGACCATCTTAACGAGCATCAGCTCCATCTTGATGTGCAATGTATGTGACACAATCATGAATGTAGTAACAACAACCACAACTAACAACATCTCAACACGAATCATCGATGGCCAGAAGCCTACAACTCAATAGCTGCCAATAATTAGAGGCATCTCATCATAATTCATCAACACAATTCATCAACATAAATCATCAGCATAATTCCTCCATGTAAATCCACAGCAACTCAACTATAACCACAACACAACACCAGGTCAATAACCATTCAACATTGTCCATAGGCCTACAACATGATATCGCCCAAAAATATTCGGATGATTCTCGACTATGTCGACTAATATCTCATCTAATGCTTATCTCTAATTACTAAGCCTCTACATATTATTATACTGTAATACTACATCATTATTATTAATCTTACTGTTATGAACCAAGTAATAATCTAAGATCATCTTATCCTCATCATACTTCATGAAATCATCACAGTAATTAACACAGGAAGATAACTCTATCCTAATTTTGGTACTAGGATTATTCTTCTTATACTTAACTTTAATCCTTATGAATGAAGTTCACCGTGTTAGCTATCCAACGCTTCAAACGGCACCTCAAACGGAGTCCGGAAACTCAAGTTACAGCCTTTAGAAAAATCTGTCAAAAATTAGACTGCATGAGTCGACACGTGTCTCTTTGAGTCAATGCGCGCTGGCTCTGGAATCCTGCATGAGTCGATGCGTAACCGCTTGAGTCGACTCATGCGAGTCTGAAATACTGCATGTGTCGACGCATGATCCTTTGAGGTCGACTCATACTGATTTGTGCTGAATTTATTCTGCGATTTCCCTGCCCTAGGTCCTAAAAACATCATCTAATCATAGGTAATCATCACTTATGATAATCCTATGTTTATACATCAATTATATATCATTTAGGCATCATTATTCCTCTCTAAATCATTGATTCCTCATCAAATAACAATATATATATATATATATATATATATATATATATATATATATATATATATATATATATATATATATATATATATATATATATATATATATATATATATATATATATATATATATATATATATATATATATATATATATATATATATATATATATATATATATATATATATATATATATATATATATATATATATATATATATATATATATATATATATATATATATATATATATATATATATATATATATATATATATATATATATATATATATATATATATATATGTCAATCACAAACAAAACATTTTTTTCAAATCCAATCCCATATACTACTCATCACAAACCCTATTATAGAGTCAGAACCCCACCCTTATCTTGGATTGAAGGTTGCTCTACAATTTCCCGATCGAATTCCGCTTTGCCTCTTTTCCTCCTTCTTGGTAACTTCCACGTTCTCTATCTCTCTTCCAACCCTTATTTTCTTTTCTTCTTACTATTACTTCCCTTTTCTTAATATTTCTCAATAACTAATATAAAAACACTATAACTCTTATTATGTCTTAATGGACTTAAATTCCTACACCCTCTTTCTACTACTTCTAATCATTAAAAATAAGCCCACATCAAATAATAGTATTATTCTAATATTATTCTACAACTTAACCGAATAAATTAATTCAAATAACCACAACACAACATTTATCATCATAACACAACTTCACAAATAATCCAAAAATAATTTAATTAAATAATTAATTAAATTACGGGCGTTACAGTCGACACATTGTTTCACATCCCGATCACTGGTACATTCTTCACAGCTCCTCATGTTAACCAGGCGACGACGGTCTACATGGTTATGGATGATTTGGAGTTCAATGAGGTTGAGGTACTTGAGGAGTTTGGCGTTAACTGGAGCTTTCACCTTCAGATGTATTAGTTGAGGTTGAGGTACGGAGAACATGTGTTGGCAGAGAGATATGAGGTTTTCGCTAGGGGCTAGGGCGTACATGCTACATCTAATGGCATGTACTCTTTTGGAAGACAAGTCTGGTGTTTACATTGATGTTCGATACATATCTCTGTTTAGTACCTTTGACACTCCATGCTAGGCTTAGGGAGTATCGACGTTGACCATGTTGTACACGGTATTTGGAGTTGCTTCTCAATCTGAGACCAGACAACTCGCTACTTATCTAAGCCTATTTCAGGTATACTAGCATTTATATGTTGCTTTTCATCAATTTATTTGAGTATATTATTTATTTTTTGGATGTTATATTAATTTTTTAAATTTATTTAGTGTTAGATATACAAGCATTTCCCTCACATCTATGAGAAGAAGATCTAGCATGTATCGACTAGTGTTCAACGAGCGAGGAGATGGGGGGCGTATGTAGATTTGTTTTATCTTTGCTTGTATCATACATATATTTTGTGACTCAGACTTGTTATCACAATACTTATTTATTGCATAATATTTTGGCGATTACATGTTTCGAGTAGACAATTAACACAACATAAAACAGTACAACAAACATAACTAAAAAATCACTAAACATGAAAACTTAGGTACTTCTATATGATTTTGGATGTTTCAGCATATTCATTATGACATCGACGGATCTTGTTATTTGCGCATCCAACTCGATCAGACTCTTGGTTATCCTACGCCGAAATGATTTCCACATGGCCTTCTGTGATACGATGGGAGAACTGACTTGGTTGTTTTGCGCTTGATCGCAAATGTTGCGGTTAGCAAGAGTCACCACCGACTTTTCTTTTATCCAAAAGGAAAGGTGAAAAAGCACAAAAAAGACCTTTGAGATTGTTTCTTGAGTTCAGAGGTAGATTATGAAAATGGAAGGTATTAGCATCCTTTTCATCCATGGTTTTCCATGGGCTCTTAGTTACTTGCTAGATCACTTGCTTTCAATTGAAAATGTGCTTTGTGTGGTTTTTGAAAGTATTTTGAAAAGGTGTCATCGTTTAGGCAAACTTTGTAATGATTCTCGTTCGTAAGAATGTATACAAAGTGTTTGATATTTTGAAAATATTTTCAAGTTTGAAAGATGTTTTTGAAAGTGTTGATATGATGTTTTGAAAATAGCAAGGATGTTTTTTGGTTTTGAAATTGAGCAAGTAACTAGGAACATTCTACCTACTCAAAAGTATTTCATGTTCATTTCCTTTTTCCTTTGACATTGTTATCTTACCATTAATTTGGTAAGTAACCCTATCTTTGTATGTAAAAGGGAGGGGCGTGGGTCATCGTATAACCATGATTAGCAATGTTATAAGATATCTTAGCATTTTATTTAGGGACTAAGATCATTTTGAAAGGCAACATGGATAGCGTCATCGAGGGACTATGATCTTGTATTTGCTTGTTTTTGCTAAGATATCTCATATACATAATATGGTCATTTTTGTAAGGAAACCAAGTGGTTTTACCCTAAGGGTGTTTGTGTGCAAGTGTATTGTTATATATGCTTGATTTGTCTTTGATTAGGGTTTGCCACTTGTTAGTTTTAATATTTCCATACAAAACCCTAATTACTAGCATTTGAATATAAAGTATTTAAATTGCGGAAAATAAAAATACTAAGCTATTACATCATTTATGGGAGGGGGTATACAAATTACAAATGGGGAATTGCAAGAAATTAAATCTAAATAATTATTACAACCATATTGAATTTGAATAAATGTACAAATTTGAATAATTAAAAATACAAGAATATAAATGTAAAAAGAAATGTGATTTTTGTTTGGTTTTCATTGAAAAGGTTTTTTTGACTTAGTTAACTAAAAATAAAATAAAATAATTAACTAAAAAGAAGATTAAGATCAAGTTAATAAAAAGAAATCAATTTATTAAAGAAAACAAGTTTTTTAGGGTTTTTGTGAATTTAATTAAACTAGTAAATAAAATTAATTAAGTAAAAGTCCTAAGTTCTAAATTGATTTTAATTTACAAGAAAGTAATATAATAATAATTAAAACTAATTATCTAAATATTTTAAAAATGAAAGGAAATTAATTTATTAAAGAAAAATGTTTTTTATTATTTTGTTTTATGAAGAAAAATGAACTAAATAAATATAAATAATAAAATATAAATATTTTTTGGATTTTTATTAGTAATAAAAAAATAATATTAATAGTAATAATAATAATAACAATAATAGTAATAATAATAATAATAATAATAATAATAATAATAATAATAATAATAATAAAATAAAAAAATAAAAAATATTAAAGTCAGGGGTTAGAAAGTAAAACAGGGAGAATGAAATAAGCAAAAAAAGTTAGGCCCAGGGGATTGAGGCTCAAGCGCCTGATTCAGCCAAAAAAATGAAGAAAAATGTGAAGAAAAGCAAAAGGTCACGTTGGGGCTCGAACCCAGGACCTTCCTAATACGCGCGCTTGTTGTACCACTAGGGTGGCCTGTTTCATCCATTCATTATACAATAATCAATAAACTTAAAACAAAATAAGTCCATGTTATAACTTCATCTTCAACCTCCAGCCTGAATATCTGCAACTTACTCATTTCTCATCCATTTGCAAAAATGTAAACATCAAACTTGTTCCAAATTTCACAACGATTTCAGAAATATAAATTACTAAAACTATAAATCAAAGATGAGCATGAATTTTGAATGGTACCAAATTCTGACCTAACTTTTCCAGGATGTTCAGATTCAAAATTCTAACTACTCAAGCTATATAAATGAAATATAAAGACATGGTTAGTTTCAAGATAATGATATCTACATTTTATCTTCACAAATGAATCAATAATGATGCTTGTAGAGAGAGTTCAAATTTAAGGAAACTTACCTCAAAACTGGAAATCGTATTCTGAGTTTGACCACTCCTCAAGGTGTTGTGATGATCAAAATAGCGTCAGTGACCCTCCAGGATGCTAATGCAATGTTTAGTTTGTACTGGATATGGATGAACTGTGTTGGAGAAGTCCAAGTGCAAAGCTTTGTTTTTTGAAAATGGAAGATGGTGTTAATGGTGTTACAGTCTTATAACTGGGTGTGGGATGAGTTCTAAATGATGTTTAGAAGCTTTAGGAACCAAAAGGCTTGAAAACGCACGAGGGAGATGTGAGTTTCATGTTTTGGTAAGGTTATGCAAGAATGGAAGTATGTGTTACAACTCTGAGTTCTTGATAGTTTTTGGGCTTGTGTATGCGTGTGTTTTGATGAAAATAATGTGTGCATAAGTAAGGAGAAGGCTTGAGTGCTTGAGAGGGTCAGAAGTACAAGATATAGATTTATTGCTATGTTAATTGATTTTGAAAAAAGTGAAAGTAAGGTTCCAAGATGAAGTACAAGCATGGGCTGAGTGATTGTAAGACTTGAGACAAACTTCTTTTGAGTTATAGGTCGTGTATGATCAGAAGAAAACAATTGCAAAGCTCAAGAACAAGTTTTGTGCATAAAGCTAATTTTTTAAAATGGCATTGTGCACTTTCTTCCTAAAATGTACATAAAGCATGGGCAATGCATTGAATGCTTGAGTTGAAGCCTCTAACAGTTATGCAAGCATTTAATTCTGGAGTGCCAAACAAGTTTGAGGCATGCAAAGCAAAGATTGTGCGGCATAGGTTTGAGATTTGAATTCTTGTTCATCACAAAATGACCTATAATTCTAATTTGAAACCCTAACTCCATCTCTTAGATTCTCCTTTCTCAAGAATGATCTCAAGGATTTCTTGGACATTTTGGAAAGCTTGTAATGTGCTTTACAACCCCTCTTTGAATCACTTTTGAAAATTCCCCTTGGAACTATGTGAAAAATTGCCATGAAGTTAGGTCAAAATCCTGCCTAAACTAGGGCAAAATTTTCACTAAGTGTTTAGTTTCATGAACATGTATTCACAAAATCATAACTTGAAATCCATGAATTTGTTAATAACCCTTTTAAGAGAAGGATGTCTTTAGAATCACTCAAAAATACCAAAAGATGAGCAAGATATACTTTTTTGAAGTTCAAAACCCTAGCTCTTAAATCAAGAAAATGCTTTGAGGAATTTTGACAATTTTGAACAACCTTCTTGTACCAACACTCTTGCTTTATAAATAGAAGTTATTGAGGATGATAATGAGAACTCATATCCACCAAAACCACTTCCATATCTTGAGAATTTAGAGAAATATTCACTTGTGATCAATGAGAACAAGACCTTGTCCAATCATGACAACTTCTTCCATCAACCCCTTGTGCCTTTGAATCAATTTGATAACTATGAAATGTGATGAACCCAAAGTAAACCTTTCCATTCCATTTCTTCCAAAACAACTTCAATGGTGAGGTTTGTAGTTCTCAAGCTTTATTGACTAGGGCATGGAAATAAACTAATGAACCCATGGATCAATTTGCTAAGCCACATTGCCTTTACCTATATTATTAACAAGTAAGACCATCCAACATTGCATTTTATTAATTAGAAAGAAAATCAAGACAAAATATCAACGATCACAAAAGAAAATAAGTCAAGGTGCTTGGTGATTCCTCAAAGAGAAAAACTAAAGATAGGTAGAAGAACCAAAAGCCCTAATGTGATCTTGTTGTGATTGAATCAACACGGTATGATGAAGGAATCTTAGGGGGGGAATTGGGGTATAACAGCTGCCCTTATTTAAGTTTCTTCTATCCGGAGATACGAAGGTTAAAAATCTTCGTGTCGACGCGATCGAAGATACTTAAATATAAAACAAACCCTATTTTTGGCCCTAAGATGCCATGCAATGCTTATGAATATGAATGCACATGGACAACTTCAAAGGGACGCAAAACACCACTGGGGATGTAACAAAATAAAGAAACAAAATAGAAACCCGACCAGGAAAATAAATCACTGGTGGATCAAAAGACCCGACTTATAGAGGATAGTAAAAAGTCAAAGGATACACTAACTTTTACTGAAGGTGAAACTACCAACATTCATTGAAGGTAGAAAGAGGAAAGAAATAACAACATCGACGTTTACTGATGGTGAGCTACCAACGCTTACTGAAGGTAGAGAGAAAGAATCATCGACATTCACTGATGATGAAGTACCAACTTTCACATAAGGTAGAAGGAAAAGAAATATCATAGCATCGCCGTTCACTAACGATGAACTACCAACGTTCACTGAAGATAGCAAAAAGATAAAAATCACCAACTTTCACTGATGGTGACCTACCAAATTTCACTGAAGGTAGAGAGAAAATATATCATAGCACCACCGTCCATTGACGATGAACTAGAAATGTTCACTGAAGATAGAAAAAAGATAACAATCACCAACTTTCACTGATGGTGACCTACCAACTTTCACTGAAGGTAGAGAGAAAATATATCATAGCACCACCGTTCACTGGCGATGAACTACCAACGTTCACTGAAGGTAGTAAAAAGATAACAATCACCAACTTTCACTGATGGTGACCTACCAACTTTCAATGAAGGTAGGGAGAAAATATATCATAGCATCTCCGTTCACTGACGATGAACTACCAATATTCATTGAAGGTAGAAAAAAGATAACAATCACCAACTTTCACTGATGGTGACCTACCAACTTTCACTGAAGGTAGAGAGAAAATATATCATAGCATCACCGTTCACTGACGATAAACTACCAACATTCACTGAGGGTAGAAAAAAGATAATAATCACCAACTTTCACTGATGGTGATCTACCAACTTTACCTGAAGGTAGAGAGAAAATATATCATAGCATCACCGTTCACTGACGATGAACTACCAACGTTCAATGAGGGTAGCAAAAAGATAACAATCACCAACTTTGACTGACGGTGACCTACCAAATTTCACTAAAGGTAGAAAGAGAATATATCATAGAATCGTCGTTCACTGACGATGAACTACCAACATTCACCGAAGGTAGCAAAAAGATAACAAGGTTTCTTCCAAAATTCTGGCGTTTCACCTAGAACGGGTCTCAACTTCTTCTTTAATCAAGGCATTCTGCCTGGAAAGGGTAATGTATAAGCTGTCTCAAATAAAGAAACTACCACTTACAAGGATTTCTTGACGAACTGTCTCTATGATATTGAACTACTGGCCATCCACAGGAGTAATTTTGACAACGAACTGCAAACTATCCACTCATAGAGAAGGTAGCAAAAAAAGTATGTCGACATTTACGGGGAAGTATAAGTTGCTCAAATAAAGAGACATGTTATTTGTTATTACATGAAGGATTGTAAGAATGACTTTTTGGGAAAGCAATATGACTTCCTGGGGAATGAATCATGACTTCCTGGGAAAATTCTGACATATTCCTGTTGGGTAGATAAAGTCTTCTCGTGCAAAATAAATGCACATTCTCAAACCAAAACTCGAAGCTTGCAGAAATCCAAAGTAACAATATTGCTGGGAAATAAAGATTCAATCCAGAAATAAATTGGAGTAAAATGGTCTACCAAAATACATTCTTTGAGAAATAAACTCAAGGGGGAAACCCAAACCATCCAGACAAGGAGCTGTATAGGAAGGCTAAAGCAAAAATCTTCCACGGGGGATAACTTAGTGGTGAAATTGAAAGAATATACACTTTCTGCTTATGGCCAACACTCTATTTGGGAGAGGATAACATAACTCTGCAAAATAGGGTAATATGTTAACAGAATATTAACGAATGTGAATGAGCAATGATTTTCTAAATTTAACTATGTATGATGTATGTATGAATGTATGAGTGTTATCATGTATATGCTGACAAAACAAACATATAATATTGGGGATAAACAAACAAAACCAACTCGAGCGCCCACAACACTCGGCCAAATCACATCCAAGACGATCATCCCAAAAGAGAAAAAGAAAGTACCAACTAAGGAAGCAAAGTCCTACTGCATGGCTTAACTTTATTGGGGAGAATCATAATATAGCGACAAAACAATACAGATACAGGGATATAACATCCTTCTCCAGGCTTCACCAGGAAAAAGCACCCAGACTTCAATGGGGAAATAAATGTTTTCAAGTGTAGCACTTCTACTGGAGATTTGCAAAACTGATTTCGAATAAGGTGGATGGAAACCAAATCGTCAAAACATCTATTAGGGAATTCAGGCCCACTTTAAAGGAGAAAAACATACATACTTCCCTACGGGAGATAATGCTTCATCATTGAGACATCAACTGGGGACTTTGTGCTGACTTTATTGAGGAGGTCAACATCACATCATCGAGGGGAAACCAATATACGTTCTTCACTGGAGAAACCAGAGATACGTGTTCTTCGAGAGTAATTATTGTACTAACTTCTCTAGGAAGAAAGGACTTTTATCAAATAAGCGAAACTTTCACTGAAGAAATCTTGGATTGAGTCTTCATATCATGCAAACTCAGAAAAGAAGAAAAGTGAACCCAGACTTGACTGGGGACACTGGAGTCACAAACCCAATATAGCGAAAACGTCATGAGGAAACCTTCCCGGGGGAAACAAAACTTCTCAAAACTACTGGAGTTCGTCTGTTCCTAGGATCACCACTTTTGTTTTACTCTTGAATCATAAAATCTAAAATAAAAGTAAATTGTAAATTCTTTTTGAAAAACAATTTTGTTATTTAATATTTTCGCTTTGAAAATTATTATCAATAATAAATGGAGTCTTTGCAAGCTAAATGAAACAAGAAATACAAAGAATTGGGTAAAAGCTCAAATTTCATTGATAGAATGGTAGTCTGTGAATGGCGAGACTCCATGGATGATTACAAAGTTCGAAAAATGGTAATATATAATGGAAAAGATACAATGACCCCTATGCCCTCTAACAACTTTTGAAATCCTGAGCAGCAGCTTTCGTTGAAGTATGGTAAGGATCCAAGAAGATTGTTGCTTCAATGATCAAGTCTTGTCTGATGTAGTTACTTGCCAAGGAAATCCCTAACTTTTGCCTAAGCTTGCCTTGCGGGTTTTCAAATTAGCGGGAAATTTATTCTGTTTATGTCTCTATTTTTTCCTAGACTTCCCTTTCGGGTTTTCGGTCTACCGAGATGGTCTTTTTTGCCTAAGCCGTTGTTGTACCCCAAAATTTTCCCTCCCATTTTTCATAGAAAGCACAACCCTAGGGTTTCTCAGATATTCAAGTTGGCTCAGGAATCGGTCAGACAAATTTTCTTCTGTGGCAGCAAACCAGCAATTAGGGTTTTTCTTGCAATTCTCAAAAGAAATCAATTCTCAAAGATCCAATTGGCTTTCACAGGTTTTCATGCTTTCTCAAGTTTACTGAAAAGACAGTGTTTGTTCTCAAGGTTAACCAGATGATTTGCGTCTTCTAAAACATTTGTTTGGTTAAGAAATGTAATACACAGTGCGTGTTTGTTTGGAATGCAGTTGCAAGATTGCATGATTATTGGAATTTAAGTTATCTTGATTGGAATTATTGGAAAGATTGGAGAATGTTGTTTCAATTATCTTGATTGGGAATCTTTAAGAATTAGTGAAGATGCGAAGAGAAAATCACAAGTTCTTGACAGTAAAGGATTTCAATTAACACCAGAATATTTCATAAGACTTTCTCCAATTTTTCAAACGTTGTTACAAAACAATTTATTATTTAAATACTTTAGGTTTTCCAACTTATCGTATTTGAAAATAAATTAGTACAACTATTTGCTACAACTACAAGATCCATTCATAATCTTCCAAACAATTCAAGAGACTTTCAACAATATTTCTGTCAAGCTTAACCAATTATAAAGAAATTTCATGTCATTACTCAAGAATTCTAAAAATTCACAAGATGTTCAAATATTACAAAAAAAATACAAAAAAAGTATGCTTCACGAAAAATTCAATTCAATTCATGTTTCTCCAAGTTTCAAGTTACAATTACAAAAGAAATAATTTAGGTTCCTATGCCTAAGGATTCATATTCAATGAAAAAGAGTTCAAAAGTTGTAGTCCTAATTCCTAAAGCCTAATACTCATTTCCATGTTTCGAAATCCTTTGAATTCTTCATGCTAAACCATGCTTTCCTCTTCAAAACTCCACCAATCTTCATTAGCACCAAAATTTGTCCACATGAAACACAACAAGACAAAGATCAAAATATAGCCAAAGTTGTCCAAAGTTGATCATACAACAGCCCTGCCATATTCAGAAATCATAGCAGACCTAAGTAAAAAATAGTACAGTACATATATTACACCAATTTGGAAAGAAAGCAAAACAGAAAAATTGAACACCAAAGGCATCATAGTTCTTGCATAAATTCATCACCAAAAACCAGCTCACGATAGAAGTGATGTCCACAAACCTCTTGCATCAGTCCAAAATTATGCTCTTCTACAAACTGCTTCAAAACCTGCACCTTCTGTGCAAAACTATCAAAGCAGCCTGCTTCAAAACCTGTATGAACCAGACTACAGTTGTCTAAATTTTTTTACCAAGGAGTGCACCAAGAGGGCAAGGCAATTCCTACTGTAGAAAAACAACAAAAAAAAACATTACCGATTTAGTTCAAATTCATTACTTCGTGGCTCTAATTTCCCCCCAAAAAAATTGACCTTAATTTCAATATAAGAAAGGCAGCCCTACATACAAGAGGGGGGGGGGGCGGAAGTTACATAGATATACAGATACAAAACTCACAAAAAAATTTCAGAGAAAAAAAAGAACAATCCACTGCTAAATCCCTTCCACAACCTCACCAGAAAATACCAAAAAATTCACCCAAACAATCCCAAAAACTTTTCCAAGTTGCCATTACCTTGCTTGCACATACCACGAATCTTCTCCTTTCGCTGCTGTTAACAATCAACAACCCGCTGCTCTTAACAACCAACAACGCGACAACACCGAGAAATAAAAAAAAGCAACACGCCAAAGGATTTAACTCGACAAGAATCAGAGAAGAAGAAGAGAAGATAGAGAAAGAAAGCGTATACCTGAGCCTGATAGTTTTTTCTTATTCATCACCTCGAAGTCGCATTGGGAGAACTTCGACTGGTAAGTCTCTTCAACCTTTTCTTGCAACAGATTTTTTTGAATCGCGATGATGATTGGTGTTCTGATAGCATTTTTTTTGAATCAAAGAAGAAGGATAAAGTATAGATACCGTAGCTTCATTTTTTGTTGTCACCGGTGAACAGAGATTTGTTGTTGTTGTTTATTTTTTCTAAGCGTGAGAGAAAGTTGAATCTTGATGCTTCAACCATGGATTTGTTTTTTGACATTTTATGAAGAACAGGGGCGAACATGACCAGCAAATAGCGGCGCCGCGTGGGAGAAATCCCAAAACAAAACCTAATTTTGTTTTTCCTCCCTTAATCAACGTTCAGATTTGGTTTAAGGCATTTGGGTTTGGTTGCTGATAACCCACCATATTTTCCTAAGCCCGTATGCATTTTGCTAACCGACCCAGTTTTCCATCTAGCCTAATTTCGGATTTCCTGCTAAAACACCTCCCCATGCTTTGTTTAAATACCACCTTTTTACTTTATATAAATTTATTTTATTAGCTTTTATTATTATTTTAGAAAATCACCTAATAGTCATGGAGTTTTTTTTTCGATAACAAAAAAAAGGATATCTCACCCCCCTTTATTTTCTGTTTATACTTCCTGTTTAATTCTTATAATTTTTTTTAGTTTAAGTTTTAGACTTTAGACTTCATTTGGCAACACTATATTGTTGTTTACATTTTTATATTTTTTCTAAATTTAAAAAAAATTATTAGTTTAGAAGATATCGTGAGTAATCAATTTTGTTAATTTCGCATTTTATTCTAGTTTTAATTTTGTTTAGTTGATTTCTTCTAACTGTTTATTTTCTTCATGATAAAATAAAATTTGTCGTAAATAAATTTTTTAAGTAATGTACATATAACAAAACATTAAAAATAGTAGAATTTAATTTTTTGTCCTTCTTTAGATTTTATTTAAGTAAGTGAAAATACAAAAATAATACATGTGATTTTAATTTCTTTTAACCAATTATTTCATTTTCAGAATAGGTTTTACTTTCTTCTTTTCAAGTAATATACTTAAAATCTCATTTCCATATTTTGTTGATTTTATTTTCATAAATTGCCATAACTTTATATTAAATCGTACAAAAATTCGATTTGGTTGTATTGTTTGATATTTGGACATTGCTGTTTCATTTGATTCATCCCCATTTATAACAATTATACCCCCATTCCAGAATACTTTGTAATAGTGTAGAATTTCAATTCCCGCAATTTACTGTTTTCCATATACTGTATAGTAACTAGGCATGTATGGCAAGATTCAAAAAAATCAATCGCTAGATAACCTAATCCAAGAATAAAATAACTTGAAACCAACACACTTTTCCACACGCGCACCTCAAGGGTAACCTCGCTCGTTGCCTCAGAAATACGATCATGTCCCTCGAATATGAGACACTTTAGCAATGACCCTTCGATAAACAAAGATCGTAGTCCCTCGATGACCCTTGATGTTACCTTCGATTAAAACGATCTCGTCCCAAAAAATTGATAAAGCGTCTCACAAGTTGCCTTCAATGATTGTAAAATTGACCCTGTCCCTTCACATCCAATGATGGGGATTTTTACCAAATCAATGGTAAGATAGCACCATTAAAAGGAAGAAGAAAAGAACTACTTAAGATCTTTCGAGTAGATAGATTCGCTCTTAGTTACTCGCTTGCTCACGACAAAACTTTTACACCTACACTCTCATTTCAAAAACATTTTCAAAAAGACAAAACGTTTTGTATACGTTCTTATAGAGACGAGAACCATTGCAAAACCTCTTTTCAAAACACATTTCAAAACACGATTCACAAACACCTTTTTGAACCATTTTTCGAAACAAAACTTTGTATACGTTCTTATAGAGACGAGAACCATTACAAAGAGATTTTCCAAAATACTTTTAAAGCCCACACCACACAATCAAACAAAAGCAAGTGATCTAAACGAGTAACTAAGAGCCCATGGAAAACCATGGATGAAAAGGGTGCTAATACCTTCCCTTTTCATAATCTACCCCCCGAACCCGAGAAAATTCTCGAAAGGTCTTTCCTGTGCTTTTTTACCTTTCCTTTGGGATGAAAGAAAAGTCAATGGCGACTCTTGCTAACCGCACAAGTGCGAACGAAACGCAAAACATCTAGTCAGTTATCCCACCGTATCACAGAACTGGAGACTCTGCTGGGGACAAATATAAAAGTGGGGTTACCTTAGGGTTAGATCACCTTTACTCGCTTTCATTATTTGATTTGTATGCTTTACATTTTGGTTCCTTGTTTGGGTTTGTTTTAAATCCTACACCCGAATTTGGGGACACCTTTTAGGTAAGTAGCAATAGATTGTGAGGGAACTGTGCGGGGTATACCGATATGGTTGAAGCAGTAGCTACGTTGATGTGGTACTTTGGTTGGTACCGGTAACCCTTGAGTCGAATCAAGGAGAGTACGGGGCCTCCGCGTGGTGTCGTGAAGCATCAACTGACCTTAGAACCTTACTTGACCAACTTGGCCATTAGGACGTAGTGAGATGACCGGTTTCGGTGTAGAGCTGAAAATTGGTTGATACTCGATGCTACACTCATTGAGACTTGACCCTTGAGTTTTGTTCGGTTGCGAGTCAATTGCTTATTGAATGAAGCTTGTGGGAAAGGTCAGTGATATTGAGATCCCTTATAACCCGGTTACTATTAACTAGGACAGGTTGAGCCAACTAAATTTCAAGAGGGTACTTACCTACAAACTCCATGCAAGCCTAAACCTAAGAACTTGTCTGCTTTATGTGAATATGATTATTTGTATATAAACTTGCTTACCTCGCATATCTGTACATAACATCATAGCACAGCATTTTCACTAACCATTTCAAGGATCTCGAGGGTCTTTGATGCAGGGTCACGTTGAACCAGACGTCTACCAAAGGGCAAGAGGATTCATTTTCCTCTAAACAAACGCCGTCAAAGATCAAGTATAACAACTTGAGTCAAGGGCTATGACCCACTCGACATGGTGAGCTTGATTCTCGTGGAAAGACATCCACCGATGTGAAGTTCTTCAATCAAAGATGTTGATCGAAATTCAACTTCCAACTCTTTTTTTTATGTTTACCCCGCGAGATCCTTGAAAACATGCATCCACATATCATGCATCATATCATGATAGGTTTCTCCCATTCAGGTCTCCTTATCTTCCTACTGTTTATTTCAGTAGAGATGGCTCTAGAAAAGACTATCAAGGACATCCAGGCTCAAAACTCTCAACTTCGAGAGATGTTCTTGAACCTATCCAAGGGGAAGGAAGAAGTGAAATCTCTTCTCACTAGGGGCATGATCATGGGGAATCCTGAGGGAAACAAAGATGATCAGTTGGAGCTGCTACGAACTGAGATAGCCATAATGAAAATCCAGATGATGGGACAACTGGTGGGCCAGATGGCTCTCATCCAAAATTTGGCACAAGGGCAAGAGGAGCTGAGAATCCTCATCAATAAGCTTCATCAAGATGAATGTAACCAAATGGGGCAAACAACTAGGGTGGAGGATCAAGTCATCATTCAGCCTCCCTTGATACAAGAAGCCGAGAGAAAACCTCCCCAATTGGCTTCAGGATCACGAGCCCAACAACAACCTCGCCAAAGTCAACATGGTAATCGGCATAGGCGGAATACATCTGAAAATCGCTTCATTGAGATTAACATGTCATTATCTCAAGTGCTGCAACGCTTGTTGGAAGTCAAGCTGATTGTATTAAAGGACCCCCCTCGGAATCCCAACACAGCCTCTCCAGAGTACAATCCAAATGCAAGATGTGCGTATCACTCCAACAGTCCTAGACATGACACCAATAGTTGTTGAGCATTGAGAAACAAAATTCAGGATCTAATTGAAGGAAGAACGTTGGAGTTCACACAAGATGGCCAGATGAAAATCTTCCGCTGAGGGCTCTCCACCTAAAATGACAAGTTCGAACAAAGAGGCTTCTGTTCATTTTGAATTTCCAATTGTAATTTCTTTTGTTATTCAAACAATTATCTATTAATGTCAAACTCTGTTTCATTAATGAATTGCATATGTTTGTCTTGAATTCATCTTTTCGTTTTCACTATTTTTAAACTATGCTTTTTATTCTTCTTATGACACAAACCTTTAGAGGGAGGATGACGAAAACAATGCCTTAATCTCATACAGTATGCTTTCGGACAGACCTTGCTGACGATGTACAGGCGTTTCTTTCAAATCTTAAACATTGGAGTTATAAGGAAGATAATCCCTAGTCAACCCCTTCGAGCCAAAGAAGTAGAAATTTTCTATTTTAACACAAGTTGAAACCTTTAATCAAAACCTGGGGCAGGGTAGTCTCTCAGTTAATTCAAATGCACGTTAAAGTCACAAATTCTCATCTTGTAATACAACGAATGACATCAAAAATATTCCTTTGGAATCAAAAGACGGTGATGGTTCCCCATCACATAGGCAGTCATTATCTCTCAAAAATAAAAGCCTACTAAGTCGAAACCTACGAGGGAGGCTTAAGAAAACTGGGGCATCCCGCTGACTGTAATCTCAAAAACAGGAACAGTCAGGCAAGAATTAGGGATAACAAATCAAAATAAAGAGGTCACTACAAATCCTCAACAAAAATAATGTTGCAAACAATGACTGCCTTCCAACAAATTCAACTTGTTTGAACCATCACCAAAATGTCATTCCAGACTCATTTGGAGTTCAAACGCATAATTAAGCTGAGTTTAGGACCGAAGAACATCACGAAGAACGGGCGGGTACAAATTCACTTTGAGCCTTTATCCTTTGTTTCTTAAACCGTGAACCAAGCCACGTTACAACCCTTCAAAATTCCTAATTGAAGCGTGGGTTAGTTCGAAAGCATACTGTTACAAAAGGTATCCTGACTCCTGTAAGACTTTGCTTTAAATCCTGAGTTGAATTTTTCTTACAAAAGTTTCTTGCTAAAAAATGCATTTTCAAAATTTCAAGACAAGCATAAACTTTGCATTATTTGAATATCGTTGTTTTCATATGGCTATTTGTTTGGTAGCGGAGAAATTCACACAATGAATATCCAATGAACGAAAATCTCTCTCAGTGAACAAAGTCACGTCAAGCGGAATGACACTTCCATTAAAATCTCCTATCAACAAAGGAACATGACATGTCATTGTCCAGCACACCCGAGACAGTCCAGTCAAGATTTCAAGAAATCTCTCAAAGTGCAGAGTAACCTGGGGAAGTCCAGTCAAGATTTTAAGAAATCTCTCAAAGTGCAGAGTAACCAGGGGCAAGTCTCTGTCCTTGTCACTTGGGGCATTGAACGTCAATCCCAAAAAAGGGTTGCATACAGTCAAAAATTTCCTGGCAAAGTCATTAAACACTCGCTACTAGGGGCAGTGAAGAATCTCCCCAAAATCCTTCTCATAAGATGACTCCCAGCCAGAGTTTCAATCTTTGATAACCTCTTCCCAGCTAAGCCGACCTCAAGAATCCCTGAGGATTTTTCCCCATTGAAGTCGCCAGAATTTTCACTATCCCCAGCGGAAACGAAGAATTCAACTCTTTTCTCCAGCACCAATTCAGGATTTATTTTCCCCAGCGAGAGATCATCTTGAAAACATTACATATCCGTACATAAGGACATCATACAACGCAATCTCATTTATTTTGAGAACATCATTGTTTGATATATGTCATGCAACTAACCTTTACTTTTCAGGAAAGATGCAATCAAATTCTCATAAAATTCAAGCTATGAAGCCTGGACCACGACCAGATAGTAGTTCATTTAACTTTCCTCTTCAACAGAGAGGATCCCTCAGAAGAATAACGGACGACCGAAGTTCCTAAAATTCAACAGAGATGATTCCTCAGAAGAATAACGGACGACCGAAGTTCCTAAAATTCAACAGAGATGATTCCTCAGAAGAATAACGGACGACCGAAGTTCCTAAAATTCAACAGAGAGGATCCCTCAGTAGAATAACGGACGACCAAAGTTCCTAAAATTCAACAGAGAATATACCCCAGTAGAATAACTGACGACTGAAGCTCCTAAAATTCTATTTCTCTCAAGACAAAGATTAACATTTCCCAGCGGAGTCCTCCTCAAACAACGAAACAGGAATCCCCAGTGGAAACATTCTAAGCAAAGTTTGAAGACACACTTACTCTTCAACAGCAGTCCAGGATTTAACGGTTCCCCGGCATCTGTTGAAGATATTCCAAGACTTTCGTCTGGTTCAGTTAAATCGATTCTAAGATTTTTCTGATTCTTATCCAGTCAAAGTTAATTCAAGACCTTCTCTGGTTCAGTCAGATCGACACTAAGATCTCCCTAATTCTTATTCCAGTTGAAGATATTCCAAGGCTTTCATCTGGTTCAGTTAAATCGATTCTAAGATTTTTCTGATTCTTATCCAGTCAAAGTTAATTCAGGACCTTCTCTGGTTCAGTCAGATTGACACTAAGATCTCCCTGATTCTTATTCCAGTTGAAGATATTCCAGATTTTTTACTGTTTCAAATAAATCTCTCAATGATTTATTCTGATTCATTTCCAGGATTTTTACTGGTTCAGATAAATCTCTCAACAGTTTATTCCAATTCATTTCCAGATTTTGCTATTTCAGATAAATCTCTCAACGGTTTATTCTGATTCATTTCCAGATTTTGCTGGTTCAGATAAATCTCTCAACGGTTTATTCTGATTCATTTCCAGATTTTGCTGTTTCAGATAAATCTCTCAACGGTTTATTCTGATTCATTTCCAGATTTTGATGGTTCAGATAAATCTCTCAACGGTTTATTCTGATTCATTTCCAGACTTTTACTGTTTCAGATAAATCTCTCAACGATTTATTCTGATTCATTTCCATATTTTTACTGGTTCAGATAAATCTCTCAATGGTGTATTCTGATTCATTTCCAGATTTTGTTGTTTTAGATAAATCTCTCAACGGTTTATTCTGATTCATTTTCAGATTTTGCTGGTTCAGATAAATCTCTCAACGGTTTATTCTGATTCATTTCCAGACTTTTACTATTTTAGATAAATCTCTCAACGATTTATACTGATTCATTTCCAGATTTTTACTGGTTCAGATAAATCTCTTAACGGTTTATTCTGATTCATTTCCAGATTTTGTTATTTCAGATAAATCTCTCAATGGTTTATTCTGATTCGTCTTCAGATTTTTTACTATTTCAGATAAATCTCTCAACGATTTATTCTGATTCATTTCCAAGATTTTTACTAGTTCAGATAAATCTCTCAACGGTTTATTCTGATTCATTTCGAGACTTTTACTGTTTCAGATGAATCTCTCAACGATTTATTCTGATTCATTTCCAAATTTTTACTGGTTCAGATAAATCTCTCAACGGTGTATTCTGACTCATTTCCAAATTTTGTTGTTTTAGATAAATCTCTCAACGGTTTATTCTGATTCATTTCCAGATTTTGTTGGTTTAGATAAATCTCTCAACAGTTTATTCTGATTCATTTCCAGACTTTTACTATTTCAGATAAATCTCTCAACGATTTATTCTGATTCATTTCTAGATTTTTACTGGTTCAGATAAATCTCTCAACGGTTTATTCTGATTCATTTCCAGATTTTGCTGTTTCAGGTAAATCTCTCAACGGTTTATTCTGATTCGTCTCCAGATTTTTTACTATTTCAGATAAATCTCTCAACGATTTATTCTGATTCATTTCCAGGATTTTTACTGGTTCAGATAAATCTCTCAACGGTTTATTCTGATTCATTTCCATACTTTTACTGTTACAGATAAATCTCTCAATAATTTATTCTGATTCATTTCCAGATTTTTACTGGTTCAGATAAATCTCTCAACGGTTTATGCTGATTTGTCTCCAGATTTTTACTGATTCAGATAAAATCTCTCAATAGATAAATCTCTCGATGGTTTATTTTGATTCATTCTCTGTTCAGATCCAGTTCAAACTTTCCGTCAACAATCACCTTTGGATGGCATCTATAAGCCCATCTCCGATGATTCTCCCCTATTTCTCCAAATGGAATCTTTAAGCCCATTTCCATACACAATCAAATCAGCATGTCATTAAGATCCCCAGCGGAGCCAAAACTACCAACTACCAATCCCCAGCGGAGCCGAAACTATCAAACTTTCAACCCACAGCGGAAACCAGCCAATTTCTCCAAATTTCCCAGCAAGTTGTCTTGAAGCCTGAAAATCAACCACATAACGGTTAACTTTTGTTTCTCCCCAACTTAGGGTAACTCCCCAGTAGATTGACATACAACCCAAACTCTTGAACTCCCCAGCAGAAATAAGCTTTTCCCCACAGAGTTTTCACTACAGGATAAACTTTTTCCCCATAGAGTTTTTATTGCTTCTCGACATAACAAAGACTCCCGTCAATAATCCCTAGTAGAAGTCTTTAAAATTCTCTGGATTCCCCAAGTAGATTCCTCAAGGGTATATGGCATTACCCTCACAATGGAATCCTCAGCAGCAGTCAAAGATTTATTTTCCCCGGCAGCAGTCAAGGATTTATTTTCCTCAGTAATATAGCAAATCAGCTTACATGCGCATACATTACATCCATAGATCATAAACATGGATAAAACACATTTATTGCATCATACATTTCATGCAACATAACTTTGTGTTTCAGCTAACATTTTACCCTTTTCAAGATAAGATTAACAGCTATCTTTAACAAATATTCAAAGATTTCAGATACAGTACATATACGCTCCAGACACGGAAGCCATTATGTTACTCATTCAGATTCCAAGTACCGATACAGTCCAGATACGCTCCAGACACGGAAGCCATTCTGTCGCTTATTGACTTAATTTCAAGATGCAGTTCAGATACACTCCATACAAGGATGCCATCCTGATACTTATTCAAACTCCAAGTACCGATACAGTACAGATACGATCCAGACACGGAAGCTATTTTGTCGCTCATTCAGACTTAATTTCAAGATACAGTTCAGATACGCTCCAGACAAGGATGCCATCCTGATACTTATTCAAACTCCAAGTACTGATACACTCCAGATACACTCCAGACACGGAAGCTATTTTGTTACTCATTCAGACTTAATTTCAAGATACAATTCAAATACAGTACAGATACACTCCAGAAACGGAAGTCATTCTGTCACTTATTCAGATTCAAAGACAAATACAGTTCAGATACGTTCCAAATATGCACACCATTCTGATGTTTATTCTGTCAATTTACAACCAAACATTCTTGAATGGCATCTACAAGCCCATCTCCAACAAGATTCTAACATCTCTCCAAATGGCATCTTTAATCCCATTCCATCAATTACACTTTTGTCGAGCGCAAATTTATGGGCACTCTAGTGTCCAATCAACTTTTACCTACGAGTCACGAACGGCAAAACTCTCCGATCTAACTCTTTAGGTTCAAGAAGATTGAACAGGGGCAGCTGTTGTACCCCAAAATTTGCCCTCCCATTTTTCATAGAAAGCACAACCCTAGGGTTTCTCAGATATTCAAGTTGGCTCAGGAATCGATCAGACAAATTTTCTTCTATGGCAGCAAACCAACAATTAGGGTTTTTCTTGTAATTCTCAAAAGAAATGAATTCTCAAAGATCCAATTGGCTTTCACGGGTTTTCATGCTTTCTCAAGTTTAATGAAAAGACAGTGTTTGTTCTCAAGGTTAACCAGATGATTTGCGTCTTCTAAAACATTTGTTTGGTTAAGAAATGGAATACACAGTGCGTGTTTGTTTGGAATGCAGTTGCAAGATTACATGATTATTGGAATTTAAGTTATCTTGATTGGAATTATTGGAAAGATTGGAGAATTTTGTTTCAATTATCTTGATTCGGAATCTTTAAGAATCAGTGAAGATGCGAAGAGAAAATCACAAGTTCTTGACAGTAAAGGATTTCAATTAACACCAGAATATTTCATAAGACTTTCTCCAATTTTTCAAACGTTGTTACAAAACAATTTATTATTTAAATACTTTAGGTTTTCAAACTTATCGTATTTGAAAATAAATTAGTACAACTATTTGCTACAACTACAAGATCCATTCATAATCTTCCAAACAATTCAAGAGACTTTCAACAAGATTTATGTCAAGCTTAACCAATTATAAAGAAATTTCATGTCATTACTCAAGAATTCTAAAAATTCACAAGATGTTCAAATATTACAAAAAGAAATACAAAAAAAGTATGCTTCACGAAAAATTCAATTCAATTCATGTTTCTCCAAGTTTCAAGTTACAATTACAAAAGAAATAATTTAGGTTCCTATGCCTAAGGATTCATATTCAATGAAAAAGAGTTCAAAAGTTGTAGTCCTAATTCCTAAAGCCTAATACTCATTTCCATGTTTCGAAATCCTTTGAATTCTTCATGCTAAACCATGCTTTCCTCTTCAAAACTCCACTAATCTTCATTAGCACCAAAGTTTGTCCACATGAAACGCAACAAGACAAAGATCAAAATATAGCCAAAGTTGTCCAAAGTTGATCATACAACAGCCCTTCCATATTCAGAAATCATAGCAGACCTAAGTAAAAAATAGTACAGTACATATATTACACCAATTTGGAAAGAAAGCAAAACAGAAAAATTGAACACCAAAGGCATCACAGTTCTTGCATAAATTCATCGCCAAAAACCAGCTCACAATAGAAGTGATGTCCATAAACCTCTTGCATCAGTCCAAAATTATGCTCTTCTACAAACTGCTTCAAAACCTGCACCTTCTGTCCAAAACTGTCAAAGCAGCCTGCTTCAAAACCTGTATGAACCAGACTACAGTTGTCTAAATTTTTTTACCAAGGATTGCACCAAGAGGGCAAGGCAATTCCTGCTGTAGAAAAACAAAAAAAAAACATTACCGATTTAGTTCAAATTCATTACTTCGTGGCTCTAATTTCCCCCTAAAAAAATTGACCCTAATTTCAATATAAGAAAGGCAGCCCTGCATACAAGAGGGGGGGCGGGGGGCGGAAGTTACATAGATATACAGATACAAAACTCACAAAAAAAATTCACAACGAAAAAAAAGAACAATTCACTGATAAATCCCTTCCACAACCTCACCAGAAAATACCAAAAAATTCACCCAAACAATCCCAGAAACTTTTCCAAGTTGCCATTACCTTGCTTGCACATACCACGAATCTTCTCCTTCCGCTGCTGTTAACAACCAACAACCCGCTGCTGTTAACAACCAACAACGCGACAACATAGAGAAATAAAAAAAAGTAACACGCCAAAGGATTTAACTCGACAAGAATCAGAGAAGAAGAAGAGAAGATAGAGAAAGAAAGCGCATACCTGAGCCTGAGAGTTTTTTCTTATTCATCACCTCGAAGTCGCATTGGGAGAACTTTGACTGGTAAGTCTCTTCAACCTTTTCTTGCAACAGATTTTTTTGAATCGCGGTGATGATTGGTGTTTTGATAGCATTTTTTTGAAACAAAGAAGAAGGATAAAGTATAGATACCGTAGCTTCATTTTTTGTTGTCACCGGTGAACAGAGATTTGTTGTTGTTGTTTATTTTTGCTAAGCGTGAGAGAAGGTTGAAGCTTGATGCTTCAACCATGGATTTGTTTTTTGATATTTTGTGAAGAACAGGGGCGAACATGACCAGCAAATAGCGGCACCGCATGGGATAAATCCCAAAACAAAACCTAATTTTGTTTGTCCTCCCTTAATCAACATTCAGATTTGGTTTAAGTCATTTGGGTTTGGTTGCTGATAACCCACCATATTTTGCTAAGCCCGTTTGCATTTTGCTAACCGACCCAGTTTTCCATCTAGCCTAATTTCGGATTTCCTGCTAAAAAACCTCCTCATGCTTTGTTTAAATGCCACCCTTTTACTTTATATAAATTTATTTTATTAGCTTTTATTATTAGTTTAGAAAATTACCTAACAGTCATGGAGTTTTTTTTCGGTAACAAAAAAAAGGATATCTCACCCCCTTTATTTTCTGTTTATACTTCCTGTTTAATTCTTATAATTTTTTTTAGTTTAAGTTTTAGACTTTAGACTTCATTTGGTAACACTATATTGTTGTTTACACTTTTATATTTTTTCTAAATTTAAAAAAATTATTAGTTTAGAAGATATCGTGAGTAATCAATTTTGTTAATTTCGCATTTTATTCTAGTTTTAATTTTGTTTAGTTGATTTCTTCTAACTGTTTATTTTCTTCATGATAAAATAAAATTTGTCGTAAATAAATTTATTAAGTAATATACATATAACAAAACATTAAAAATAGTAGAATTTAGTTTTTTGTCCTTCTTTAGATTTTATTTAAGTAAGTGAAAATACAAAACTAATACATGTGATTTTAATTTATTTTAACCAATTATTTCATTTTCAGAATAGGTTTTACTTTCTTCTTTTCAAGTAATATACTTAAAATCTCATTTCCATATTTTGTTGATTTTATTTTCATAAATTGCCATAACTTTATATTAAATCGTACAAAAATTCGATTTGGTTGTATTATTTGATATTTGGACATTGTTGTTTCATTTGATTCATCCCCATTTGTAACAATTGTACCCCCATTCCTGAATACTTTGTAATAGCGTAGAATTTCAATTCCCACAATTTACTATATTCCATATATTGTATAGTAACTAGGCATGTATGGCAAGATTCAAAAAAATCAATCGCTAGATAACCTAATCCAAGAATAAAATAACTTGAAACCAACACACTTTTTCACACGCGCACCTCTAGGGTAACCTCGCTCGTTGCCACAGAAATATGATCATGTCCCTCGAATATGAGACACTTTAGCAATGACCCTTTGATAAACAAAGATCGTAGTCCCTCGATGACCCTCGATGTTTCCTTCGATTAAAACGATCTCGTCCCAAAAAATTGCTAAAGCGTCTCACAAGTTGCCTTCAATGATTGTAAAATTGACCCGCGCTTGTCCCTTCACATCCAATGGTGGGGCTTCTTACCAAATCAATGGTAAGATATCACCATTAAAAGGAAGAAGAAAAGAACAACTTAAGACCTTTCGAGTAGATAGATTCGCTCTTAGTTACTCGCTTGCTCACGACAAAACTTTTACACCTACACTCTCATTTCAAAAACATTTTCAAAAACATTTTCAAAAAGACAAAACGTTTTGTATACGTTCTTATAGAGACGAGAACCATTGCAAAACCTCTTTTCAAAACACATTTCAAAACACAATTCACAAACACCTCTTTGAACCATTTTTCGAAACAAAACTTCGTATACGTTCTTATAGAGACGAGAACCGTTACAAAGAGATTTTCCAAAATACTTTCAAAGCCCACACCACAAGCACGCAATCAAACAAAAGCAAGTGATCTAAACGAGTAACTAAGAGCCCATGGAAAACCATGGATGAAAAGGGTGCTAATACCTTCCCTTTTCATAATCTACCCCCCGAACCTGAGAAAATTCTCGAAAGGTCTTTCCTGTGCTTTTTTACCTTTCCTTTGGGATAAAAGAAAATTCGGTGGCGACTCTTGCTAACCGCACAAGTGCGAACGAGACGCAAAACATCTAGTCAGTTCTCCCATCGTATCACAGCCGCCCTTTCAGATTTTCAACTTAGCGAGTTGTTCTTTTTAATTCCTTAGGCGAAGTATTTCTTGACTACATCAGCGTTCATGGGACGTGGGAACTCCTCGTCGTCCATAGTTTCAAGAATAAATGCACCGCCACAGAAGGCTTTCTTGACAACATACGATCCTTCAAAATTGGGAGTCCACTTGCCCCTAGAAACAGTGTTAGAAGACATGATCTTCCTGAGCACGAGGTCGCCTTCTCTGAATTCACGAGGTTTGGCCTTCTTATCAAAAGCTTTCTTCATTCTCTTCTGGTATAACTGCCCATGACACAAAGTCGTCATTCTCTTCTCTTCGATCAAATTCAATTGGTCAAACCTGTTTTGGACCCATTCAGCCTCTAACAACTTGGTTTCCATTATCACACGCAAAGAGGGAATCTCAACCTCGATTGGGAGTACCGCTTCCATTCTATACACAAGGGAGAACGGGGTTGCTCCTGTTGAAGTGCAAACAAATTTCTAATATCCTTGCAAAGCAAAAGGGAGCATTTCATGCCAATCTTTATAAGTAACAACCATTTTCTGGATGATCTTCTTGATATTCTTATTAGCAGCTTCAACAGCCCCATTCATCTTTGGCCTGTACGGAGATGAGTTGTGATGCACAATCTTGAATTCCTCACAAAGTTATGTCATCATCTTGTTGTTCATATTGGAGCCATTGTCAGTGATAATTCTGCTTGGCACACCATACCGACATATAAGATTATTCTTAATGAAGCGCACAACCACCTGCTTGGTAACGTTAGCATACGAAGCAGCTTCCACCCATTTGGTGAAGTAATCAATTGCTACCAAGATGAAACAGTGTCCATTTGAAGCTTTGGGTTTTATCATCGCAATCATGTTAATACCCCCACATAGAGAAAGGCCATGGGGAAGAGATCACATTGAGAAGTGTCAGAGGCACATGAACCTTGTCCGCATAAATCTGGCATTTATGACACTTTGTAACAGTCAGATTCCATTGTCAGCCAATAGTAACCTACCCTTAGCATCTTTTTAGCCATCGAATGTCCATTGGTGTGAGTGCCAAATGAGCCTTCATGAATCTCATGCATCAACATGTCTGCTTCGTGTCTATCCACGCATCTGAGCAGGACCATGTCATAATTTCTCTTGTACAACACATTTTCATTGAGGAAGAAACTTCCAGCCAATCTTCTCAATGTCTTTTTATCTTTATTCGATGCACCAATCGGGTATTCCTAAGCCTGAAGAAAATGCTTGATATCATAATACCAAGGTTTCTCATCTGCTACCTCCTCTGTTGTAAACACATGAGAGGGCCTATCCAGTCGCCAAACTATAATTCAAGGTATATCATTCCAAGTATTCACTTGACACATAGAAGCCAGAGTTGCCAGAGCATCCGCCATTTGATTTTCATCTCTAGGAATGTGATGGAAATCAACTTTATTAAAGAAGGGTAACAATATTCTAGCATAACCTTTGTAAGGGATCAATCCAGGGTGAAGAGTATCCCACTCTCCTATAATCTGATTTATTACCAAAGCTGAATCACCATACACATCTAGAATTTTAATTCTGAGATCAATAGCTTCCTCGAGACCCGTGATGAAAGCCTCATATTCAGCCATATTATTAGTACAATCAAATGTCAACCTTGCAGTGAAAGGAATGTGTGATCCATGTGGAGTGACAATCACAGCACCAATTCCTTTTCCATAAGTATTCACAGCTCCATCGAACATCATACTCTAATGAGATTCAGGATCAGGACCTTCCTCGGGCAATGGTTCTTCACAAACTTTCACTTTCAGAAATATCACATCCTCATCGGGGAAATCATACTTCACAGATTGATAATTATCGACTGGTTGGTGAGCAAGATAATCTGCCAACATGCTGCTTTTAATAGCTTTTTGAGTGCAGTATTCGATGTCATATTCAGATAACAACATCTGCCAACGGGAAATTCTCCCAGTAAGAGCAGGCTTTTCAAAAATGTACTTGATTAGATCCATTTTGGAGATCAACTAAGTAGTATGATTCAACATATACTACCGCAAATGTTTTGCCGCCCAGGCCAGAGCACAACATGTCTTTTCCAACATGGAATACCGTGACTCACAATTAGTAAACTTTTAACTGAGATAATAAATGGCATGCTCTTTCTTCCATGTTTCATCTTGTTGTCCCAAAATACAACCCATGGAATTATCTAACACTGTCAGATACATAATCAATGGTCTTCCTTCAACGGGAGGGAGCAAGATAGGAGGTTCAAGCAGATATTATTTAATACTTTCAAATTCCCTTTGGCAGTCATATGTCCACACACAACCTTGATCTTTCTTTAACAACTTAAAGATCGGTTCACACGTTGCAGTCATATGAGAAATGAATCTGGAAATATAATTCAAATGCCCGGGGAACCCTCTGACTTGATTTTCAGTTCTCGGTGCTGGCATCTCTTGAATTGCTTTGATTTTATCAGGGTCAAGTTCAATTCCTTTCTGGCTAACAATGACACCCAACAATTTCCCTGATTGAACACCGGAGGTACATTTATTTGGATTCAAGTGGAGACGATACTTCCTCAAACGCTGAAACAACTTCAATAAATCTTCTACATGCCCTTCTTCAGTTTGGGATTTAGAAATCATATCATGAACATATACCTCAATTTCCTTGTGCATCAGATCATGGAATAGGGTTATCATAGCCCTCTGGTACGTTTCACCAGCGTTCTTTAACCCGAAGGGCATCACTCTGTAACAAAATGTTCCCCAGGGTGTGATAAAATTGTTTTTTCCATGTCCTCAGGCGCCATTCTTATTTGATTATACCCGGAAAATCCGTCCATGAATGAGAAAACTTTGAATTTTGTTGTGCTATCTACTAACATATCAATGTGTGGCAATGGAAAATCATCTTTTGGACTAGCTTTATTTAGATCTCTGTAATCTACGCACATGCGAACTTTTCTGTCTTTCTTAGGTACTGGGACAATATTGGAAATCCACTGAGGGTACACTGATGTCATAAGAAAACTGACATTAATCTACTTTAGAACTTCCTCTTTGATCTTCACTGCCATATATGGGTGAGTTCTTTGCAACTTCTGTTTGATTGGCGGGCACTCTGGCTTCAGCGGCAAATGGTGCTCTATAATATATGTGTCTAGACCAGGCATGTCTTGATAAGACCAAGCAAAAATATCCATATACTCTTTCAACATCTCAATCAACCTGCTCTTTACATCAGGATGCAGCAATTCTCCAATCTTGACTTCTTTTGGATCTTCTTCTAAACCCAAATTGATTACTTCCAATTGCTCTTTATATGGCTGAATGGAATTTTCCTCACGCTCAAGCAACCGTGAGACCTCTTCTGAAATCTCATCATAGTATTCTTCTTTGGCCCCATACACAGGACATTCAAAGTTGGGAGAGGGTGTAGGGTCATTGTATTCAACGAGTTTTTTAATTAATCTACACATATGATTTATGATTGCTTTTAGAAATTGACACATGTAACAAGTGATCATGCAGATTGAATTTCAGTTATTATTTATTTTGAAAGGTTTTTTTTTCTGATTACCATTTTCCAAGAAAAAGCAGAAAATAAAGACACAATTTGGGAAACAAAGACAACTTTTATTATTGATTTTAAAAATCACAGCAAACAGATAAGCTCGTACAATATTAATACTTTCACCTTGGGCGGAGTGAAATCTTTTCAAAAAGATTAACAAAACAAATTACTCTGAAACATGTATGCAAGAGGGAACATCAATAGTGATCCAGTTCTGAACCCTAACTCTGTGCGTCACATAATTTGGCATTTCTAGCTCTGCTTCACCTTCCACAATAGCATTAATCCCGGAGACAGTTGGATGAAGATACCCCCGCTTCAGAAGATGTCTTGATACTTGCCTGAAATAGACTTTGGCTCCATGCTCTTACCTTTATCATTCTTCACAGAGAACCCCAAGCCAGCTTTATTCTTGTTTACATGTGGATCCACAATCTGTCCCTAAACTTCACTATGGCCATTACGCACAATCTGCTGCGCATCCTTAAGCGAAACCACATAATTATCATTTCCTCTTATGTTATAAATGGATAAAGCTTGGAACTGGGTTCCAACATCATCTTCATCCTCCTCCACAATGCTGAAAGAGGACAAATGAGATATCAATAAGGCTTGTTCTCCATTTATAATTACCACTTTTCCTTCATGTACAAACTTCATATTTTGGTGTAAAGTCGAAGTGACAGCCCTTGCCTCATGTATCCACGGCCGTCCCAGCAAGTAGCTATAAGCGGGTACAGTATCCATGACTTGGAAAGTAATATGAAACAAATGTGGACTTATATGAATAGGTAAGTCCACTTCACCAATAACAGATTTCCTTGATCTATCAAACGCTTTCACAAAATGCCACTTGGGCGCATGGGCGTTCCTTGATATTTCAACTTTATAAGTGTACTCCTTGGTATAACGTTCAAAGTGGATCCATTATCAATCAACACATTGGATAGTGAGTCATTCTTGCAGTTCATAGAGAGGTGGAGGGCCAAGTTGTGATTCCTTCCTTCATCTGGCAATTCATAATCATAGAAACTCAGGTTATTACATGACGTAATGTTCCCCACTACGCTACTGAATTGGTCTACAGGCATATCGCTTTCCATGAAATCTTGGTCCAATACCCTCATCAAAGATTCTTTGTGAGCAGAGAAGTTCATCAATAAATCCAAGATATATATTTTTGAAGGAGTGTGCAGTAGTTGATCTACAGTTATGTAGTCACTCATCTTGATTATCTTCAAAATATCATCCACCTCTTTTATAGTGTAGCTCTACTAGATTCACCCACTGCCTTCTTGGGTTCAACATTTTCAACGATTTTCTTTCCTGTACTAACATCTCCCCAAACAACCGATGCAAATGTACGACCACTGCGGGTCACCCTTCTAGTCTCAACAATATTTCCAACATCGGGCATTGGCTGGATGGGAACTTCCACACCATCCTCTAAGATTGTAGCATTATATTTATAAGGTACAACCTTATCTGACTTGTAGGGGACATGACCCGGCAAACTAATCACCAATGGAGTAATAGCTGGCTTGTTATGATACGCAACTTCAAAATGGGAAGGTGCACCAAAACAAGGCACAATAATGTTTACCCCTTCTTCAACACAATCAGTCATTATGGAGTCATCTCTGGAAAACAAATCCTCATCTGAGGAGAAATACTCATCTGCAGAGGCATACTCATTATTCGACTCTTCTTCAGCCAAACAGACCTCAATCACATCAACTTCATGGTAATCATCCCTTTGACCTGTAACCTTGATGGTTCCATTATCCAACAACAACTGAACACCTTTTCTCACAATTAAACATCCTCGGGAGTCCCGAAAGCAAATTCGAAAAGATCCATATTGATGTTCCACCTGACCAGCCATGTGGTAGAAAGTAGCATGCAATTGTACAAGATCCTCATTCATCTACTCCACATCAAAAATTCTAAACTCGACAGGACATCCAGAAACCATGTTTACCTCCTCTTCATACTCTTCCCTAGGCCTGATTATGTGGATGAGGCCCTCATCCATCATCTCCTGCAAATCATCCTTTATCTTGTCACAACCCTGTATATATGTATTGCAAATAGCACAACCGGCATGGTCATGCGTATAGTAGTTAAATTCAGAGGTCTGCATGCATTTTCACCAAATCTCCTCTAACCAGATTAATATCAAAAATTCGGAAGTCACCTGGACAACCGGCCACCATGTTCACAACATTTGCTCATCCATGCTTGGGTAGAGGATTGTCTTTCACATTAGGGACCACATCTTTGAAAGATAGAATACCGGACTTCACCAATTTCTGCACCTCAGTCTTCAAAGGATAGCAATTTTCAACATTATGCCTTGGTGCTCCCTGATGAAAAGCACATGTTTGGTCCGCCTTGTAATACCAAGGCAAGGGTGATGGTACAACGGGAGGTGGTCAGGTCTGAACCAACTTCTTTTGAATTAACGACGGGAGTAACTCTATATAACTCATAGGGATAGGGTCATAACTCTCCCTTCTCTTATTATACCCTTGATTCCCCTGCTGGGGTGGTCTCTGATAAGCAATGGTGGTTGGTGTTACACCAACAACTGGAGTAACTTAGGCGACTTATTGATGAAGCTGATAATTTCTTCTAGGAGGATTAACCCTCCTCTCTTGCATAACAACATTTGTATCTCCTTCCTTCTTCTTGGTAAACCCATAGGATGGCTTCTTCGTGCTTCCGGAACTTTCACCCTTTGTTAAATGACCCTCTCTTGCAGCCTCTTCTAACCGGATACCCATGCCTACCATTTTAGTAAAGTCACTTGGCGCACTCGCTACCATCCTCTCATAGTAGAAAGCACCCTGAGTCTTCAGAAAAATCTTAGTCATCTCCTTCTCTTCCCTGTCTTTCTGAATGATGGCCCTGAGTTGATCACAGTCGGGCGCCATGTCCATGTTGTATTTGTATTGTCTGATAAATGATTCTCCCAAGTTATTGAAAGCATGGATATTGACGCTATCCAAACTCATATACCACTTCAGCGCAGCACCGGTAAAACTATCTTGAAAAAAGTGAATCATTAGACGCTGATCATCAGTATGGGTAGACATTCTTCTTACATACATCACCAGATGAGCATGAGGGCAAGTGTTTCCCTTGTACTTCTCGAATTCCGGAACCTTAAACTTCGCAGGTATCTTAACATTCAGGACCAAGCATAATTCATTCACATTCTGCCTGAATAGTTCCTTTCCCATGAGGGCCTTCATCTCCCTCTGTATCTTGTCAAATTGTTCTTGAAAATCATCCATTCTATCATAAAGACCCAAGTCTTCAGTTGGTGGGGGAAAAGGGAGACACATATCATCATTAGCAAATGGAACCATATTCACCGAAGGAGGTGCAGCAGGAGTAGCATGTACCACAGGAGGTGCAAGAGTAACAATAGTCTGAACAAATGGAGCTTCTTGAGGGCCAAGGTTGAAAATTTCACACGCACATTTCTCTGGCATTCCTCATGGATAACCTTGAGGCATACGATTCTGAACAACAGTTGGAGCAGCAGACACAGGAACAGTCGGAGCTTCAGTAGTAACCCTTATTGGTTGAGGTTGAACACTCGGTGGCTAATTCTGAGCAGCCACCAGAGACTCCATCAGAGCAGTAAGATTGGACATGCCGGCCTTCAAAGTAGAAACTTCCTTGCGCAGCTCACGATTCTCTTGTTCTAAGTTGTCCATCTTCCTTCTAAAATTAGCTCGAGTATTGTAGTGGTGAGACAGCTTACTATTGAAGTAAAGAAACTTGGTAAGACACCTGGATATGCATAATAAATGCAAGAAATATGTGCAATATGATGCATGATGTGCAATACACATGATTTATTTTATTAATATTTTAAGGGACTTAAAGATTTATAGACACATTGCAAATATCAAAGTAATAACACATTTGAAATACTGAAAATTTTTATTATAACAACTTCAAAATGGATTACAAGTTTTAATGATCCCAATTACAAGATGAAAGTAAAGTCTAAAACCCTAAGAAGCAAAGCTGATGGAGATCACTCTATACGCTGACGCTTCCCTGTAAGCCTGGCAATCTGAGCCTTCAACCTCTGATTTTATTCTGCATATCTGGTGGCAACCTCCTTCCAATTACCTTAATCAGGAAGTGAGCAAATAGTACCTGACTGAGGCTTAGGAGAAAATAAATCCCCTTACCTCTCCATCATCTCTATAACTCGACTCTCAAGAATCGCAATCAAGTCGTCTTTCTCCTTCAAGTCTTCTCTATAGGAAATCTCTGAAGTTTGGCACTTATTCTTTCAAGCATCCCTTTCCTGCTGCATCCTGACTAAAGCAAGTTGTAGCTCTTCCACACCATCCAATAAAGGAGGAGTGGTCTTCACAAACAAACCAGGCATAGGTGCTTCCTGAGAATATGACATCTTCAACTAAATAGCTCTCGTTTGGACCCACTGAAGATATGGCTCCAAAGAAACAACCCATCTTGGTCCTAAATCTTTCATGCTCTTCCTGTGGATGTGACGCCAGGCCTTCGCAATCTGCTCCCTAGCTTCCCTATGGTCTTCTCCCTCCTTCAGAAAGAAACTACCCAAATGAATACTATTTGGCTTATCCCTCTTTGGATAACCAAGCTGTTGTCGTGCAAGAACATGGTTGTAGTTAATTCCTCCCTTTGTACCAAGAAGAGGTACATTGGGGAAACTACCACAACTGTCGATAATCTCTACATCCTGGTAAGCTCGATGATATCAATCAATATCCAAGTCAGTAAGTGCCATGATCTTAGGATCCAAACGGGGTTCCTTCCTGACATCCCAGAAAGCATCAGACTGAGGCATATGAGAAATAAACCACTGGTATAACAGAGGCGTGCAACAGATAATCATTCCCCCATGATAAGAATTCCGAAGATGAATAGAGTAATAAGAATCTCCCAACAATGTAGGAACTGGGTTTCCAATCATGAAGATCCTGATAGTATTAACGTCAACAAACTTATATGTATTAGGAAATAAGAATAACCCGTAAGCAAGTAGAGCAAAGATGGCCTCAAAAGTGACTGTACTCTTCATCCTGGCAAAGTAACGAGCTTTCTCCAATAAAAACTGAGTTGGTAACCCTCTAATCCCTCCTTTAGTAGTCATATGGGCTTCAACCTCAGACTTCCCTAGATGGATCAAAGCAGCAATCTCGTGTGGTTTTGGCTCACCCTTCAAACAAGTAAAAGGAACATAATCGGTAATAGGTAAATCCAACAGATAAGAATACTCCTCTAGTGTAGGCATCAACTGATAGTCAGGGAAAGTAAAGCAATGGTACATCGGATCATAGAACTGGACCAAGATCGAGAGAATACCCTTGTTCATCCTGAGCTTCATGAGAGGAATGATAGATTCATACTTCTTCCAAAAATCTGTAGAACACTCAATCTCAGGAATTAGACTGATCAACTCATCTATCTTGGGATCTTTGAAACTGTATTTTATGATCTTTCTTTTTCCAGAATCCATGGTCAAAAGGTACCTGAGATATTCACAAATGGTCAACTTTTAAGTCCCTTGAAATAAAATTTCTTCAAAAGATGCTTATGGGTGCATGGATGCATGATGCAACAATCACACACAAGATCACAAATATAGGGTTCATAGGTTCAACGTCACGAGCATGAGGTCGAAGGTGTTATCCATAAGGTATGGTCTAAAGTTATCACCTGCCGAACAAGGTTCTAGAGGTTCCCAGAGTCTACATCCTTCCTTCGGATATTACCAACTTCTTGATTAACTTGGTAATTAGTAATATTCTCAAGAAAAACTCGTCCGAGCGTAGTATCGCATGACAACTATTTCTGAATTACTCCGTCATAGCTTCCACACTACACTTAAAAGGCCAAGATGGGTTAGGTATTCTACGGTTCTCAACTTCAGCAGGCTCCCAGGTCGAAAGTAGTGTGTCTTCCCGATTACTCGCTAAACGACACTATAGTTAAAGGGGCCTCCACTGAGTGGGGGATCTCATGCCTCCTTTTTTGGGATTACTCCCTCAAAGTTAAAATAACTATACCGCCCGTCCTATCTTAAAGTTTACCCAAGTTCGGGTATAGGACTTATAAGTAATCACCAAGCACCCTAAAAACCAGGAAAATCCAGGCAAACATATATACAACATATAACACACAAACAACAATAAAACATATACAGATATAAAAAAAAAATATAGGCTCAACCCACTTAGGGATGGACCAGCAAGAGGTCAATCTTTCCCCAGTGAAGTCGCCATTTTTTCTGTAGCGGTAGAAATGTTTAAGACTAAGCCATTGGATTGACTAGACTTACACATATCAAAATAAAAATCACCACCGTGCTTTATTGTTTCCAGAGGAATGGGAAAAGAGCGAGTAACCCAAAAAGAGGGGGAAAGATTCAAGGTAAGGGGTTTGTTATGCAAAGGGAAGGTATTAACACCCTAAACATCTATGGTACTCCGCAGAAACCTCTTTGTAAAAATATGTATATTTTGGCTATAAAAGGTTATATGAAAAATAGATGGTGGAGGTGATAAAAGAAGTGTTTTTTTATGATTTTTGCACCCGTCGCGGTTGTGAACCTTTAGTTCCTATGTACCACCTTTCATGCAATAGGGAATCAGGGTACACGTAGTTCCTCTTTTAAAAATTTTAAAACACAAATGTGTTGGTTTATTTTATGAGATAAGACGTCATTGTCATTGTCCATATGGAAAACATACTTACTACCCACAATCATGAGAAAGGAGAATTTGCATCATCTCAAAGTGGAGGATATGGCTTGGATTTTAAAATCAACAATGCATCACTCAACACCCAAGTGGAAAATATCTCTCTTCACTATATATTGTAGAAGTATAGTTGTTTGCATCACTACAAGGATTGACAAGAGTCCAATCTTTTGAGAAAAGTTTTAAAGTAAAAAGTCAAAGTGGCAAAATGGTTTAAAATGAGATTGATTGACTTTTAGTCTTCTCACAAAAAAAAGTCAAGGTATTATTAAGTTGATTGAAGTTTGTTTATGAAAAGGTTTTGAAAATGCATGGACATAAGTCCAAGTTTATTATGAAAGTGATTCAAGTTTAAAAAACAAGAAGAGTTTTCAAAAGGAGGAAGAAGATTTTTGAAATTAAATAAGATGGAAGGAGAAGAAGAGACTATCCTAAAGCATAAGATAAAAAGCTAAGGATAAGAACCATCTAACCAACAAGAAGCCAATACTTGACATTATGAGTCAAGATAGAATTCCTATTCCTTGGTTTGGAACCAAGCAAGCAAAGATACTAGACCTCTTGAGAGAACTAAACTTCAAGTGTATTAAGTCTTCACAAAAATTGGGCAGAGTAACGGCTGTATATGAATGAATTCCAGATTACAAACAAAGAATGTAATAACAATAACCCGCACACAAAACAAACAAACAACCCAATGTCTTGAGGTAAACCTCAAGAACTCCAGACAAAATATCAATTAAGGTCACAAGGTCTCCAACATGGGCTAAAGTTTCTAATCCTAAGTCCAAGAAGTCCAATGCTCCATAATACCAAGGATAGTAGCCAAATAGTCCAAGTATCATTGAAGGCTTTTATAGTTCAAGTTGGTTATTAGGTGTCTTGAAAAAGAATAGAAAGGCTCAAGTGAGCAAAACAAAGATAACAAGGATATAAATGCTCAAGTGAGAAAAATACAAATAACATGAAATGTAATGCTTAAAGTAAATGGTACATAAAACATAAAAAATAAAAGCATAAAGTGAAATAAATTAATAATTAGTGGTTAGTTGGATGATCATCTTGAAACTTGCATTTGGGACTCATTAGAGGATTGGTAGAACCAAAGCCTCCACACAACAAGTTGCATTTTCTTTTTGTCAAGTATATCATCCATTTGGAATCCCCACAAGTACCATTTAATGATCAACGATGTTTAAGTGATCCACATTGACCAAAAGTGTTGTAGATCCATTAGAGGATTGGTAGAACCAAAGCCTCCACACAATGAATCTCAAATTTATTGGATCAAAGGGATCAAATTAACATACTTGGGCTTGCAAACATAGGTTTGGGCCACGAATGATCATTTATTCGAATCGGAACAAAATTTAATACTATGTTAAGCAATCGTAAGTGGACTTATATAGAAGTCGCACCTATTTTGAGGCCGGTCAATAGCAATCTATGCACCATTTATTTTGAGACATAATATAGAGATCATGCTCCAATAACACTTAGTGCAATAAGAAAGGGATAAGATGAAGAGGGGTGGGGAAGAATATATTAACCACATTTGAATTAAATTTTAATCAAACTATTATTAAAATCATCCATCTATTTTTATGGAGTTAAACTCAACACCATGGATCCAATGATGTTAACGAGGTTCATGATCAAAAATTCAACCCAAGATCAGCCAGAAAATAATCACAAAATAATATTACATTTAATATATACATTAAAAAAGGTTTAAAAATGTTTTAAAATAGAAATAAAAGAGAAAAATATCAACCATGTTCAAATTAATCAAGAAATATTAAGTAAGACCATAGAAAAATCAGAAAAGGACTCAAATATTTTTATAAATTTTTGGTAATTTTTTTAAAGTCGGAAACTATTTTTTTTAATTAAAAGAAATGAGTAAAATAACCAAAAGAAATAAAAAATACCAAAGTCAGAAATAAAAAATAAATGAGGTCACCAACATTTATCACAATATCATTGGATCATTCTATAATTTTTTCAGAATTTAAAAATGCATAAAAGTATTTTTAAACATTTAAAATAATTCAAATAAAGTGAAAATTTGTAAAAAATATCAAAACACAAAATAAAATTGTGAAAAAATAAAAATCAGAAAGAGAAGAATCAAAATTTATTTTCATAATTTTTTCAGATTTTTTGGACAAAAAATGAATTTTCTGTGATTTTTTGAAGTTTAAAACAATTAAATATAAAAATCAGAAAATAAAATAAAAACCAAAAAGATGTGGACCAATGGATGAGAGTCAAAACGCGTTAGTAATTAAATCCAAGAGATCTGGCGCGTTGTGCATATCATGGTCATTAGTGAATAAAACACTGGATCACTTATTAAATCAGAAATTCAAAAAAACAAGTGACGCGCATTCATTGGTTGGAAGATGACACGTTGGTCATCTTCAACCTCCAACCAACATGAATTGTAGGTCTCTCAAACTGTAAAATCAGAAGCTCAGACCTATGCCATTCACTTCGTCTCTTCAAGACGAAGACAACCACACATTCGCGACAAATTTATATAAACCATAGCTCAAGTAATTTGGAAGGAATGTTTTGAAAAGGGATTTGAAATTTCATGGTCAAAATGTGTTTCCAGATAAAAGTAAGTGTTGCGACTAGAACCATGGCAATAAGAGCATCACAGTAATATCAAAGTTTTGAAGAATTGATGGAAAAATCTACCTATTGAAGTTGAGTTACAGAACTCTGAAACTGGACTTCTATGGAGCAATATAGGGCACGATTCTTGAAGGTAATTGTATGGTTAGCTTCAGGGAAGATCAACGAAGGTGAATTGATAAAAAAATTGGATTGAAAAAGGCTTGAATACTGATTACGAAGTTACAGAAAATTGAGTTATGGAGTAAGTTTGGCAGGGTGATTCTGGCTACTCAAGCTTGAGAAAATGAATGGGATAGTTCATGTATTTATAGGAGAAGCAAATTAGATCAAAAGGAAGAGTGAATGATGCATTTTGGAGGGAATTCGTGCAAACCTGATGCACGAGTGAAGTGTGATCTTATTTTCACCCAAACTCGTCCAATCTTTGCGTTTTGAGATGCTAAACACTTCTGGCAAGTTTGTTAATCAAGTTTAAATCAAAAACACGCATAAATCTTGTGATTAGAGGCCACATTATGGATTTTAAAATCCTGACTTGGTGAGAAATTCAGTTCCAAGTTACCAATTTCAAAACAATGGCATTTTCAACTCAAGGGGTCTTAGGGCGTGATTCTTGATGCTTTAGAAATATGAGGTTACAAGCTTTGCAATGGAAAAATAATGGAGTTAAATGGATGTTTGAGCTGAAAGTTGCATTGAGTCAAAGTTAGGGAAAAAGGGTTGACTTTTCATACTTAGAAATATTTCAAATTTTTCTTCAAAAGTGACTTATAATGTATTGCATCCAAACATGGCCTTCCACTTGGAATTTGCTCTTGACCAAAAAAGATGGCATGAAATAGACCTCTTGAATTACATTTTGAAACTTGAACCATTCAAAATCTCCAAAAATTGAGAGATTTATGAACTGTTGAAGTTGGCAAAGAAATCATGAAATGACCTATAATCTTTTGTATCCTTAGGGCATCTTCCATCCATTTTCTCACTTTGAACATAACATAAGTAATAAAGTACACATCCTTAAGATAATTTTGGAAAAATAGTGGGCTCAAGGTGATAAACATTTGCAAATTTATGATCATTTGAAGTCACATATGAGAAAATGAGGGATCATCTAGAGGACTTATAATCTTTCTTTATCATCAAGTTTCTTCCACATGAAAACTCCTTGGAACTTTTGAAGTGATTTATTAATAACCATTTGAAGAGAAGGATGTCTTTGGAATCACTCAAAAATACAAAAATATGAGCAAGATATACTTCTTTGAAGTTCAAAACCCTAGCTCTTAAATCAAGAAAATGCTTTGAGGAATTTTGACAATTTTGAACAACCTTATTCTACCAACACTCTTGATTTGTAAATAAAAGTTATTTAGGATGATAATGAGAACTCATATCCATAAAAACCACTTCCATATCTTGAGAATTTAGAGAAATATGCACTTGTGATCAATGGGAACAAGACCTTGTCCAATCATGACAACTTCTTCCATCAACCCCTTGTACCTTTGAATCAATTTGATAACTTTGAAATATGATGAACCCAAAGTAAACCTTGCCATGCCATTTCTTCCAAAACAACTTCAATGGTGAGGTTTGTAGTTCTCAAGCTTTATTGATTAGAGCATGGAAATAAACTCATGAACCCATGGATCAATTTACTAAGCCACATTGCCTTTACCTACATTATTAACAAGTAAGACCAACAAACATTGCATTTTATTAATTAGAAATAAAATCAAGACAAAATATCCATTATCACAAAAGAAAATAAGTCAAGGTGCTTAGTTATTCCTCAAAGATCGAAACTAAAGATAGGGAGAAGAACCAAAAGCCCTAATGTGATCTTGTTGTGATTGAATCAACATGGTATGATGAAGGAATCTTAAGGGAAAAAATTAGGGTACAACAATATGCTTCTATTTGTACAAATGGTGATGCATTCTAGACCATATAAATTTGTCGGTGCAATTAGAACCCTTCAAAAATATCGGTAAAATCCTGATCATTGAAAGAACCTGAATTAATGTACTACCAGAAATTTCAGTATATACTAAATTTCCGGTACAGACTGGTAAGTTTGAAATTTCCGGAATACCAGAAATTTCAAATGAACTACTGGAAATTGTAAAGTACCAGAAATTTAGTATGTAATACCAAAAATTTTGTTTGTACCAGAAGTTTGACAATCAATACCAGAAATTTCATCCTAAAAAATTCTTCCTATCTCACCAAGGGAATTTTTGGAATAATGAAAAATTAGGGAGGGGGTGTCATGTCAAACTTGAAGGGTGTCAAGTTAAATCTTCCCATTTCTGACCCGACTGCAAGCCCAAGTCCGTCAGATCACACACTATAAATAGGTATCACTTCTTCACTTTTTTGCATCCCATATCTCTCTTGCATTAGTCTCTCTAAGGTATCCTTCTTAGAATTTACCATGACCTTGTCAAACCAAAAATCCCATAAACTTATCAATCTTAAATACCTTCCCGCGGAACTCTTGAACCAAAAACATGAAGGAAAACCATTAATCCATTCTAGAGTTGCGGTCCAACCTTGGTACCTACAGCCAAGCCTACTAAACAATCACAAACCCTACCACCAAATTTGTCAAGCCTCTCTCAAAAAATTCTTCACGAAAATACCCGACAAGACCTTTCCAATATTAGTAAGGGAATTCTACCTTAACTTGAAAATTTTAGGATCTTCCATGACTATCTATGTGATTGGGAAAGAAATAGCTCTTCACAACGACCACTTTGGAAGAACCTTTAAAATACCCTCTAATGGGCTATCTTACACTCTTGATAGACCCTTAGGCTTCAAAAATTTCAAACATGCCACTGTCATAAACCACTTAGTAATAGATCCAATGGAAAAGAAAAAGGTACCCTTCAAAGCTACATACCTTAAACCAAAAATAAGGATTCTGCACTATATGCTCACTCGGATCCTCTTTCTCAGATTGATAAACAATTGTTATGTTCTTCGTGAAGATGTAGTTATCTTATTGCTTTTAACCCAAGAAATCCAGACAAATTGGGTAGAAAGTATTTTCAGACACATGATACGCTGTAGGGAAAATCCAGCTGCAAAACCACCTTATGGCCCACTGATTACAAAACTTCTCACCATGTTTAATGTTGACACATCTGGTGAAGCATAAGATCAAACAAACCACAAAATTAACCTTAACACCCTGAGAGAAATAAGAACTCATGTCAGCAATGGAGAAATAGAAGAAGACTCGTGTTTCAAAGATGAGGAAGAAAAGGAACCGATAGAAATGGAAAACACAAAAGTTGATAAAGTCCTAGAACTCTTCCAAAACATAGCTAAGAAATTAGAATAACTCACAGCCAAAAATGATGGGAACAAAGGAACAGAATAAGACCCCACTTTCAAATCACGCACCTTTTTATTTTTGCTAATTTTCCCTTGTTCATTTTCTCACTTTCTGTAATGATATCCTCTTTCTACTTTTTTATTTTTATTTTTTAAATAAAACTATGTTTTTCGCTTTCAATTAACTATGATACTTATTTTGTTGAATAATTTTCTCTTTGAATTTAATAGATAGGCCGTAACAAAATAAAATATGCCTACAACGTTGATTTTCCTAGGAAACCCTTAGTAGAGAAATTTAAAGGAATCTCACTTAAAAAGATAAAATAATTTTATTCCAATATCTAGAGTAATATCTCACTAGGAAATCTTAAGGCACATACCTTAGGTACATAGAAAACATAAGCGAAATTTTACTTCTCATGAACAATACCTAAGTGAATAGAAAGCCTTCCCCATACACATTAGGATATATTTTACAAATAAGATGCATCCCTTTGTATTATGCCTTGATAGCCTTACTATGCACATAAGCATCCCTTGTTATTACATATATTTTAGGAACCTTGTTTATGCAAACTGTATAATTAGGTAAAGAAAATATGTTTTCTCTCTACCATAAAAATTATGCTAATTGCCTCTTTGCCTATATGCCATGTTTGTAAAGACAAGTTTGTTACGAAACCAATTCTTTGAGAATTACATTCCATGATTAGAAAAACTCTAGAGATTATACACATAGAAAATATTTTTCATCTATGATAAATGTTATAAGTACACTTGCTTTATCTTTCGTGATACCATGATAATTGCCTATGACATGTATGCCAAGTGTTTTCTATAAATGTTATAAAAACACATGTTTTAGATATTGCTCATGATACCATAATTATTTATATAACATGTTGTTTAAAGTCTTTGTCATGATTGTTCCTATGTTATTCTCTAAAATGCATTATGCCTTTCTACACTAGCTTTGATACTTGATATATTTTGCAAAGATGTTTTCTTGAATATGTTACATGTATGTTATCATACTATTTATTTGCATATTTATTCTTTTACCCACCTTTTTGATTATATGACAAAGAGGGAGAAGTATACTCTCAGGAGAAGGGTATATAATCTATCTAACTCAGGGAGAGTGATCTCTCTCTCTCTCTCTCTCTCTCTCTCTATATATATATATATATATATATATATATATATTATATATATATATATATATATATATATATATATATATATTATATATATATATATATATATATATATATATAATTTTGTTTCTTTTACCACCTCCCTTGATAGATACATTGTCATCATCAAAAAGAGGGAGAATGTGGAACCTTATTTTGCAGGTAATATGTGTTGTTTTGATGATGACAACTGTAGAGAGATCATAAAGATTATTCAGCATATTAAAGATGCAAAAGCAGATCAATACAATGAGATATCACAACATATAATCAATATGATAGAGATGCAACATGATGACTAATATAGAAAAGCAATGAAAGTACACTCGGCAAAGTAAAAGATGCAACATTTTATAAAGTAAACCAAGAAGAGAAATAAAAGAATATTCAGCATAGCAAAAGATACAACATGATGAATAAAAGAGCAGACTAGATGATACCCATATAACAAAGAGTATAGAATCTAAGGGGAAGGGTATATAATCTATCTAACTCAGGGAGAGTGATATCACTCCATATATATATATATATATATATATATATATATATATATATATATATATATATATATATATATATATATATATATATATATATATATATATATATATATATATATATATATATATATATATATATATATATATATATATATATATATATATATATATATATATATATATATATATATATATATATATATATATATATATATATATATATATATATATATATATATATATATATATATATATATATATATATATATATATATAATTTTGTTTCTTTTACCACCTTCCTTGATAGATGCATTGTCATCATCAAAAAGAGGGAGAATGTAGAACCTTGTTTTGCAGGTAACATGTGTTGTTTTGATGATGACAACTGTAGAGAGATCATAAAGATTATTCAGCATATTAAAGATGCAAAAGCAGATCAATACAATGAGATATCACAACATATAATCAACATGATAGAGATGCAATATGATGACTAATGTAGAAAAGCAATGAAAGTACACTCATCATAGTAAAAGATGCAACATTTTATAAAGTAAACCAAGAAGACAAATAAAAGAACATTCAACATAGCAAAAGATGCAACATGATGAATAAAAGAGCAGATTAGATGATACCCAACATAACAAAGATGCAACAATTGAGAAAGATAAACAATGCACTTAAACGGTTAATGCAAGCCATGAGTTTGATAAGAAAGACTCAGATAAGGATAAAGAAAATCAAAAGTATCAGGTCAATTCAAAGCAAAGGTCAAACAAATGGAATACATTAGACACAAGATCTAGACTGATCATCCTAAAATTGTAACTGAGTGAATGCATGTAAGCAAAAGTCTTTTCTTTATAGAAGTAATTGACTATAAGCACACTCACAAAACCTTTTTATAAAATGATTTTTAAAATAAAATATATTGAATAAATATAAAGGAGTTGCCTAGAAAGAAATGGGAACATTCAAAAAGCCAAAAAATATATTTTGATTGGATTTAATCGATTAGCCCAATTGATTAGATTAACGCGTTTTTGAAGATAAAGGCAATTTGAATGTACCCAATCAATTGGGAATGGCTACAAAGAAGACAAATAAAAGAACATTCAACATAGCAAAAGATGCAACATGATGAATAAAAGAGCAGATTAGATGATACCCAACATAACAAAGATGCAACAATTGAGAAAGATAAACAATGCACTTAAACGGTTAATGCAAGCCATGAGTTTGATAAGAAAGACTCAGATAAGGATAAAGAAAATCAAAAGTATCAGGTCAATTCAAAGCAAAGGTCAAACAAATGGAATACATTAGACACAAGATCTAGACTGATCATCCTAAAATTGTAACTGAGTGAATGCATGTAAGCAAAAGTCTTTTCTTTATAGAAGTAATTGACTATAAGCACACTCACAAAACCTTTTTATAAAATGATTTTTAAAATAAAATATATTGAATAAATATAAAGGAGTTGCCTAGAAAGAAATGGGAACATTCAAAAAGCCAAAAAATATATTTTGATTGGATTTAATCGATTAGCCCAATTGATTAGATTAACGCGTTTTTGAAGATAAAGGCAATTTGAATGTACCCAATCAATTGGGAATGGCTACAAATTACTTCTTGTCTATTTTGGATAACTTAGTCGTTACTATTTAATAATTTAATCGATTGTGTCAATCGATTAGTAACAGTCAAAAACCATTAAATTCTATTTCCTCTTTTGGACGATTTGAACACTATAAATAGATGTCTCATTCTCCGGTTCAAATCATCCAGAATATGAAATGCGTATTGACACACTCTCTCTTTCTCTCTAAGTTGTTCTTTGTCACTTCTCTCACTAGTTCTTATAACTGAATGCTTTTATGAGCAAAATTCTTTTATGAGTAAAGGTTTATATATTTCTGGTTGGGTAACAATGTATAAAGTTCTTCAAAGTTGTTATTGATTTACCTTGATGAACATTATCCATGTTTAGGGAAAAATTATGTGGTTCGAAGCTAAACCTGTTAAAAACTTTGGTTTAGAATTTTGTGATTAAGTTCCCATAATCTATATAGGTTGTAGGTTATCAATGTTGTTAAGCTTCTCTTAAGACTATTGTAAAGTCTTCTTTATTCAAAGGTTAAAGATCAATAATATTGATGAACTCACTGTTAGGTTCATTGTTAGCCCGTTATAAAATCATAGGTTAGTTGATCAACCTGTTAAAATCACGAGAGGTCAATGATTATCCTGTTAAACCATATTGAGCTCGAATATTTTTAGTAGAGAGAAGTGATGGTACTTTAATCTATAGTTGGGAGAAGAGCTTGACCAATTCAATCTAAATAAAGAGAAGACACAAACGTTTATATATTTCGTGTTGTATTATCATGGTTGTAGGACATCTAACATTTTCTTATATAAGGGGGTTTGTGAGCTTTACCTACTAAAAGCTCTCAAGTATTTAATGGGAACTCTCAAAATCAGTTCTTGGGGAGATGAGTAGGTCCTTCAGTTTTGACCGAACCTCTATATATCGCAGTGTTCTTCTTTTCCCTTAACTTACTTTCTACATTTTATTTTAAAACTATTTTTCTGTTGCTAAGTTATAAAAACATTTTTGAAACTCTGATAGATCTTAGGTTTTGGAAAAAAATTTCAAACTTTGTTTTTAATCTCTGAAATTTTTTATTTTAAAACCATGTTTTTTCAATCCACACAATTCACTCCCTCTTGTGTTTGAAGTCTCAAGTCCAACAAATTTTATGGACTCCATCTATTTTCTCATGATCACCAAAGCCTAAGATTGGCCAGTAATCTTCTCGTCACTATGCTAAACAAGGGATTAGACAACGCTTTTTTAGGTCTTTAACAGCGCTTAAAAGCGCTGCTAAAACCTCCACTGCTAAAGGTATAAACAACACTTATGTAATTTCAAAAGTGCTGCTATAGGTACCCCCCCTTAGGAACCCCTTTAGCAGCGCTTACACTTTAAACATTGCTTTTAATGTGGAACTTTAGATAGCGCTTGGTAAAAGCGCTGTCTATTCCCCCCCTTTAGCAGCGCTTTTCCTTATTATTTTTTAATATATTTTTTTTCAATCACTTTAGACAGCGATTTTATGAAAAGCGCTGTCTATTCCCCCCCTTTAGCAACGCTTTTCCTTATTATTTTTTAATATATTTTTTCAATCACTTTAGACAGCGCTTTCATGAAAAGCGATGTCTATTCCCCCCCCCCCCCCCCCCTAGCAGCGCTTTTCCTTATTATTTTTTTAATATATATTTTTTTCAATCACTTTAGACAGCGTTTCTTATTAAAAGCGATGTCTATTCCCCCCCCCCCCCCTTTAGCAGCGGTTTTCCTTATTATTTTTTTAAATATAATTTTTTTTTCATTTAAAATAAAACACTGCGTATCAAATTTAATCTCACCATTTTTGCACCAGAATTTATAGCTTCATTATAACATTTTAAACAACAACATCAAAATACCACAATGAAACAATATTATAACAACATCAATATTCATCTCTTAAATCCTTTTTGCACAATATATACACAACAACAACATTAGTATATACCGCAATGAAACAATATTATAACAACATCAATATTCATCTCTTCAATCCTTTTTGCATAATATACACAACAACAACATTAGTATATGCAACAATGAAACAATATTATAACTACATCAATATTCATCTCTTCAATCCTTTTTGCACAATATACACAACAACAACATTAGTATATACAACAACGAAATAAAATCAACAATGAATTACAAAATAACTTTATCTTCTACATCGAGCTGCACCTATATAACCTAAAACAAAATCAAAAAATCAAAATTCATACAAGTTACCAAATAACAACAACAAAAACAATAATATTGTAACACAACTATAACGACATATATTATATTCTCAAAACTCAAAGTTATACCTTATAATAAAACTCTCAACTCCATAACAAATTGGCACCAATCCTCCATAAGTTCATCCAATTGATCTTTTGAGTATGAAGCACACTTGAATTCATCAAAGTACTACATAATAATATAACATAGTATGATTTAATTAAAATACTAAGTCATTTTATGAGAAATATGAAAATAATTCCTAAGTTAGAAATTCATACCGTGGATGGAATCTCTAATCGGTCCAAAAGAATAGTTTCTTTCATAAACCTCAACATAAAATAACCGCAATCTACACCATTGCGCTGACGAGGACACTACACATGGAAAGAAAATATGGATATACATCAAGATATACACCTTAACTTGTTTTATCAAGTATCATCGCTATATAATCAAAACTGTGAAAATCTATACCTCCACTTTGATCCAAGAAATATTGTTGACTCTACTCCTTGGTACTTGAATATCTCTTTGTGCTCGAAAACTTTGTAGAATGCTATAATAAAATAATAACGAATATTTAGAACTATCACACATAAATAATTAAATATACACAGTAATATTTTGGAACAATCTCACTTACGTGTCAATCGTCTTCTTCATATCTGGGTATGTTGTCCAATCATTGCCCAATGAATCCAGATAATATACAATTTCTCTCACAGGATTAATTGCAACCAATAACCAGTGTCCACTGGAATATTAAACAAAGGTTAGATGGAAATTTTCTGCACAAAGTTAAAAAACGAAAAATTATAATAGAGGAAATTTAGAATGAAAATCTTACTTGGGGCCAGTATTATATGTAAAAAGAACAATTTTTTTGTATCTTTGCTGGCCATAAATAAACTGAGCACAAATGCTATTACTTTATCTGGTTTTGAGATGATTGACCCTGCATGGACAATGTTGGGATTTATGAAAGCGAATATGGACTCCAATCCACGTGGGCGAATCAACTTGTCATACAGAAACCTTAAATAAAAACATCATTAACATTAATTATTCATTGAAATGAGTAAATAAATTATACAATTAATTAAACAAAGTTGATTGGAGTATACCTGATATATGTATTGATAACATCCATGCCTAATGTCAAGTGTCCAAAAACTTCTTCCAAATCCTCCTTACCAATTGCTGTCATGCCTTTAGAACCATAAATCCCTTCATCCAGGGGTATAAGAGAAGTATCACCTTGCGAAATAGTTGTGAAGCTTATAAATGTATGATGGCACGACCTATATTGTGAAGTAGTTTTCTTTCTAGCCCCGGTCATCTTAGCAACACTCTTTGTTTCTGTGGGAATGTTGCTAATTACAGGCTCCTTACCCATACTTACAGCTTCAATATCTTTAGCAGGAATAATCTAAATATCATAAAATTAGAGTGGTCAAGTATAGGACGACAAATTAACATTATCTAAGCATAAATATCATATAATTGTGTTGTACCTATTTTTTTGCTGTCACTGACTCCTTTGGCCGCGTAATCCCTTTATCTTTTGGTTTGGGTTTTGTAGGAGTCTAACATTACCATACAAAAAAAGAGCAAGTAAAACGAACGTAAAAAATTTGAGTACTAAAAGGTTCATAACAGTTTTAATTATACCTCATCATCTATGCGAACGAGTCTTGACGGCCATGCAACAAACGCTCCTATTGCCTCTCCCACCAATGTTGCATCCGAAACTTCATCTGGGATTGGTAATAACGCACCCTCCTCTAAAGCAATATCAATCGACACTTTAAAATATCCAGAAGGGAGCGGTTTATGATGAAGTACTTCTCCCAGAGTGTTATGGAATTTTCCCTTGCCAACCATGCGATAAGTTGGTGTCTCTAAAAAGAGTTGACAAGGTGAAATGCCCTAAAATCAATAATAAATATGACATCGTTAATGTGTATATATGTCAGTTAAATAAATTACACTAATTTAATTTCATAATAATATATGTAAGTACCTCAGGAATACTCAGTTGAGCTGCACAATTGACACTAGCTATGTCACTAGCTTCTTTAACATCTGAAGCTTCCCTTTCTGATTGGTACTGTCTTACTTTTTCCTTCCTCAGTTCAAGAACTTCAGCTTCTAATGCATCCAACCTTGACTGCAGTTCTTTATTGCTAGCAGATTTTGTCTTTGGATTGTTCTTTTTCAAGGAGCTTGGAGTAACCCCATATCCTTTACCCCTCACCCGACCAGAATACTCACGAACATCTAATGCTCGACTAAGTATGCTCCTGCAATCATCTGGTGGAGATGTAGACTAAGACAGACTCTCCTGAAATTCATATGAATATTGGAAAAACATGAATACTATATGTTAATAAAATTTTGATTTAATTAGAATTAATGTTATACTTACGCATTTTTCAAAAATTTGTTGTACATCTTCTTTAAGAACTCCATCCTTACCCACACGGGCAGCCTTCCACAAAACATGCTCTGGAAGAGATGTTTCAGAACTACTCTCCTCTTTTAACTACACATTAACACAAAAAACAAGCTCAGTTATAACTATTGATGAACAAGTATATCATAGCAATTTGTAAATACTTACTATTTTTTGTTCTAATCGTGCATATCCCAAACGCCCTTTTTTTGTATGGATATGCGGGAGATGATGCTCTTTGACGATTTACTTCACTTACACTCTGAAATTTTGGGGTTTTCCGTTTGGCTTTAAAAACATCCCATTCTTTAACTGAAATCACATCCGCATATTCTACTGGACGCTCTGCATCAACAAATTTTTTTCGACATCTCTAAGATATTTTCTGTTTAAATATGTTCTAAACCCTCTTAGTATTTTGCCGGCCAATCCAAGACAATAATCTTTTCTTTTGTCATCAATGTTGAAATACCTCTACAAAAAACATACACAAAGTGCGTTAGTATAAGTAATTTAAAGACATAATTTAAAGCACCTGTATCTCACTCCAGATTTTGTTTTTAGCATCATCCAGCTTATCATCTCTCCAGTCATCACAAGTTATTGGAATTTCTCTCTTTACAAGTGTACCAATGTAACTTGTCAATTTAGAACCGTTAGGCTCAATTAATTGGTCATTTGGACTCCAATGCACATCGTATTTTATACCTCTATCTCTATCGCGAATGATATTCTTCATAATAGTTTTTCCTCTTTTTATTTATTTTTCCACTCCCTTACTGGATTTTCCTCCATCATTGTCTCCATCATTAATAGAACCATCGTGTGGGTGCTCCTCGTTACTAGCCACCTAACCTGTAATAAAGAAAAACATTAGTATCTAATAACAAATATTTAATTCCAAATATATAATTCCAAATATCTATTCAGTATATAAAAGGACAAATATCAATTGAGTATATAAAATGACAAATATATAATTTATTAAAAGTTTGCTACGTGTTAACAGGTATGGAGGAATATATATTACCTCTTTCACTAACATCTCTTTCTTTTCTTGGTTGGATTCCGAATTACTTGTCTCTTAAGAACGCGGATGGAGGAATTGATCCAAATTCCCTCATCATGATCTTTTCTGATATATGATTCATCTGCTGTAGTATTTTCATCTCGATCGTTTCTAATATACGACTCATTCTCAACATCAACATCAACTTGATCCACACTTTTATCATCAATCACTTTGTTAGATAAAAGCACTATAGACCATTTCGTACTCTTCGGGTCTGTGACATATAACACTTTTTTAGCTTGAGAGGCTAGAATAAAAGGCTCATCTTTGTACCCCACCCTACTAAGATCCACTTGCAAAAACCCTGACTTATCCATTCGTATGCCACTAGTATGTACCCACTTGCAACCAAAGATAGGAATCTGAAACTTCTCGTAATCAAACACCCAGATGTGATTGATAACCCCAAAATATGACAAATTTTCATATTTGGGGTTTAAGTCCTTCATACTAGAAATGTGCATTGCTTCACATACCACTGTGACACCACTATTTTGCATGGTACTTTTCTCATATTGTTCTTTGGTATAAAATGTGTATCCATTAATTCCGTATCCTCTATAAGAGAACATAATCGAACTTGGACCATATGCCAAACATCTCAACCTGTCTGATATTGAAGCGGGATCTGAATGAAACTTTGAATATATATATGATCCTTAAACCACTGTATAAAACTTTGATTGTGCTCTCGTACTATCCAATTTTCATTTCTACTTTGATTCTCACCTCGGAGTATAGCCTTGTGCATTTCAACAAACGGCTCAACCTCAGTGTCATTGTGCAGAACATACAAATGCACTTGATCCCGTTCATCCCTTGATACTGTCACAATTTCATTTCCAATTAATTTTTTACCTTCTTTTTTTTTTTCGAAAAAATGAGATTTAGGGAGTCCAATGGATTGCACATTGGACAAAAAATCAGTACAAAACTCAACTGCTTCTTCAACAATGTATCGCTCAATGATACAACCCTCTAGATGACTTCGGTTTTTCACGTACCCTTTTAATATTTTCATATAACGTTCAACAGGGTACATCCATCTCATATAAGCTGGTCCACACAATTGTGTCTCTTTCACAAGATGAACAACAAGATGTACCATAATGTCAAAAAATGATGGAGGAAAATACATTTCAAGGTCACATAGAGTAATAACAATTTCTTTTTGTAATACTGGTAAGATCTCAGGATCGATCACCTTACTACAAATTGACTTGAAAAAAAAAACACAATTTAGTTATAGCGCTTCTTACTTTTTCTAGCAAAATAGAACGTATACCTATTGGTAGAAAATGTTCCATTATGACATGGCAATCATGTGTCTTCAGACTCTTTAACTTGAGGTCTTTCATGGACACGAGTCTTCTAATGTCTGAGGAGTAACCTTCTGGAACTTTAACTTCACTCAGAAACTTACACAATATTTTCTTTTCCTTTTTAGATAGAGTATAAGCAGCAGGTGGTAGATATGTTCGTCTTCCTTTCTTCACGGGTCCTAATTCAGTTCTTATTCCCATCTCTACCATGTCCTCTCTTGCTTTAAGGCCATCCTTAGACTTTCCTTTTATATTGAGTAACGTACCAATAACACTTTCAAATACATTTTTTTCAATATGCATAACATCAAGAAAATGTCTTACGTACAAAGATTTCCAATATGGCAATTCAAAAAAAATTGACCTCTTCTTCCACCCACCTGTGACAACTTTATGTGCAAAAGGCTTGCCAAACTGAATACTCACATCTTTCACCTTTTCACAAATTTGATCACCTGTCAATCCAGGTGGAGCTCTACGTTGTTCGGTATTTCCATTGAACGCTTTTCTCCATCCACGATATTGATGTTTTGAATTTAAGAATCTACGATGATCGAGAAAGACATTCTTCTGACAAAGTTTCAATCGTGTCGTATCGGTTCCATCTTCACAGACAGGACACACTTTTTCACCTTTAATGCTATACCCGGATGGATTTCCATATGCTGGAAAATCGTTAATTGTGCCAAACAACATCGCCCTCAAATTGAAACTTTCTTTCCTATATCCATCATAAACCTCCACACCGTTCTCCCACAAAATCTTCAAATCTTCGATTAAAGGTTTCAAGTATACATCTATGTCATTCCCTGATTGTTTAGGCCCAGAAATTAACATAGATAACATCATGTACTTGCGCTTCATACATAGCCATGGAGGTAGGTTATAAATCATAAGAATCACAGGCCATGTGGAATGTGAGATACTTTGAAGACCATGTGGGTTCATTCCATCCGTAGATAATGCCAAGCGAAGGTTTCTTGTTTCTCCTCCAAAATCAGGATAATCATTATCAATTTTCTTCCACTGTGGTGCATCTGTCGGATGTCGAAACTTTCCATCGATAATTCTTTCATCTGCATGCCAAGTCAAGTGTCTAGCATCGGTTTCACTACGAAACATGCGTCTAAATCTTGGAATAATAGGAAAATACCATAATACTTTCGCTGGAGATAATTTTTTCTTATATCGAGATAAACCGCACTTTGGGCACTCATTCAATGATGCATATTCGTTTCGAAACAAAATACAATCATTTAGACATGCATGTATCTTATCATAGCTCATGCCAATAGAGCACACCATTTTTTTGGCCTCGTAGGTTCGATTAGGAAGAACATTATCCTCAGGAAGCATATCTCTCAAAAGGGCTAATAACTGTGTGAAACATTTATCGGAACATCCATTGCACGCCTTTAAGTTGTACAATTTTAATACCGCAGACAATCTTGTGAATTTGGGGCAATCTTTATACAACGGTTTCTCCGCATCGCTTACCAACCTCTCAAACATTTTGGGACAATCTTGAAGATCTTCTTCAAGTGCTTCTGCAATCTCTTCAACTTGATCACAATCATATGTATCCGTGGCATTGTCGTACGAAACATAGGTCGCATTACTTTTCACCCCCGGTTCAACATTCTCGATGCTTTTCTCACCATGAAATATCCAACACATATAACTTCGATCAATTCTGCGCATTAGTAAATGCAATTTCAATCCATCTGCGTCAACCCGACCCACATAACAACAACCCAAGCAAGGACATTTCATTCTATTCGGGTCTTCAGCGTGTTCAACAGCAAACTTAACAAACTCTAATACCCCATTCTCGTACTCTTTTGACAATCGATCGGCACACATCCATTTTTCATCCATGGTTTTAACTATTATCTAAGTTAAACAAAAACACTAATTAGGGCACAAAACGGTATAATGCGTTTCTGCCAAAACACAAAGTATACACGAATTTTATTATTCAAGTGAATATGTCATTGTTACGTGAACCTCTTGTGTTGATTATTACTAACTTGGATTATAAGCAATGTGGTGGGAGTACAATGAATTTAAAGAGTGTGTGTTGTCAACAAAAATCAAACATGTGATTAGAACAATTCTAGAAATGAGGATTGTAACGTGTGAGTGAAAGGAGCATAGCCACGAATGTGGTCCAACCTTAGAGGCCTAGTTCATGTTACTGTTGTGGTCCTATAACATATTCAATCAATGATCATCAACGTTACAATTTTAGAGACATTAGCTTAGTTGTGAACTCATTCGAAGATTCATGATTTGTGTTATTTTTTACTATTACTAAGTTGAATACTAGATTGAACAAACGGAAACCTATGATCCAAACTCAAGTAAACCGGAAAAAGTCCTCTCGCCGCGAGAAACTCATTGAAAGGACCATTAACATTAAGAGTACTAGTAATCACGGTAACATTCCTCTCAGACATAACCGCCGCAAAAGACCCCGAACCAATTCCAATATCAAAACCTATTCTAATCCCACCATTTCCTAATTGCAAAACATCATCAACAAGAAAATCATTCTTACTCTTAGACTTAACAAATATTTGATTCTCATATCCATTAACCAAATCAAAGCAATGAACATAATCTCTATTCAGTTTTCTACCATTCAAACACTCGAAACTCTTGCAGTTAAAACCATTCCAATTCACTGTTTTATTACTAACAGGCTTCCATAGTGAAACCAGAAAAGGATGAAGAAATTTTACCTTAGATGAAACCGATTTTGCAAAACTTCTTCTTCTAGGTAAAGGCTCACACTGTTTTTGAATCAGTTTCTCTATCACGAGGAGATGGTGGTGTGCCTGATGTTGTAGGGCGCATCCAAACAAGTGTCTCTGCGGGTGAAACAGTAAAACTGAACCATTAGAATAATCCACATCAGATACTATAATCAAAAGCAAAAGACAAATTCTCGAATCCAAATGTTCCCATTAAATTTACCATACTTTGTATCACTTACATAAGATCTCATTTAAATGTCAAAGGGGATTTATTGTGTAATGAACTAACTAACTCGATCAATAAATAACAGTCAGTACCGCAGTATGAAGAGCAAACGTTACCTGTATTCAGTTTCCTACCATTCACTTATTCCTATATTCAATGGGACAAACTTGCTCCAATCTCTTTATAACTGCAATCACAGGACAAAGTAGAGTTAAGTAAAGTTATCTTGAGTTACAAATTCTTAGGGTAATATGTTCCACATCAATACAAATAATTTTCTAGAACATGAACTTGATATCACTTTGGCAGAAGCCTAAAGTTCAACATAATACAAATAATTTTTTCTTTACTGTTCCTTCTACTTTTCTGGTACATATTAACTGCCATACGTGGAGGAACAAGCGAAGTAATCAACAGATAAAAGGAGCATTAATTGGTGCACTATTTTACCAGCTTTATCAATACATAAATACATAGAATGAGTTGGTTTGGTAGCTGTAAAACTAAATTAATACTTAGTGGGTTCATTTGGTTTTCTATAATCCTCCAAAGTTTGTGGGACATTATGATGTCATGAGGGACCTACCCTATAGGGAATGAAAGTGAAAATAACTGTAATGGATTCTTGATAGAATTACCTACTAGAATCACTAAACAACCTGGGCAGAGTGTATTAAAGTCGAAAAGGAATGGATTCTTTGATTCTCATATCCATTTACCTTAGATGAAACTGATTTTGTGAAACTTCTTCTTCACGAGGAGATGGTGGTGTGCCTGATGTTGTAAGCCGTTTCCCAACAACAGCTTTTTGGACTCTCACGTGCCTCTGGCCCTTGCCCTCGTATAATCGGAGAATCCGAAGTTTGCAACGAGACAACAAATCAGAAGCTTTCTAGCATGAACCACGGTTGGACGATGAGGAGGGAGGAGATGAGTTGGAGAAGAAGATGAACATGAGCGTTTTCTGGGTGTGTGGGGTTTCGTTTGTATAAAGTGGGGTTTTTGAAATTTGATAACCAATTTAGGGATTTAGAAACTATTTAATTACCTTAGACGGCGCTTTCAAGAAGCGCTGCTAAAGGTATTACCTTTAGCAGCGCTTTAGGCTTTAGCAACGCTTTAGAGTAATGCCTTTAGCAGCGCTTCTTGAAAGCGCTGTCTAAGGTATACCCTTTAGCAGCGCTTTAGGCTTTAGCAATGCTTCCTAGAATAACACCTTTAGCAGCGCTTTTAGTAAGCGCTGTATAAAGTATAACCTCTAGTAGCGCTTATTCTTATTTTTTTTATTTTTTTTTACTGAAAACCTATAGCAGCGCTTAGGGAAAGGAAGCGCTGTCTATGGTAAGGCCTATAGCAGCGCTTATAATAAGCGCTGTCTATAGTATACCTTTAGCAGCGCTTACTCTAATTTTTTAATTTTTTTTACTGAAAACCTATAGCAGCGCTTAGGGCACAAGCGTTGTCTATGTGGCACTGTCTAAATTCAATTTTGGCATAGTGCGTCCTCTGATCTGCACCACAGTTTTGGCCGAATCCAACGTGAGAAGGTCTTCTTGCTTCGGTGATGCCTCCCTGATCTCACCGGTCACAAGAATTGGTGACGACGACAAATTAGGTCGTTCAGAGGAATGCTCTAGGTCAAAGTTGAGATTTATTTTATCCATCGAAGAATACTGTTTAAGTGATCTAGATTTGGATCAAGCAGAATCTAATTGTAAGATTTCACAAAAATCGATAGTCGATTCCCACGATGCCAATGTTACCAATCAAAACCAAAATTATGCTTGAATTGTGATGTTGAACTCTTGATATGATAGACTACATGGATAAACCTATAATATTAACACTTCAACATACATCTCAGTGAATGACTCCAAAAAAAAGAATTAAATATATATATATATATATATATATATATATATATATATATATATATATATATATATATATATATATATATATATATATATATATATATATATATATATATATATATATATATATATATATATACCTTAAATCTTGCGGATATAAAAACATATATATTTTTATATCAAATAACATTTAAAGTTTTCTTTGAGATAATAGATGAGCCTTCTTTATTGAACATTTGCCGACCTAGAATAATAATATATTATTTACTTTTTATACTTTTTAAAAAACACTTAATTTAATTTTCTATACTATTTTATATGTTTTAACTACAATTGTTAAATTTCTTTTTTTTTTATAAATATTTTTAATATATTATAAATAGTGTTTTTATGTCAAATTTATAATTTTAATCTTTATTAATTAAAATTTTTATAATTATAAATTAAATACTCAAAATTTAATTAAATTATTATTTTTTAAAAATAAATCATCAAAATCAAATCCAATTATACTTATCTCTAGATTGTATAATTTAATTTTTAAATTTGATCAAAATACCGCATCACTCACTTATATTAACTTCGTAGTATACACTAAATCAGTACTAGAGTCTATAATGGTGGTGATGTCTGTCTGTCTTTGTCGGTTTCTACAGAAAAATACGGATTCAAACCAATACAAAGACTCACCGCGCTAAACGACAAACTCCCCATATTAATCACTCGTCCTTTCTTCACTGTACCTTTTGCCTCGACAAGTGGAGCTTACAAATTTAGACACGACAACCCTTCCATTTCTCTCCCACGACCCAGTCATAAAAATTAACCATTTCATTAACACTACTCCTAATTAAGACGCGTGAACTTAAACAGGGTTTAGTGAGAAAAGGTATTGTTTGTCAACGGGTTTTTGGATTCTAAACATTATAGAGAGAAAGAGAGAGAAGAAGCATTATTGGAGTTGTGGTAGTTGGTGTGGGTAAATGAGCGTAACGAGGTAACGTAAAATAAATAAATGAAATAAATATATAAAAAATGAAATAAATAAAAACCTTAGCAGGTTGACCGGTGGATATAGATAAAGATAAAGAGAAAAACAAAACAAAACAAAAGCTCAGAAGCAAAAAAAAAAAAAGAAAAAGAAAAAAGAAAATAGAAACCCTAAAAAAATCAAAAAGTTCCTGTGAGATTGTGTTGTTAATGCATCTAAGATTTTTCCCTCTTTGTACAAAGATTGTTGTTCAAGCTTTTCACCTATAGCTAGGTTTAGTTTAGTTCAGATGGTTGATTTAGACAATGTTTCTACACCTTCAGGAGAAGCTGAAGCTAGCATCTCTTCCTCTGGTAACAATAACAACCAAACAACCCCTCCAAAACCCACTAAGAAAAAACGAAACCTCCCCGGAATGCCAGGTGAAAATAAATCCGCTATTATATGTATATTTTTTCAGGAATTAATATTATTTTTGGATTATGATTTTTGTGATATATATATATTTTTTGATGGTTGAAGATCCGGAAGCAGAGGTGATAGCTTTGTCTCCGACTACTCTGTTAGCGACGAATAGATTTGTGTGTGAAATATGTAACAAAGGTTTTCAGAGGGATCAGAATCTTCAACTTCATAGGAGAGGTCATAATCTGCCGTGGAAACTGAGGCAGAGGTCGAGTAAGGAAGTTAGGAAGAGGGTTTATGTGTGTCCTGAGCCGACTTGTGTTCATCATGATCCTTCTAGAGCTTTGGGCGATCTAACGGGGATTAAAAAGCACTTCTGTAGAAAACACGGTGAGAAGAAGTGGAAATGCGATAAGTGTTCGAAGAAATATGCTGTTCAATCGGATTGGAAAGCGCACTCGAAAGTTTGTGGTTCTAGAGAGTATAAATGCGATTGTGGAACCGTTTTTTCCAGGTTCTTTTTGGTTTTTTATTTTTTTATTTGATTTTCGGAATCTGTTTTTATATTTTTTAATTTGTTTTTGAAATTTTGTTTATTTTGTTTTGATTTTGAAGGAGGGATAGTTTCATAACGCATAGAGCTTTTTGTGACGCGTTGGCAGAGGAAAATGCGAAATCTCAGACTCAACCGGTTGTGAAAGCTAGTTCAGAATCTGATTCAAAGGTTTTGACCGGAGATTCATTGCCTCAACCACCGCCGCCGCTTCCGTTGCCGCCTGTGGTGACTAGTACTACCACGGTGGTTACAACTCCTCAGTCAAATAGTGGTGTGTCCTCTGCTTTGGAGACTCAGAAGCTAGGTAAACATTTTTATTGAATCAGGAAAAAAGTGTTGTTTTTTTTGTCTTGTTTGATGTGGTTAAAACTTGATAACAAATTCAAAGTTTTGTTTTTTTGGTGGTGGTGTTGTTTGTATATGTGATCTTGGTGTTTAGTATTTTTTGTCTGCTATTGTTTTTGTTGTGACTTGTGTTAGTGAGAACAGTTTTTGTTGTGACTTGTGTTAGTGAGAACAAGATCAAGTGATCTGAGATTCGGGAATGCTAATTAAGTAATGAAAATTAATCACTTAAAAAGGTGTTTTTGAGATTGTTTGATAGAACATTGTGTATTGGTTGACAAAAAAAACTACAAAGATCTCAAAAGCAAAAAAGAAAGAAGATTTGTTTTCAAGAGTAGAAAAAACTATTGTTTTTGTTCTTCACTTTGCACTTTAGTTTAACATAAAAGAAAGGAACCAACTTTCCCTGTCCATGTGTTATGAATGGCTGGCTGCTTTTGTTCATTCTTTTTCGTATTAGTTGATAATTATAATTTAAAATAACACTATTGCTCTGTTCATGCTTTGTTTGCTTTGCTTTTTTTAGACTATATTTTGGTTTGTGCAGATTTACCAGAAAATCCGCCTCAGATCGTAGAGGAGACACAACCACAACCACAGCCGGTTGTCGTTGCTACTACTACTTTAAATGTGAGTGGTAGTAGCAGCAGTACTAGCTCAACCGGCAATGGTCATCCTGCTTCTAGCAGTGGTGTGTTTGCAAGTTTGTTTGCATCTTCCACAGCGTCAACTTCTGCAAGTCTACAATCTCAAACACCAGCCTTCACTGATTTAATTAGGTCCATGGGATGTCCAGATGCTCGCCCTACTGATTTCTCAACTCCTCCATCATCCGAGGCCATATCCCTTTGCCTCTCTACCAATCACGGATCATCCATTTTCGGAACAGGAGGCCAGGAGTGCCGCCAGTATGTGCCTACACATCAGCCGCCTGCTATGTCAGCCACTGCATTACTTCAGAAAGCTGCTCAAATGGGCGCTGCAGCAACAAATGCCTCTTTGCTTCGCGGGCTTGGAATCGTGTCGTCTTCCGCTTCCACTTCAACGGGTCAGCAAGATAGCCTTCATTGGGGTCTCGGACCAGTGGAACAGGAGAGTGCTGGTTTAGTCCATGCGGGACTTGGACTAGGCATTCCTTGTGACAGTGACTCTGGACTAAAGGAATTGATGTTGGGGACTCCATCGTTGTTTGGTCCTAAGCAAACAACTCTTGATTTTCTAGGATTGGGGATGGCTGCAGGTGGCAGCGCCGGTGGAGGCTTATCAGCACTTATCACATCAATCGGCGGCAGCAGCGGTTTAGACGTTACTACAGCAGCTGCATCTTTCGGTAACGGAGAATACTCCGGCAAAGATATTGGTAGAAGCTCCTGATATTTTAGCTGCAACAACAACTACTAAATTTTTGGCTGTAAAGTTACATTTGTCTATGAATATGAATATTCTGAAATTGCAATGCATATATTAGTATGCAACCAACAACTATGGATCAATGCAACCAGTAATATGCAAATGGGGTCTTTTTGAATTGTCTTGCCCCTCCCAAAAAAAATAAGACTATACATTTAAGGAAACGAAAATATGGCCTTAACAAAGGGCACAAGGTACAATATGCTTGGTTTGGACAACACAGGCTGTAAGAAATTTTAAGGGTATGTGCATCATTTGCATATGGTTGTCGTAGGTTTTAGCGACAGTGGGTCGTTTGAAGATCACGGTCTTGTTTTTGGTTTCTTGGACAGTTTTTGATCAAATCATGTATTGTTTCAGTTGGATGATTTGGTCCGTAGCTGTAGGTATAAATTAGGATGCTAGTAGTAGAGTTAGTAGTTTTCTTTGGATGTTGTTGGAATTATTGTCACAATGTGAATTTCCACTTTTGCCTATAGTTTTTGGCAGTTAATGCGTGATTGAATTTTAGTAAGTAATTAATGCTCTTCGTAAATGTTATAAATTGTAATTATTCTATATTCTTTACAAGACGGAAAATTCTCAAACTATTCCCACTCTAGGTATTGCTTTATTTAGTAGCCACGTTGCATTAGTAACCCAACCCGTTTGATAAGTAAAATTTTGAGATACTCCTTCTAGTCTCAATTATTATGAAATTCTCATTTCTTTTAAGTTAATTTTGCAAGAGAATTGGTTGTTACATTAAAGAATATTTTAAGAATGATAGCATTAAATAAAGTGAAAGTAGTTGAATTTTTTTTATATGTGAGATTATAGTAGTGTTTAACTATTTTATTCTACGGTTAACTCTGTTGATTTCTTTTTGGTTTAGCGAATTATTTTTTATTCACATAGTAAGCTGATTAATTTGATAATATCAATTCCAATCTATAAAATAAACGGACTAATCTGATCTCGTAGTTTTATGAATTGAATTACATATTATAAAAGAATATGTTAATAAAAACATTGATATTTCATTGATAATATGAAGAAATTAAAAAATAAATTAATATTTCATTAATATGAAGAGATCAATAATTTAACACAAGTGTTTCAAATGAAGCATGTAATATGAGAGAAAGATACTTCATTGACTTTGCATTTAATTTTTTTCATTATAAATGACAGTTGAAAGATTTTATTTGGATTTGTTTTATGCACAAGTATTTACACGAGTGCTATTTTTTACACAACTAGAGTGGAAATATACCATCTTGATTGATTAACGTTTATGTTCGAACTCAAGTCAAGTTAGACTTTTTTTTCTTCCTTCCTTTTAATAGACGAGGTTAGAGTTTAAAAAAAAAAATCATTTTTAAAAAATATTAGACTTCAACATATATAGAAAGCCATTTAAATCTACCGAGTCAAATTATTTAGTTAAATATGAATAAATTATTTTTATAATTCGTTATTTATGAAATTATATGAGTAGATTATGATCTTTGAACCACTAATTGTACTATAATAACATCTACTCATGAGAATATTTCATTGTATTAGCCTCCAGATGGGTATAGATTCAGGAGTGAATATCTTTAGGGTATGTGCTACAAAAAAAAAATCTTTTAGAATCATATTTTTTAGATTATTGCTCTTAGAAATAATATTTCCACGATAAGAAATAAAATTTTAACAATATTTCCATATTTATTTAATTTAAAAATTATAAAAAATAAAAATAAAAATTGTTCTAGACTAACTCGACAGTTAGAATGGGTCCAGTCTAAGACATTTACTTTGGAACGGTCCGCACGACCATGATCCTGATTGCCCGCTACCTGTCGGGAAATGTCAGCTGTTTGCTCTCCCGAACTAGCACTGACCCAGGGTGATCGACGATCATCCTCTCAGTCTGTCCGACATCAACGTCATGCATGCAACCAGGAACCGACCAGAGAGATGCCCGTAACTAACCCCCTCCTCGGGATCAACGACTAATTACGAGCACATCTCTCCGGTTTGACCAAGTATTGGAAGTTAACTGATTTTACGGACCCGCATATCCAGGCGTGAAATCAGAAACCAATGGCTACGCGCCAGGGGCATTATATATACCCTCACACCTGTGAGGGCCAGATATTCAATATTCACAACTCACTACCTAATATTTGCTTATACCTTCTTGTTCCCGCACTTACTTGATCATCAGAGTGCCTTGCAGGTACGACCCCCTTTTTTTCTCCTCGACTTCACAACCCGACTACAGATCATCTTCCGGCCATTACTTAAGTTCTGATCAACTGGTAAGATCAGTGGCGCCGACTGTGGGGATCTGCTCTCCCCATCTTTCTTTCCTCGAAATCAAAGATTAAAACAATTTTTTCAAGATTCTTCTCACCAATCATGGTCGACCATGATGATATTCACATGTCTGGAAAGACCATTCTTTCCCATGCTCACAAAATCGACGGGAGTCAAGAACATCCTCATCTCGAGGACAACCTCGGCTTCTGAGACGGACAGACCGTGTCTCCAGATTCCACTGACGCCCAACACGGCGACAACCAATTCTTAGACAAGGGACACTCCAAGAATCCTGCTGAGGAACTGCGAGAAGTCACGTAACCAGTTCCTATCCCTCTCAACACCGACCCGGCCATGGCAGTACTGCTCGCTGCTGTCAATCAGACCAACACCCTCATCCTGCAACAAAATCAAAGGATAAGGGCCTGGGAGAACAGGAAATCAAGATCTCCTCCTCGGAGAACCAGACGACGAAACTTCCCCAGTGTTTCGCCACTCCGGCGTGACCTGTAACGCCCCAGTATTTAATTATTTATTTAATTAAATATTTTTGAATATTTTTTTATTAATTCAAATTTTTATCGTCGAAGTCGGAATTATTTTATTAAGTTGGAATAATAATTAATCAAATTTAATTTGGTGGAATTAAGTTAAAGTGTTATTTTATTATTAAGCTTAAATATGATATTGGGCTTAATTGGTGGTGTTGTGTAGTAAAAGTGGGGTGTAGCATTTAGGCCCAATTGGATTTATTTGGATTAATATAATAATATATTTTATTAGAATATAAGAAATAGGATAGGGTTAGTTGTATCAGGAAGAAAAGAACAAAGAGGAAAAATAGGGTTTGGGAGAGGAGAAGAAGAACAAGAGGAAATTTCTTCAAGTGCCAAATTCCCAAAAAAAAATTCGGTTGAAATCTCTTAGAGCCGCTCTTAATCCAAGGTAAGGGTGGAGTTCTGACTCTATAATAGGGTGTATGATTAATAGTATGTGAATTTGGGTTATGAAAATTATTTCTAATTGTGTTTGAAATTGGTATATTGATGAAATTGAGAGATGATTTAGGACTCAATATAATTAGATATACATATATTTAAGTACCTTAATATTTTCTTTGAGAAAATTCCAATTATCTGCATACTGTAGCCCATAGAAAGTGTAGTAGCATCTAAAGGTACTTGCCCTGCCTACTGTAGCGATATTAGGAAGTTATATTTGATGGCATTTGGCTTGCTACTGTAGCGCAAGGAATAAAGTAGTACTAGAGAGGAGTAGCTTGCTACTGTAGCAAATTCCTTCATCATATACTACTTTCTGTAGCATTATTTTGATGTGCACTGTATTCATGAATCACTCTATTTTGGAAGTTATTTTGTCATTTAAAGATTATTATGATAATGAATAAAGGAATCACGTTTGGTTACTAAATGATGGTGTAGTGTTCTTTTGATTTACGTGAAAATCCTAGAGAATTATTAATATACTACCTTTGGGATTTAGTTGAATTAAGATATGCTATAGACTTTTGAGTACCAGAGGAACCTTGTTTAATGCATACCGCTTCCAAGTTGTAGCCTTGTGAACTTAGTGAGTCAATTATACAAGTTTGATCAAGACAAAGTTACTAGTTCCCAGGTTGTAGTTTTCCGAATATTATAAAATATGAGTATGGTTTTGATGACATATATATGAGTTTGAGTTAGAGATAAATAATTTAAGTTAATTGCAATTTCGTTAAATTTATTAATAGAATTTTTGGCCGATAATTAATTAATCAATTTTAGTTGAAATAGTCCGAATAATTATGCGGTTTATGTGTAGTAATTTTTAGTTAATCTGTTGGGTGGTGTTTTTGTTGAAAATGTGAATTGCATGTGATTTCATTGCCTCTATTTATGGACAAAATATTAAGTTGCGGGCTTATAGTCAATGTTGAATTAATTTGAATTATTGTTATTGTTGTTATTACGTTCATGTCGTTAATGCACATATAGCATATCATGTTGGAGCTGATACTCGTCAAGTTGACCTGGATTGGTAAAAATAAAGTTGAAGGCTTATGCCTTGTTGATGCCTCTATTTATTGGCAGATTTCTAAGTTGGGAGTTCTGCTCCATTGGTACCACATGTATGTGCATAAAGACGAGTCGCATTTCATGTTGCATTCTGAGTTGTCGTGTAGATGAATTAATTATGTTGAATATTGATAAAAAGCTGTGAAGTGGTGAATTTCATGATCTAATACTAATATATTATTTATTGTATACCCGATTATATGGTTCGATATCTCACTCCTTCTGTTTGAATGTTGCCCTCTGTTGGTAACGTGTAGATAATCAAGAAGGTTAGGTGTTACCCTCGTTAGTTCGAGTCCGTGTTGTCGCTCTAATACATAGCACTCGGGGGGATGGACACATGTTTTCTTTATTGTTGATTTTCATTGTTTTGCTGAATTTTTTAGTTGTTTTTATTAAAAGACTTGTTGTCTTAGAATTGTTTTGAGTTGGATAAGATGTTATGGTGTTTTCAGTTGAATTTTGTGAATCCGCTGCGTAGTAATGAAAGTTGTTTTTATTTTTTAAAGACTAAGCAGGTTGTTATAGGTTCATCCGAAGTTCATGTGTTATGTATCTGAACTATAGATGATTGAATGTCGTAGTTTTAAGTTGAAAGTGTAGCATTCCATTTGTTTGTTGGAAATTTTTATAACTCTGATTTTATTTAACTCGTTGGGTAGAAATGGGAGAACAGGCAATCAAGATCTCCTCCTCGGAGAACCAAACAACGAAACTTCCCCAGTGTTTCGCCACTCTGGCGTGGCCCACCACCCAGAAAGGAGAAGCACGACGTTTCTTCCTTTAAGAAATGCAACATCACACCTCCATCCAGAGATCAAGACTCCCCTTCATTCAAGAAGAGTAAAGACAACAGGAAAATCGATCGTGCTCGACTGTCCCTCTCCCCCGAGCCAAAACAGAAGCGGATGAGCCCCTCTCCTTGATGGGACCGTGACGACCGACAGGGAAGAAACTACCACTCTCCATCTCTATCTCCCACAGATGGTGAGGATGACAAGCCCCGTAGCCCTCTATCGAGGGAGATTACTGAAGCTCCACTTCCTGTCGGCCTAGAGAAACCACCCACTTTTGGAACCTACGACGAAACAACAAACCCTGACGAGCACATCGAGAACATTGAAACTCTCCTCGACTACCGAGGATTTAAGGGAGCCATCAAATGCAGACTCTTCCCAACCACTCTCAAGAAGGGGCCGATGGCATGGTACAAGAGTCTCCCCGAAGAATCCATCACCTCATGGAAAAAACTCGGGAGGATATTTTCGAGACATTTCACCGCCTCTCATCGACACCCAAAATCAGAGGTTTCACTCGAAGTGATCATACAGGGCAGGGACGAGTCTCTGCGGGCATATATTGAACGCTTCAACAAGGAAGTGGTCCAAGTCCCAACAACGGATAATATGAAGAACTACCTCCTCGAGCGCGGGCTCTGTCCCCGTAGCGATTTTTCCAAAGCTATGGGCATAGAGACACCAGCCACGCTCGACTCCCTTCTCCTAAAGGCCCAGGCGTACATACAGTACGAGGAGAAGGAGGCGGCCAACAGTGCCCAGGAATCTAGGCACAAAGAGAGTGCCAAGTCCTCAAAGAACGAAGAACCCTCGATATCCCGTCAGGGAGAGAAGAAATGGGAGGACAAGTCCCGTGATCCCAAAGACTACAAGGGGCCAGCCGGTCGTTTCCACGACTACACCCCTCTGCCAACCTCAAGGGAGCGTATCCTTTCTAAATGCGCTAATTCTGAATTCAAGCAAGCCGGGGTGCACTTCCTCCGATAAACACCGTCCAAGTCGAGAACCGACAAGAGCAAGTATTGTAGGTTCCATAAGAGTCACAGTCACAACACGGAAGATTGCATTCATATCAAGGATGCAATCGTAATACTGATCAGAGACGGGAACCTCAAACAGTATAAGAATAAGGAGGGTGCTCGTGAAAAAGCACCAGAAACCAAGAATGTTGAGGAAGGGAAGAAATCCCCCGACCTCGACCCCATTCTGGTCGCCATGAGCATCTCACGGCCGGAAGACTTTTATTATCCGGACATGGAGGACGCCCCCCTATACTTCTCCTCCCATAGTCCTTGGGAATCCTTCCCCGCAGTTATTGTCATCTCCGGCGGAGGGTTCAACATACACACAGTTGGATAGGTAAATAGGAGATTCGACCAACTCATTGAAGACAATTCAGATATGGATGCCACACTCGATAAATTCTGAGGAGGCTCTCATCCCCTCGCCTTCTACAGGGAAGAGTTGCCGTGCGGAGCTCCGAATTCGAGCATCCCACTACTCGTGAGAGCTCGGATGGCTAAATTTTACGTGTGTCGCTGTGATACGGTGGGAGAAATGACTTGGGTGTTTTGTGTTTGATTGCAAATGTTGCGGTTTAGCAAGATTCGCCACTGACTTTTCTTTTATCCAAAAGGAAAGGTAAAAAAGCACATGAAAGACCTTTGAGACTGTTTCTTTCTTGAGTTCAGGGGGTAGATTATGAAAAAGGGAAGGTATTAATACCCTTTTCATCCATGGTTTTCTATGGGCTCTTAGTTACTTGATAGATCACTTGCTTTTTTGTTTGAAAATGTGCTTGATGTGGTTTTTGAAAGTATTTTGTAAATAAGCCATTGTTTAGGCAATCTTTGTGATGATTCTCGTTCGTAAGAATGTATACAAAGATGTTGATCTTTTGAAAATGTTTTCAATTTTGTAAGATGTTTGAAAGTGTATGTGTTTGTTTTGAAAATAGCAAGGATGTTTGTTTTGAAATGGAGCAAGTAATTAGGAGCAATATAACTACTCAAAAGTCTTTCTCGTTCATTTTCTTTTCCTTTGACATTGTTATCTTACCATTGATTGGGTAAGTAACCCTATCTTTGGATGTAAATGGGACGGGCGTGGGTCATCGTATAACCATGATTAGAAATGTTGCAAGATATCTTAGCATTTTTCTTGAGGGACTAAGATCATTTATAAGGCAACATTCGAAGCGTCATCGAGGGACTATGATCTTGTATTTTGATTGTTTTTGCTAAGACGTCTCACATGCATAACATGATCATTTTTAGGCAACAAGTGAGGGTAGCCCTAGGGGTGCATGTGTGAATAGTGTATTTTATTTGCATACATTTGGTCTTTGATTAGGAGTTGTTTACCTGTTGTTTTTATCTTCCCATACAAATCCTATTTTACTAGCATTTATATGAAAGCGATAAATTGCGGAAGGTAAATATTCTACGCTATTACAATCACTTGGGAATGGGGTGTACAAATTTACAAATGGGGGTTGAAAATAAAATTAAATCCTAAGTTACTATTACAACCATATTGAATGGGTAAGAATGTACAAGAAAATGTGAAATGGACTTGTTTTGTTTAAGAAAAGAAATAAGTTTTTTTAAGAAAATATTTTTGATCTCTTTGTTTTAAGAAATAAAATAAAGCATGCAAAATGTAAAATGTTTTTGGTGTTTTTGATTATTTAAAATAGAAGCGATAGCAAAAAATAGTAAGGAAAAAAAAATAGAATCAGCGCATTACTGAATTAAAAGAGATCAGAAGTTCTGACTCTGGCGTGCTGCAAAAACAGAAATCATATTAGTAGAAATAGGAAAAGTCAGAAGTTCTGGGTCTGCTGGGAACAAAGAAGATTTCAGAAGTTTTGATACCACTGGAAGAACTTAGTCTCCCTCTCCATGCTAGTCATGACATCTGCAACTTAGTCATTTCTCAATAGAACAGAAGATGCGCATATAACAGTTATGACTGGTTTTATAGTGTTTCAGAAACAAGAGATAACAGAACTATAAATCAGAAACAAGCATGAATTTGCTAATCCTAATTTCCTTAAGAAGTTCTGAACTAATTTGCTCCCTACTTAGGTATACAAATACGCGAAACCTTAGAATACGTACAACATCAGAGTCATAATGTCTACATTGTATTTTTGAACATGCAAATCTGACAATGCCTAAGTAATATGATGAGAGTCAGCAAAAGCTTACCTTGCAGATGGAAAATACTCTGTGAGCTGGAGTCTGGTTCTGAACTCTGGTGATGTTTTGAGTAGCTTCTTCACGTACTTAGTAGGCTGGAAACTTTCAACTTGGGCAATGAATGATTAGAGAAATTCTGGAACAACCAAGGGGGCAAAGTTCTGACTTCCTTGAGGTGAATATGGATGGAGAATGTGTTACAGTCTGAACACAGAAGTTAGGATGGTTTCTAAATGTATATCAAAAACTGTATGGATGGTTTTGGTCAAAAAATACTTGAGGAAAAAAAATGGAGTCTGAATGCAAGAATCAAAAGCTAACAGGTTTTTGTATTTTTGTATTTGAAGTTTTAGACTCTTGGAATTTTAGCAGGGGTTCAAGGATTTTTTATTTCTCAAAAATTCCACACTTTTACAGTTGCCAATAAAGTCTAATTTATAGGCAAAGGTTTAGTAGCTTGGAGAGGTCAAGGGGCACCACCATCATAAGCTAGGCGCTGACTTGCTCTTGAAGTAAATTCAAATTGGTATGGTGGTTAGCAGTTTTAGCAGCGCCTTAGCTGGATTTGTAAGCAAGAATTAAGGAAAGGTAACCTCAAAAGCAAAAGAAACGTATGGGCCCAACAAACTTTTGTACAAAAGTTTACTTTTCTAAGACAGTAAAGGTACTCCTATGCCACACGCGGAGAAATTTTTATGGATAAAGACTCAAAAGTTGTTGTGAGCATTAAATGATGATGAGATTTATCAAACCAGAAATACTGCAATGTGAGATTTTGCATCATTTCTTAATTCTGGGTCAGAGGTTCAGCTTCAGCATAATTTAGAATAAACATCTAACTTCCGATCTTTGTATCTCCTTGCTCCAGCATGTTCTGAATGAGTTCTCATATTTTCCATAAAGCTTGCAACACGCTTTGTAAACCTTTTTTGAACTACCCTTGTAAACTCTGACTGAATCTTTGTAAAAACTAGCCCAGAAGTTGTAACCAAACCCTGTCTTGGAACTGTCCAGAATTTGCTGAGTGCTTCAGTTTCATGGACGTGTCTTTGAGGAGTCATAACTTGAAATCCCAGCATTTCTAGGAGAAGTTTTGTTCTGTAATGTTTCAGATCTTGTTTGAGTCCATAACTCTTGTGTTAGAAGTTAATCCAGAATCAGCTTGCATCATGGTGATAATCTGATCAGAAGTTCCGAGCTTGTCATATTTCTTAAACACTTAGAAAAATTCTAAGTATTTAGAAATTTGACTTTTCCAAAGTAACTTTTGACTTTTGAATTTCTAGATGAAAAAAACTTCATATCTCAACATTTCTTGATGAAATATGACTCTTGAAACTTGATTTTGATCCAAAAGTCAAAGTTTGACTCTTTAGTATGCAAATGACCATTTTGCCCTTGTGAATGACTTTCTTGAAAAATTTGTAATTCAAAGCTTGGAATTGGATGGAAGCAAACCTGAAGGTCCAGGGTGATCCTTTGAGAAATGAGAGGGCAAATTTTGGGGTACAACAACTGCCCCTGTTCAATCTTCTTAAACCTGGAGAGTTAAATTGGCGGATCTGTCATTCGTGACTTGAAGGTGGAAGATGATTGAACACTAAAGTGCCCAGAAATTTGCACTCGATGATGTTGTGGTTGATTGTATATGGAATGGGCTTAAAGATGCCATTTGGAGAAATGATGGACATTTGTTGGAGATGGGATTATAGATGCCATCCAGAGGTGATTGTATCTGGACTGTATTTGAGTGACAGAATGACATCCGAATCTTAATCGTATCTTGACTGTATTTGAATGAGTGACAGAATGATATCCGAATCTGGATCGTATCTGAACTGTATCTGAAAGCTGAATATGAATGAGTATCAGGATGGCATCCGTTTCTGGAGCGTATCTGAACTGTATCTGAAATCTGAATCTGAATGAGTATTAGAATGGCGTCTGTGTCTGGAGCGTATCTGAACTATATCTGAGATCTGAATCTGAATGAGTATCAGAATGGTATCCGTGTTTGGAGCGTATCTGAACTGTATCTGAGAGTTGAATCTGAATGAGTATCAGAATGGCATCCGTGTCTGGAGCGTATCTGAACTGTATCTGAAATCTGAATCTGAATGAGTATCAAAATGGCGTCCGTGTATGGAGCATATCTGAATTGTTTCTGAAAGTTAAGTCTGAATGTGTATCAGAATGGCATCTGTGTCTGGAGCGTATCTGAACTATATCAAAAGTTGAATCTGAATGAGTATCAGAATGGCATCCGTGTTTGGAGCGTATCTGAACTGTATCTGAAGACTTTGGACATTGTTAATGGTAGCTGTTGATTAATCTTATCCTGAAAAATGTAAAATGTTAGCTAATATGCAATGTTATGTTGTATGAAATGCATAGCATAATGCATTCGTGTCATCAATGTTTATGATATATGGGTGCGATGTATGCGTATGTGAGCTAATCTGCTGTACTGCTGTTGGATTGGGGAAAATAGATCCCTGACTGCTGTTGAGGATATGGAATATAAGTCTTCATGTTGTGAAATCTAAGTGCTAATGAATTTCTCCTCAGAGAAATAAACTCTATTGTAAGGGAAATGCTATGTACTACTTGAAAAATCCTGCTTGGGGAATCCTGAGAAATTTGGCGACTTCTACTGGGGAGTGATAATTGGAAGTTTTATTTCGCTGGGGATTAAACTGCACACTGTGGGGGATTTCATGGAAATAGCTTAGAGAGATTTCCATATCCCTTAAAGCCATCACGATTGTCTTCCTATTTTATTTATTTGTAAACAGTAATTATGTTCAAATGCATATGTTCAAAAATAAATCATTGGACGTTTTTGTAAACAAAACACAAGAGTAAAGAAAAACAGATAGTTTTACACTTTCAAAGGGATATCTTTGTATTGACTTTGAGTAAGTATTTTTGTACAATGGGACAAACATTCTAGTAACAGAATGCCGTCGTAAAAATGAAAATTTTGATACAAAGAAAAGATAGCTATGTGTAATAATCCCATGGGGTTCCCATTCTGCTATAGCCTTCGTGTCTCTGGGCATCTTGTTTGTTTGTTGCCTTATCCGAAGCTGATTGGATTGATCAGAATCTCTGAGTTTGTCAGGTTGTCCGTAAGGTGATCCAACAAGACATAGTCATACACTTTAATTCCCCAACTTTTTCCTGGACCGCCCTTTCAGGTTTTCAGTCCACCAGGATACCCTATTTTGCCCAAGCCGCCCTTTTGGGTTTTCAGCTTGCCGGGTGTACAAATTTTTGTTGTTGTTTTATCCTTAATTTTTGCCCAAACCTTTTTGGTTCTCCGGGATGCCCTTGTTTTGCATAGGTGTGTCAACCTAGAGGGTCTCTTATGCGTAGTATCTTTTGACTATGTCTGCATTCACAAGGTGCGGCAGGTCGTCACCATCCATAGTGGTCAAGATCATTGCTCCACCAAAGAATATGCTTTTGATTACAAATGGTCCTTCGTATGTAGGAGTCCATTTTCCCCTGGGATCACCTTGCGGAAATATGATGCGTTTGATCACCAGATCTCCAACTTGATACACTTGGCGTCTGACCTTTTTGTTGAAAGCCTTAATCATCAGTTTTTGATACATTTGACCATGGCAGACAACAGTAAGCCTTTTCTCATCAATCAAGTTTAGTTGATCAAGTCGAGTCTGGATCCAATCGTCTTCATTCAGCCCTGCATCCTTCATAATTCTCAAAGAGGGGATCTGGACCTCAATAGGCAAGACAACCTCCATGACGTATACCAGAGAATAGGGTGTTGCCCTAGTTGATGTGCGAGCTGTGGTACGATATCCGTGGAGAGCGAATGGTAGCATCTCATGCCAGTCTTTGCATGTGTCTGTAATTTTATGTATGATCTTTTTGATATTCTTATTTGCAGCTTCGATAACACCATTCATCTTTGGCCAATAAGGGGAAGAATTGTGATGCTGGATCTTGAATTGCTAGCACAGGGAGGTGATCATAGTATTGTTCAGGTTCGTACCATTTTCTGTGATGATCCTCTCCGGGATTCCGTAACGACAGATGAGGTTCTGCTTGACGAACCGGGTGACAACATTCTTGGTGACGAAAGCGAAGGAGGTTGCCTCCACCCATTTTGTAAAATAGTCAATGGCCACTAGGATAAAGCGGTGTCCATTAGAGGATGTTGGCTTGATTTCCCCAATCATATCGATGCCCTGCATAACAAAGGCCCAAGGAGCCGTCAAGACATTCAGAGAAACCGGAGGTACGTGCACCTTGTCAGCATAGATTTGACACTTATGGTAAGTTCAAGAGTGCTGATAGCAATCTGCTTCCATGGTAGACCAATAATAGCATGCCCGTAGGATTTTCTTTGCCATTGTATGCCCACTGGAATGGGTGCCAAAAGTGCCTTCATGTAATTCAGCCATGATCCTTTCAGCTTCAACCTTGTCTACGCACCGAAGTAACACAGAGTCATGGTTGCGTTTGTAAAGAATGCCATTACTAAGGAAGAATTTAGCAGAGAATATCCTTAAGAACCTCTTATCATTGACTGAAGCTCCTTCTGGGTATTCTTGAGCCTCGAGATACCTCTTGACTTCGTGAAACCAAGGTTGGTCCACAACTTCTTCAGTATTAATCTCGTGACAGTGTGCTGGTTCATCCCTTCGTTTAATGGTGATATGTGGCACCTCATTATCCCATTTAAGTTTAAACATAGATGACATTGTGGCTAGTGCGTCAGCTAGCTGGTTTTCTTCTCGCGGGAAGTGCTCGAAGGTAATATTCTCAAAATGTTGGAGAAACGTCAAAACATGTTCTTTGTAAGGGATAAGGTTAGGGTGTTTGGTGTCCTACTCCCCTTTGATCTGGCTAATAACCAAAGCTGAATCTCCGAATACATTCAAATATTTGATCCCCAAGTCTATGGAAGCTTTGAGACCAAAGATGCACGCTTCGTATTCCGCCATGTTATTTGTACAATTGAAGCAGAGTCTTGCCGTAAATGGAGTATGACATCCTTCCGGAGATATGAGTACAACAACAATACCATTACCGAGTGCGTTAGATGCCCCATCAAAAACCAGGGTCCATCGGGATCCTTGTTCAGGTCTGTCATATGGTCTGGATTCTTCATAGTCGTTTACCATCATGATGTCCTCATCTGGGAATTCGAACTTCATGGACTGGTAGTCTTCTACAACTTGGTGAGCAAGGTGACCAGCTAGTACACTGCCCTTTATTTCTTTTTGGGTAGTACACTGTATGTCATATTCTGTCAGGATCATCTGCCATCTCGCTATTCTCCCAGAGAGTGCAGGTTTCTCGAAGATGTATTTTATTAGATCCATTTTAGATACCAAAAAGGTAGTATGGGTCAGCATATACTGTCTTAGCAGGCGAGCAACCCATGCCAGAGCGCAACAAGTTTTTGTGAGCAGTGAATATCTTGTTTCACAGTCGGTAAACTTTTTGCTCAGGTAATAAATAGTGTGCTCTTTTCGGCCAGACTCGTCATGCTGCCCCAGCACACACCCCATTGAGTTTTCCAACACAGTTAGATACATAATCAATGGTCTTCCCTCGATTGGTTGCATCAAAATAGGAGGCTATTGCAGGTACTCTTTGATCTTGTCTAAAGCAGTTTGACATTCATCATTCCATTTGACTACTTGATCTTTCTTCAATAGTTTGATGATTGGTTCACAAGTAGCTGTCAGGTGAGAAATGAATTTGGAAATGTAGTTCAAACGTCCCAAGAATCCTCTGACTTCCTTTTCAGTATGAGGAGCAGAAATCTCTTGTATAGCTTTCACCTTGGCAGGATCTACTTCAATACCTTTATTGATGACGACAAAGCCTAGGAGTTTACCAGACCTTACTCCAAATGTGCACTTATTTGGGTTCAACCTCAATTTGTACTTTTTTAATCTCTCAAACAGTTTCTGTAAATGATCAAGATGCTCTTCTTAAGTTTGAGATCTAGCTATCATGTCGTCCACATAGACCTCTATTTCGTGATGTATCATGTCATGAAATAGAGCTACCATGGCACGCTAATAGGTTGCCCCCGTATTCCTCAGTCCGAATGGCATAACCTTGTAGCAGAATGTGCCCCACTGTGTGACAAAGGTTATCTTCTCTATGTCCTCAGGCACCACTTTGATTTGGTTGTAACCTGAGAAACCGTCCATGAAGGAAAACACTTTGTGTTGTGCAATATTGTCAACTAGGATGTCAATGTGAGGAAGTGGGAAATCATCCTTAGGGCTTGCCCTATTTAAATATCTGTAGTCCACGCACATTCGCACCTTGCCGTCCTTTTGGGAACGGGAACAACATTGGCAACCCATTGTGGATAGGAAGTGACGGCCAAGAATCCAGCATTGAATTGCTTCATGACTTCTGCTTTAATCTTTTCTGACATATCTGGCCGCATTCGACGGACCTTTTGTTTTACCGGTGGGCAATCCTCTTTTGTAGGTAGACGATGTACCATAATATCTACATCAAGTCCTGGCATGTCTTCATACGACAAGGCAAAGACCTCAACATATTCATGTAGCAACTGAATCAGACGCTCTTTGACACTGGGTTCCAGATTGGCACCCACCTTGACTTCTCTTTTGTCTTCCTCGGTACCTAGGTTGATTGTGTCCACGGGTTCCTCGTGGGGATGAATGGTCCTCTCTTCTTGTAGTAGTAATCTGGAAAGTTCCTCTGGTACTTCACAATCTTCCTCACCTTCGTCTTCGGCTTGGTAGATTAGATTTTCAGAGTCACAGAAGGCCATAGCAGAACCGTTACCCATGGGATCCCGAATGGATGTAGACCTGCAGTGTGAGTGTGTGTAAGGGTATAACTATCTTTGAATGAAAATGTAAAAAAGAAAAACAATGAGCACAAAGTGTGTATGCAAAATGTCCATGATTCATTGATGTCATATGGAAATGAGATAATAACCCTTACAAATGGACCATTGCGCCTCGGGTAAGACACAAAGTTTGAATTGTTTTAATATTACATATCCAACAAAATGTAAAGACAAATTACTGTGGGATAAAAGTGATCAGGATGAAATCTCGAGCCTCCCAATTGCTGAGCCCTCCACTGACAGTTGGGAAGATCCAATCTTCCAGGTTACAACCATCTTCATCATCCTCTACCGTGTTGACTTCACGGTTGCTGATCTTCAGGGGTGGTCCTCCAGCACGAGCGCGACGTATAGTCTTCTGAGCATTTGAAGTGAAACCCAGGCCAAAATTGTCAGACTTGTATGGGATATCTGCGAGTTGTCCCCAGATAGTGCACCCATCTTCTTCTATCACTTCCTTTGCATCCTTCAAAGATGACATCTTGAGTGGAGGACTTGTGATCTTGTGAACAACCCTGGTTACTGCCACATGTTGCGGGACTTCCTCAAAGTGTTGGAATGGAGTTTCAATAAATTCGCCATCTAATTCCACATATCTGAAGGAATTGAGATGGATGATCATATACTCTTATTCTCCATGAACGATGATAATCTTCCCTTGAATCAGGTACTTCAGCATTTGGTGCAACGTAGAAGTGACAACGCCAGCATTGTGAATCCATGGTCTGCCTAGCAAGCAGGAATATGAGGGGCAGATATCCATTACATAAAAAGTTGAATCAAATGTTTGGGTTCCAACTTTTATGGGGATATCCACTTCCCCATGCACCATCATTTTTGAGCCGTCAAAGGCCCTTACTACTATGTTACTCGGTTTTAATGTCAATCCCTCACAATCAAGCCTATCAAGAGCCTTCTTAGGCAAAACATTCAGAGATGATCCTGTGTCCACCAAAACATGAGCCAAGGTTTTGCCCCTGCATTCAACTGAGACATGCAATGCCTCATTATGCTTTCTTCCTCTTGGCGTTAAATCAGCATCCGAAAAACCTAGACCATTATCTGCGGTCAAGCTAGCTACGCAGTCTTGGAGCTGATCGACAGATGTTTCTTGGGGTACATGGGCAGTTTTCAGGAATTTTACCAAGGCCTTTGCATGCGCCTTGGAACATAGTAGTAGAGCCAACATGGAAATTTTTGATGGAGTTTGCCCCAGTTGCTCGACTACATTGTAGTCTCTCCTTTTTATGATCTTTAGAGTTTCCCCCATCTCTTTTCGGGAGGTCTCAGGGATAGTCACTGATTGTACCTTCGTCCGGGCAGGCTCAATCAGAATACTTTTACCTCGAGTCTCGGTTAAATCGGAAGCAGGAATGTCAGTAGGAGTGATAGCAGGGATTGTAACAACTTTGTCAGTTGGAGTATTAGTGGAGATGATTGTAGGACTGAGAACAACCTTCGGAGGAGCGACAACGACATGAATGATTACGGGTCCAGAAACTTCTTTTGGGGGAGCAATTTCTGAAGAGAATACCCTTCCGCTTCGAGTAATCTTGCTAGTCCCTGCAATATTACTGATATCGGGGTCAAGTTTTTCAGAACTTGAATCTTCGGCAGCTGGCCAGTCTTGTTTGATACCGTTGTAGTAGACATCCCCTCCATAATTCCATGGTATGGTTTTGTCTGACGAATACGGGACTGGTCCAGGCATTGTAATTATCAAAGGAGCTGCTTTTGGAACTGATGTAATTCTAACGGGTCTTTTGGTGGAGACCCTGGAAGAATTGGCGGAAATGGTAATGATAGACACATCATTAAGAGGAACAGGTGGAACAAAAGTCTTTTCAAACAAAATATCCTTGTTATCTATTAGGCACTTAACGCCTGCTTTCAACAAAGGATAGTTGTTTGGTGAAGACAAACAGAAATGACAGCCTTTATCGCAACCTGGGAATACACCGGTAATCAACAAATTCTTTTTGATAATCAGAAGTGGGGTCACTAATTCATCAACTGAAGTAATAAACATATCTTCTTCAATGGCGTTGGTAGTATGGCCGTGTTTGTGCATAGGGGAAGAAATGACATTTGGCTTTTCAGGCGCATCAAATTAAATCTCTTTGGCTTCAATGAGGTCTTGTACTGTGTTCTTTAGAGCCCAACAATTGTTAGTGTCATGGCCGGGACTCTCATAGTGGTATGCACAACGGGCATTAGGATGATAGTGAGGAGATGTTGTGTTAGAGTTCTTTGGAGCTTCTTTCAAAGTCACTAGGTTGGATTTTAACAAATGTGGCAATACTTGAGATATGGTCATGTTAATTCAGGTGAATTGTATGACTGGTCTTTCCATCCTTGGTTGGTTGTTTCTTTGCTCATCAGGCACGAGTTTAGGAATCATAACAACCCCCACCATTAGATGGCATTCAGACCTAACTTGATTTCTCTGAGGATACACAACAACCACTTCTTTCTTTCCGATGAATGGCTTAATTACAGCAGCACAAGATGCATCTTTTTGAATCTTTCCATTCTTTATCCTGACTTCTACCCTTTCTCCGGTCAATATCAATTCAGTAAAACCCACCGATGAACTCCCAATCAAGTGATTGAAAAAGGGACCAGACAAGGTGCCCAAAAACATGTATACCAACTCTCTTTCAGATAGAGGAGGTTGAACTCTTCCGGCCAAATCTCTCCATTTTTGCGCATAGTCCTTGAAGCCTTCATTGGAAACCATGGCCATACTCTGGAGTTGAGTACGGGTAGGTGCAAGATCAGCATTGTATTGGTATTTTTTGTAAAAGGATGCAACAAGATCTTCCCAATTATGAACATTGACTCTTTCTAACTGATAAAACCAATCAAGTTGAGTTCCAAACTGGCTGTCTTGGAAGAAGTGTACCCATAAATCTTTGTTAGTGATATGGGGCTGGATTTTCCTAACATAGGACCGAGGATGCAATTTTGGACATGAGACTCCGTTGTACATGGCGAACACAGGTGCTTTGAATTTGGGAGGAATGAAAATCTCTGACACTAAACCCAATTCCTCAAAGTCCAAGCCAGACACTTTTTGGATTTCCATTGCACTCAACCGTTCTTCGAGATGTTTATACTTGTCATCGGCTGGAGGGTATTGTTCTTCAGACTAGTCTTCTTCTTCCTCTTCCTCTTCTGATTCTGACTGGATAACTATTTCTTTGCCTTTCCCATCTTGATTGTCTTTTCACTGGATGTCGTTGCAAAGTCTAAAGCCCTTCTTGTTTGCCCTTGGAATCTTCTTCCCATGTTTATAACTCTGGTTATTTTCTTTGTCTTATTTTTCTTCTCCTCAACCAACAAGGTCTTCAACTCTTCTTGTCCTTTGACTAGAGTTAAGAACAACTGTTGAAACTGTGCATTTTGAGCTTAGAGGTCTTTCACCGTTTGCTCGAGATCCATCTCACTGAAATAAACAGTAGAGAGATGAGGAAACTTGTTGCAAGAAACCTACTTATGCTATGATGAATGATAAATGCATATGCAATGATTTCAAGGGTTTTAAGATTCAAATTTGTTTTAGACAAAAAGGAAACACACGTTATATTTAATAGATTAAAGCTTGAATACATCAATGCCTTCTTGGGAAAAATAATACGAAAACTTTAAGATAAAAAGGTAGTACGCATCCTTTTTGCTGCAATGTAGGAATTCAAGTTCCTCTCTTCATGAAGTTGCTTAGTGAGTTCCAAAACCTTCTTCTCGCTTGCATAAAATTGGGCTTCAAAAGTATCTCGCTCCCCCTTGAGTTGTATCCAATCTCTTTGTAAGTCTTCAAGAGAGGTGGGCATGTCAGGATGTAGGATAATGTATGGAACATCTCCTTCCATGATAGGCTCAATGGTTACTGGGAGAATGGAAGGATAAGGCATCATAAGGCTTTGAGCACGAGTTCATACACATTTGAGGTAAGGCTCAAGAGGGATGGAATTCTTGTGCCCCAATGTCTTGTTATCTACCTTGTTTAACATCCTCCAAGCTCGGATAAACCTCTGGCAAAGACCATGATCGTCGTTGTCATAGTCAAATATCAATCCTTGAATCAGCATCTCATGCGGGCCATCTCTTCGGGCGTAACCAAACTGTCTTAAGGCTAAGCAGGGGTTGCAGGTGATACCTCCCCTAATGCCAAGTAAAGGGACATTAGGAAATTCTCCATAACGGTCGACTATAGGAACATTCTCTATGGATCGGGAACACCAATGAATGTTTGAATGTTTGAGTGTCATCAACCTTTGTGACCACCTTGAGCCTTACGCATTCTTCAATATAGATTGGGGAAGATGCAAAATAAACCATCTTGCCAAGAGGGGAGTGAAACACATAAGAACACCTCTTTTCCTCATTGTGCGAGTGTGAAAAGAGTGTAGGATATCCCCTAGCAATGTAGGCACCGGGTTGCGGGATATGAAGATTTTAACGGCATTCACATCTATGAGTTGGTCAAGGTTTGGAAACAAAACCATGCCATAGATGAGGAGAGCCACAATTTCCTCAAAAGCTTGCAGGTCCAAAGAATTCCAACAGTTTTGGGCTTTTTCAAACAAGAACTTTGCTAGGAAACCTTTGACACCACTCCTTGTTTCCCAATGAGTTGTGACATCATATGAATGCAAGTGTAGAGCTTGAGCAATCTCTTCTGGATTTGGGTATCTTTCCGTACCATTGAAAGGTAGTTGGTTGAGAATGGGAATCCTCAAGAGTCGGGAGAATTCTTCCAAAGTAGGCACAAGTTGATAGTCAGAAAATGTGAAGCAATGGTGTAAAGGATCAAAGAACTGAAAGAGCACCTTTATCATGTGCTCATCTGTGTTGGAGGTGACCAAGTTGAGTAGGAGACCATGTCTCTCGGTGAATGGAGAGTTTTTAGGAATCCTTGAAGCTAGCTCCTTAAGTTGTGGAGGGATCCTTACAAGGTTGACTTGAATAGTTTTCCTGCGAATAGAATCCATATCCTACAAAACAAGAACAAAGACGAATCCCAAAATCCTTGAAATGGTTAGTGAATGTGTATGATGTTATGATGTTCATGATGTTATGTACAAGTATGTATATACAAACAAAACAAACAAGTCCCTAGGTTTAGGCTTGCATGGAGTTTTATAGGTAAGTACCCTCTTAAAGTTTTAGTTGGCTCAACCTGTCCTAATAATACTAACCGGGTTCTAAGGAGCTCAATATCACTGGTTTGTTTCCTTGGTTATTGTTTCAGCACAAGCCTCTTTAATGGCGACCAAAATATCCCAAGAAACCAAACCTCAATGAGTGTAGTATCGAGTATCTACCAACTTCGGACTGCACCAAAGCCGGTCATCTCACTACATCCTAAAGGCCAATTTGGTCAAGTAAAGTTTCTAAAAGTTCATTAGTGCTTCATGACATCACTCAGCTGCCCCGTATTCTCTTTGATTAACTCAAAGGCTATCGGTACCCACAAATATGTCGCACTAACGTAGCTATTGCTTAGACCAAGTCGGTATACCCCACACAGTTTCCACAATGTATTGCTACTTACCTATAATGTATCCCAAATCCGGTAGAGGATTTCAAACCCAAACAAAGAACCATAAAGTAAAGCATACAAATCAAATAATGAAAGCAAGTAAATGTGATATATCCCTAAGGTAACCCCACTTTTAGAATACTCCCCAGCAGAGTCTCTAGTTCTGTGATACGGTGGGAGAACTGACTTGGGTGTTTTGCGTTTGATCACAAATGTTGCAGTTTAACAAGAGTCACCATCGACTTTTATTTTATCCAAAAGGAAAGGTAAAAAAGCACAGGAAAGACCTTTGAGATTGTTTCTTGAGTTCGGGGGGTAGATTATGAAAAGGGAAGGTATTAACACCCTTTTCATCCATGGTTTTCCATGGGCTCTTAGTTACTTACTAGATCACTTGCTTTTTTGTTTGAAATTGTGATTGATGTGGTTTTTGAAAGTATTTTGTAAAGAAGCCATTGTTTAGGCAATCTTTGTGATGATTCTTGTTCGTAAGAATGTATACAAAGATGTCGATCTTTTAAAAATGTTTTCAATTTTGTAAGATGTTTGAAAGTGTATGTGTTTGTTTTGAAAATATCAAGGATGTTTGTTATGAAATGGAGCAAGTAATTAGGAGCAATCTACCTACTCAAAAGTCTTTCTCGTTCATTTTCTTTTCCTTTGACATTGTTATCTTACCATTGATTTGGTAAGTAACCCTATCTTTGGATGTAAACGGGACGGGCGTGGGTCATCGTATAACCATGATTAGCAATATTGCAAGATATCTTAGGATTTTTCTTGAGGGACTAAGATCATTTATAAGGAAACATTCGAGGCGTCATCGAGGGACTATGATCTTGTATTTTGATTGTTTTTGTTAAGACGTCTCACATGCATAACATGACCATTTTTAGGAAACAAGTGGGGGTAGACCTAGGGGTGCATGTGTGAATAGTGTGTTTGATTTGCATACATTTAGTATTTGATTAGGAGTTGTCTACTTATTGTTTTTATCTTCCCATACAAATCCTATTTTACTAGCATTTATATGAAAGCGATAAATTGCGGAAGGTAAATATTCTACACTATTACAATCACTTGGGGATGGGGTGTACAAATTTACAAATGGGGGTTGCAAATAAAATTAAATCCTAAGTTACTATTACAACCATATTGAATGGGTAAGAATGTACAAGAAAATGTGAAATGGACTTGTTTTGTTTAAGAAAAGAAATAAGTTTTGTTTAAGAAAATATTTTTGATCTCTTTGTTTTAAGAAATAAAATAAAGCATGCAAAATGTAAAATGTTTTTGGTGTTTTTGATTAGTTAAAATAGAAGCGATAGAAAAAAATAGTAAAGATAAAAAAAGAAAATAGAATCAGCGCATTGCTGAATTAAAAGAGATCAGAAGTTCTGACTCTGGCGTGCTGCAAAAACAGAAATCATATTAGTAGAAATAGGTAAAGTCAGAAGTTCTGGGTCCGCTGGGAACAAAGAAGATTTCAGAAGTTATGATACCACTGGAAGAACTTAATCACACTCTCCATGCTAGTCAGAACATCTGTAACTTAGTCATTTCTCAACAGAACAGAAGATGCGCATATAACAGTTATGACAGGTTTCATAGTGTTTCAGAAACAAGAGATATCAGAACTATAAATCAGAAGCAAACATGAATTTTCTTATTATAATTTCCTTAAGAAGTTATGAAATAATTTACTCCCTACTTAGGCATACAAATACGTGAAACCTCAGAATACGTACAATTTGAATCATGATGTCTATATTGTATTTTTAAACATGCAAATTTGACAATGCCTAAGTAATATGATGAGAGTCAGCATAAGCTTACCTTGCAGCTGGAAAATACTCTATGAGCTGGAGTCTGGTTCTGAACTATGGTGATATTCTGAATAGCTTCTTCACGTACTCAGTAGGCTGGAAGCTTTCAACTTGGGCTATGAATGATTAGAGAAATTCTGGAACAAACAAGGGAGCAAAGTTATGACTTCCTTGAGGTGAATATGGATGAAGAATGTGTTACAGTCTGAACACAGAAGTTAGGATGGTTTCTAAATGTATATCAAAAACTGTATGGATGGTTTTGGTCAAAAAATACTTGAGGAAAAAAATGAAGTCTGAATGCAAGAATCAAAAGCTAACAGGTTTTGTATTTTTGTATTTGCAGTTTTGGACTCTTGAAATTTTAGCAGGGGTTCAAGGCTTTTTTCTTTCTCAAAAATTCCACACTTTTACAGTTGCCAATAAAGTCTAATTTATAGGCAAAAGTTTAGTAGCTTGGAGAGGTCAAGAGGCACCACCATCATAAGCTAGGCGCTGACTTGCTCTTGAAGTAAATTCAAATAGGTATGATGGTTAGCAGTTTTAGCAGTGCCTAAGCTGGATTTGTAAGCAAGAATTAAGGAAAGGTAACCTCAAAAGAAAAAGCAACGTATGGGCCCAGCACACTTTTGTACAAAAGTTTGCTTTTCCAAGACGGTAAAGGTACTCCTATGCCACACGTGGGGAAATTTTTATGGATAAAGACTCAAAAGTGGTTGTGAGTATTAAATGATAATGAGATTTATCAAACTAGAAATATTGCAATGTGAGATTTTTCATCATTGCTTAATTCTGGGTCAGAGGTTCAGCTTCAGCTTAATTTAGAATAAACATCCAACTTCTGATCTTTGTATCTACTTGCTCCAGCATGTTCTGAAGGAGCTCTCAGACTTTCCAGGAAGCTTACAATACACTTTGTAAACCTTTTTTGAACTACCCTTGCAAAATCTGACTGAATCTTTGTGAAAACTGGCCCAGAAGTTGTAACCAAACTCTGTCTTAGAACTATCCAGAATTTGCTGAGTGCTTCAGTTTCTTGGACGTGTCTTTGAGGAGTCATAACTTGAAATCCCAGCATTTCTAGGAGAAGTTTTGTTCTGTAATGTTCCAGATCTTGTTTGAGTCCATAACTCTTGTGTTAGAAGTTAATCTAGAATCAGCTTGCATCATGGTGATAATCTGATCAGAAGTTCTGAGCTTGCCATATTTCTTAAACACTTAGAAAAATTCCAAGTATTTAGAAATTTGACTTTTCCAAAGTAACTTTTGACTTTTGAATTTCTAGATGAAACAAACTTCATATCTCAATATGTCTTGATGAAATATGACTCTTGAAACTTGATTTTGATCCAAAAGTCAAAGTTTGACTCTTCAGTATGCAAATGACCATTTTGCCCTTGTGAATGACTTTCTTGAAAAATTTGTAATTCAAAGCTTGGAATTGGATGGAAGCAAACCTGAGGGTCCAGGGTGATCCTTTGAGAAATGAGAGGGAAAATTTTGGGGTACAACAATCACATTCTGTTCGACCAAGGCAATTCAGTGGACATTATGTATGCCCAGTTGTTCACCATCTTACAACTGAACGAGAGCCATTTGACCCCCTACGTGGGATCTGATCTCCAAGGTTTCAACGGAGCCAGCACGAAGCCTTAGGGATATGTAGAGATGATCGTCACATTCGGGAGAGAGGTAACGTCCAGTTCCATCAAGACCTAATTCTTAGTGGTAGATTGCCCGTCTCTCTACCAGTGCATCTTCAGGAGACCCACTATCGCCAAACTCATCGCGGCCCCTTCTACCGTTCATCTCAAGATGAAGTGTTACACCGTCGAAGGATTGGTCGCCACCCTCCACAGGGACATCCAAGCTGCCAGAAGGTGCTTCGAAGCTTCTACCAAAGGCCTTAGTTCCATCAGCGCCCAACCTCGAACGACCATTGGAGCCATACTGCCCTCCAGTTCCGAGGAGGTCAAGCCAATGTCAAGGAGGAAGGCGAAGGAGAATATGGTCGAAGACGAAGAGTAAACTTCCTTTGCTGATCGCAATGAACTCTCAAGTCACGCACGACCCATCTTGGATGGCGACTTCGAGCTAGTTCTTCTCGGAGAAGACCCCACCAGGGGAGTGAAAATCAGAGAAGACCTCCTTGACTTGGCAAAAAGGAAACTCAAAGCTTGCCTAAGGGAAAATAACGATCTGTTCGCCTGGAGTGCGGCCGAGATTCTCGGTTTAGACCCTGAGGTCGCATGCCATCACCTGACTATTGATCCTACCATCAAGGCGGTCGTACAACATAGAAGAAAGCAGTCGACTGAGAAAGCAAAGGATGCAGAACTAGCTGTAAAAGATCTCCTAGAGGAAAATTTTATTTTAGAAGCCCAGTACATAACCTGGCTCTTGAATGTAGTCCTTGTTAAAACATATAATAGAAAATGGCGCATGTGTATTGACTATACCGATCTCAATCGGGCTTGCCTGAAAGATGCTTATCCCCTCCCCAATATTGACAAATTGGTTGACAACTCAGACAGTTTTAAATTACTATTATTCATGGACACATACTCTGATTATAACCAGATCCCCATGGCTAAAATGGACAAAAAATATACCGCTTTCATGACTGCGTCGGGAAATTATTACTACAACGTAATGCCCTTCGGCCTAAAAAATGCGGGCGCTACTTACCAGCGCATGATGAACAAAGTTTTTCACAACGAAACAGGCGACATGCTCAAAGTCTATATAGACAACATGTTTGTCAAGTTCACCAAAGAGCTCGACCATGCCGCCCACTTGAAAAAAGTATTCGAGCAAGCTCGAAAATGCTGGATGCGATTCAACCTAGAAAAATGCACCTTCGGCGTACGGGCAGGAAAGTTCCTCAGATTCTATCTAACAGAATGAGGCATTGAGGAAAACCCCGAAAAATGTCGAGCATTTTCTGAATTTTCGATGCCCACCTCGAAGAAATCCATCTAGATCTTAAACGACATGCTCACTTCTCTTTCTCGATTCGTGGCAAAGTCCGCCCAGCACACCCTTCCCTTGTTCAAGCTCCTGCGCAAGGAAGCCACCTTCGAGTGGATGCTCGAATGCGAATAAGTCCCCGTTCATTTAAAAAGAGCACTGTCACAGCCGCCCGTCCTATCTCGGTCCGGGAAAGACGAGGTCCTCTACCTTTACCCGGTCATCGCCTCTGAGGTAATAAGCGCGACGCTGATAAGGGAAAACCCTAGAAGGACAAAGGCCAATTTACTTCACGAGCAAGGCCCTGCAGGGCCCGAAAGCAAGATATCAACAAATCGAAAAAGTAGCTATGGCCCTCGTTAATGCGGTGAGAGACTGAGACACTACTTCCTGGCCCACACCATAGTGGTTCGGACGGATCAACCAATAAAACAACTGCTCAGAAGACCAGACATGGCCGGTAGAATGTTGAAGTGGTCATTGGATCTCTCTGAATTCGATATCCAATACGAAAGAAGGAGAGCCCTGAAGGCTTAGGCCTTGGCCAACTTCGTAGCTGAAATGACCTCGCCCACAAACCCCAATGGATCACGTCATTGGACGATCTTCGTCGATGGTGCCTCCAGTTAGACCGTAAGCGGTGCAGGCATCATACTGGAAAATAAGGAAGGGACCCTAATCAAAGTCTCCCTCTCCCTATCTTTTCCAACCCCCAATAATCAGGCCGAATAAGAGGCATTCCTCACGAGTTTACAATTGGTCGAAGATCTGGGAGCCGAGGAAGTGAAAATATTCACCGAATCTAAGTTAGTTGCCTCTCAAGTCCGAGGCGAATACCAGGTCAAAAACAACCAACTCGCCGAATATTGGGCCCTGGTCCAGGAGACGAAAAATAAGTTTAAATCAGTGGACATACAACATGTTCCCTGTGAGCATAATGCCTACGCAGATATCTTATCCAAGTTGGCGAGCACGGAGAGAAAGGGAGGAAATAAATCTGTGATACATGAGATTATCCCTCGACCAAGCACCCAAAGGCCATCTTCCACCCTAGAAGTATTCGCCGTCGAGGACAGCGATTGTTGGATGACCCTCGTACACGACTACCTCACTAAGGGCAAACTCCCCAATGACCCAAAAGAAGCGGATGTTGTCAGGCGGAGAGCTTGCTCATACGTCTTAGTCGAAGGTAAACTTTACAGAAGAGTATTTTCCATCCCACTTCTCAAGTGCGTCGACCGAAGAGGAGCGGAGTGCGTGCTGCTCGAAATCCATGAAGGCATCAACAGTCAACATATAGGCAGGAGATCCCTAGCGAGGAAAGCCTTGTAGGCGGGATACTACTGGCCCACTATGCAGCATGATTCAAAAGAGCACAATGAAGAGATGCGATAAATACCAACGGCACAGAGACATGCATTTATCTCCTCCTGACGAGCTTAAATCCCTCTCCTCTCCTTGGCCCTTCGCTTGGTGGGACCTAGATCACCTCGACCCGTTCGTGGTCGAAACCAATCAAAACAAATACCTAATTGTAGCGATCGACTACTTTACCAAATGGATAGAAGCAGAAGTTTGGCCAAAATCACCGCCCAAAATGTCCTCCATTTCTACAAAAGGAATATCCTCGCTCGCTTTGGCATCCCACGAGCAATAGTCAGTGACAACGAGACCCAATTCACAGACCACACCTTCCAAGAATTCATTGCCAAATTGGGCACCACCCAACACTTTGCCTCCATCGAGCATCCCCAGACAAACAGCCAAGCCGAGTCTACAAACAGAGTGATACTCAGAGGCCTCAAGCGAAGGTTGGAAGAAACCAAGTAGCGATGGGTCGAGGAGCTACACAGTGTGTTATGGGGATATCGAACGACTGTCCATTCATACATCGGGGAGACTCCATTCCGACTAGCTTACGAGACGGGGGGCGTCATTCCCGTAGAGATCGAGGAACCTTCCAGGAGAATCGAGGTACCTCCTGACAAGGAGATGAACAACGTCACCCTCTGCGAAGAGCTGGATCTGGTGGAAGAAATTAGAACAGGAGCGGCCCTACGAGAGGCCTCGCTCAAAGAAAAAATAGCCATGCACTACGATGCCAAGGTCATATAACGATAGTTCGAGGTCAGCAGCCTTGTCTTAAAGAAAAATCATAAAGAATCTCGTGAAGGCAAGCTCACAACGAACTGGGAAGGTCCATATCGCGTCTACGCGAAAACGGGAACCATAGCCTATTATTTGGAAAATATACAAGGGGAACAACTCGTTGATCATGGAACACTGAAAAGTTAAAACAATATTATAGTTAAACACACTAAGCAATCGGTAACTTTACTCGGTAAGACAAACTCACCCAGGCCCGACCACGCGTGCATGCCTAGGCATGAGCATAGCACCCAAAATATTCAGAAGGGGTAAGGCTCCGCTTTGTCAATGAGATAAATGCACCTTTAGCCCGACGTGGATAACTCGACCGAGCTCCATAGTCCTTGTGCCATGACGGTAGAACACCAGACTCGCGATGGGAAGTTCACGCTGTTGAACCCGGGTCCCTTAAAATGAGACCTGAGTTCCGACCCTCGCCCGATATTTACCCGGGCCATTTGATCAGTTTCTCCACACTGTCGATTATACAAAACCAGAAAATCCCCGATATAACTCTTAACGAAGTAAAAAACATCCTGAACGGGCTAGTTTGTCAATAAACATGTAGAAAACACAAGTTTAATATTTAGAGCAAACGATCAATGGCTGGAATTTGAATAAAACTATGACCACTTGGGACAATAATGTGCGAATATTACATAAACGGGTAAAAGCCCGAAAAAACAAATACAACAAATGTGGCACATAGGCCGAAATAAACATAAAATTATGCTCCCGCTTCTCCTTCGACAATGCACGACAGTTGAGCAGGATCTCTGGTCGGTTAAGCGACAATATCTTTGAGATAATCGGGGACCAAAATCTAGATGCCAACCATATAAAAGTTGACCCCCATGCCCGAGGTGTTGAGCTTAACGCCAGGGTTTAACACATGCATCTAATTCACGACATTCTCGAAGCTTCCCTCGGAAGCGGCCTGAGCGTCATCCACATCCAACTAGAAACAAGCAACCAATTCCACCCGAGTCTTCAGGTCCTTAGTATCCTCCAACTCATCCTCAGTAGGCGTGATCTCAGCAGTTAGGGCCACTAATTTTCCCTCAAGACCCTCTCTCGAGTAACAGAACCCTGCGTTCCTCAGAGAGATTCCCCAATTATTCCTCGGACAACTTCAAGGCTTTGTCCTTCTCAACCAAGGCCTTCTCGCTCGCATCCAGCTTAGCCCAAAGATTCTTCATTTCTGCCTCCTGGGATGAATTCCCCTCGGTGTAAGCAATCACCATCTCCAGGAACCGCATCAAGCCGCCCGCATCCTGCGCCAACATCGCCCTCTTCTCCGGACGTCCCATTCCCTCGAGGATGGGAGATTAAGACCGAGGAAGACGAAGAGCCGCACCATTGAAAAAGGATTTCTCCAACCAACAAGGAGGCAGGTCGTACGTCACTTTCCCCGTTTCCCCGATCAGGTAGACACTCCCATCAGCTCGCGGTATCTTCACCTTTGAAGAAACGATAGTGGGAGAGAGAGTGACTGTGGCCGGAACTGAGGATGAGCCGCCCGACCCCGAGGAAAGATCTGGCCCTGCACCAGCCTGTGCATCCTTCAAAGCCCTCCTTGCTCGAGCATCAAGAGTCTCGGCCAAATGCTCTTGGGAAGGATTCATGCTCTTTCCAAAACAAACAAAAAAAGCAGTAAGTAAAATGAGGAGTCAAATAAACAATGATCACTTACTGCTATTAGAAATATATATACCCAAATATCTAACAGGATCCTCACTTCCGAGGAGCTCCTTGACGTTTATGAGGCCAAGGTCGTATACGGGCTCCCCGTTCTTATCTAACAAATGCCTACCTCCCCGACCAACTCACTGAACTCAAGGGATTTGAGCCACGAAAGTGGTCAGAGTAGAAAAACTCTCCAGATCCCCGTCTCTGAGCTCCCCCTCTCTCCAAACATAGGAGCCCAATTCCCTATCAAAATGTTTCCTTGTCCATTGGAACGAGAATTTATAAATCAGCTCCATAGTAGGCTCCCCCAGCTCGTTTAGACGAGGAGTCCCATCCTCGTTGAGCGATGATGCAGTCCTAAAAACGTTCAACATCGCCTTTGTTGAGGAGGGCTGCACCAAGATATACTTGTCTTTAAAGTGGAGGACAGACTCCAAATAGACCTTGAATAAATTCCCATTGCCTTGCTTGAGGGAGACCCATCCCCACTTTCTGTTGACCTTACTCCTCTAGATGTGAAAGTAGTAGAAAAACAATGGAATTATGGCCCCTATCTTCAGATGGTCGCAGACTATCTCGAACACTCGCACGAATACGATACCGTTCGAATGCAGTTTAGAAGGATGCACATGCAAATGCCGGAAAACGGCCACCTCAAAGTCAGAGAAGGGGAGGCGAAGACCCATCTCTCGAAAGACAATGTCATACATCGGGATCCGCCTCCTGTCATACTTCGAGCAGATCCTTCTCTCCTTCCCAGGAATATATAACGACCATTCCTCCAGAATCCCCTCCTCATGAGTATATACATCCGTAAAGATATCCTCCCCGTGCTCATAAAAATACGACCGCCACTCCCAGGGGTCGTTCGCGACCTAATACCGAGGATCCTCTTTGTCTCCAGGAGGAAACAAGCTTCCATGGTCGATGGAGGTCGCCCCCACGTCAGGCTCCCCCATTTGCTATCCCATCTGGTTCTGCATATCCCCGGAGATTTCCAAGATGCTTGACGAGCTACTTGTCTCATTCTAGGAACTCCCGGAAGACTGTGTAGATTCGCTCGAAATAACGACTTGAGCAGTATCAGCCATGGAACTTGAAAAGCAGAAGGAAAAGATGAGCTCAACATCAATTTCGGAACCACCATTCCACCGCTAAACAAGCGAAAGGACGCTGGGAAACGAGGATCACCTCCCCGACCAGAACCCTCGCTGAGGGACACTAACGGGCATGAATTGCAGAAAAAGCCCTAAAACCTCATTGAGGCACACTAACGAGCATGAATTACAGAAAAATCCCTAAGCCCTAAAAGAACCCTAAATCCTAACCGCATGCATCTCTAGAAGGGAAAAAGGGGAAATTACCGAAGCAAACAACAATGGAGGATCAAAAACTTACCAGTAATAGAAGAAAAGATGAAAGTTAGCAGTTGCGAGTAGAGAAAATCGATGAACTCCGGTGGCCGACTGTCTAGCTAATACGAGCAGTTGGGAGAAAATTAGAAAAATACTAAACGCCATGTTCCTCTCGTATTTATAGCTGAGATAATCCATACATGCAAGACACGTGCCTGGGAACCCTAGGGTCGTCATCATTACACCCTAGCCCTAGGCCATCATTACTCTGCTTCACCATCACGCTTCCCAAAACACGCTACCTCTCCAAATTCAAAAGGCGTAATAGGAAACACTCATTTCCCGGTAAGACACGCCCCGTCTCGTGAACAGATGTTAAAGTCATCACTCCTGCACCCAGAAGTAACGACTTGAGGGGCTACTGTTCTGGACTGGCCCGATAGCTAGAATGGGCCCATTCTAAGACATTTCCTTTGGTACGGGCCGCACGACCATGACCCGGATTACCCGCTACCTGTCAGGCAGTATCAAGTATTTGCTCTCCTGAACTAGCACTGACCCAGGGTGATCGACGATCATCCTCTCAACCCGCCCGACATTAACGTCATGCAAGTAACCAGGAATTAACCAGGGAGATGCCTGTAACTAATCCCCTACTCGGGGCCAATTGCTAGTTACAAGTACATCTGCTCGGTTTGACCAAGTCCGGGTAGTTACCTGATTTTATGGACCCGCATATCCAGGCGTGAAATCACGAACCAATGGCTATGCGCCAGGGGTGTTATATATACACCCTCACACCTGTGAGGGCCATGTATCCAATATTCACCACTCACTACCTAATACTTGCTTGTACCTTCTTGTTCCTGCACTTACTTGATCGTCAGAGTGCCTTGCAGGTACAACCCCTTTTTTCTCCTCGACTTTACAGCCTGACTATAGATCATCTTCCGGCCACTTCTCAGGTTTTGATCAACCGGTAAGATAAAAAATAATATGTAAATAGTAGTGGAAAATTATATATATTTGATTAAAGAGATGTCTAAGCCAAAATATAGACAACATGGAGTAGATGCATGTTTTTACTAGAGGTTTAAAAATTCAGACAAGAATGCCTCCCGATGTCTCAATTACATGTACTTTAATAACTAAGAATGAAGATGAGGTAAAAGTGATGATTGAAAATATGTGCTAGAATGAATATAGTTCAAGTGATCGAGCAGTGAAGAAAAAAAGTTTTCTTGTAGTTGATTCAAACACATCATTATTATTTTGAATGAATCTACTTCCTAAACAGTTAGTTGCGTCTCAACTTATTCAAGCAAATGTAAGTCAAGTTCAAACACTCATGTGTGATTTCTGTGGAAAAGTACATGCTAATGGCAACTGTGTACCAGAGGGATATACAAAAGATGCATACTATGATGGAAAATTTTCAAAGAGGTAATCCTTATTCCAATAGTTATAATGCAGGTTGGAATGATCATCCAAATTTCAGTTGGAGTAACAACCAAGAAATTCCTCAAATTCCTCAAGCACCACCACAAATGAATCCATCAGCACTTGAGGAAGCCTTAAAAAACCTCATGAAAGTAACTCAAGCAAGCTTCGAGCAAGTAAGTAAGTCTTAAGATAACATGGTTAAGACTCAGCAAGATATGGCACAAAATCAAATCTTGATGAACAAGAATACCGAAGCATCCTTAAAGAACTTAAAAATACAAATTGGTCCATTGTCTCGACAATGGCAACCCAAGCTAGTTCGAGTAAGGGATTTATAGGTAATACCATAGATAACCCGAAAATTAAACGTGCAAAGCCACTAAATTGAGAAATAGAGCAGTGCTTCCAGAACCAACAATTAGTGTGTAAAAGAAATAATCTAGTAAAGTTGAGCAAGAAAGTGGAAAATAAGTGGTAGTCGAGAAGGAAGTTGAGAAAGGTTCTGAGGGAGAAAAAGTGATAATAATAACGATGATGAAGTTAGAGATTATAATATTGACCAATTCATTGATAAAAATTCACCCTTCAGAAGAACCAAGAAACTAATCTTGACTGAACCAAATTCAAAGCTACCCGATTACATCAAACCACTTTATTCGATTTTGAAGAAGACACCTAAAAAGGAAAAAGAAGTGAGTCGATTTAAATATTTTATGGAGATTTTGAATAAGATACAAGTCAATAACCTATTTTGTGAATCCCTTGAACATATGCATATTCATGCGAAGTTCATGAAAGAGCTCTTACTGGGAAAGTATAAGTTGAAGCACGATGAAAACATCATTTTGGAGGAAGAGTGATGTGAAATCATTCAGAGGAAGATTCCATAAAACTCACTGATCCATGTAGGTTTATTATTCATTGTTTCATTGGTTCACTAACCATTAATCATGCATTATGTGATTTAGGAGCTAGCATCAATTTGATTCCATTATCCATGAAGATAAAATTGAAGTGTGGAGAACCAAAGGCAACACAAATAAATTTAACACAAGCTGACCGCTTGATTACATATCCATATGGAGTGCTTGAAGATGTCCTTGTTAAATTTGATGGAATATTATTTCCAGTTGATTTCATAATTCTTGACATGCTTGAAATTTTTGAAACACCACTATTGTTAAGAAGACCATTCTTGGCAACAATTAAGGCTTTTATCGATGTAGGACTAGGAGAAGGATACTCATAACTAGCAAAGAAAAAGTTGTCTTCTACGTATTTGAAGCACTGAAGCACCACAAGGAAAATCCTCATTTTTACTAGGAAAGCATGGTGAAGGAAAAATAAAAAAAGCTCATTGGAAAGAAAGCAGTAAGAAAATAATTTCAGGTAGGACATGAAGTTATGATGTATAAGTCTCGTTGGGAAGGATTACTCGATAAGTGGAAGTCTATAAATTTTGTTTCTTTTATTATGAGTGAAGTTTTTTGCAGGTGGCACAGTTGAAATGAGAGATGCACACACCTTTGTTGTGAAAAGAGAGAAATTGAGGTCCTACGGAGGAAGTGAAAACACATCGGATACGATATCTCCGTTTCTCGCAGAGCCTTAGACAAAGAGTCAACCTAGTGACCTTAAACACGAGCTTAATAAGAGACAATCCATCAGAGTTTGAATCTCAATTTGCATTTTTAGTTCAGTTTTTTTATGATCCAAAAAGGAGTACTAGATCTTTTGAAGCTCTTACCCATGTACTTTTTTGTTTGAAATTAATGAATTTATTTGCTTTTGTTGTTTCTTTTAGATTAAATTTTCTACCTTACCAATGCCACTATAAAAAATAAAATAAAAAGTCACCAGAAAAAGAATGAAAAAAAGAGATCATCATTGTAGTTCCCTTGTAGATTGAAAAGTAAAGAAGAAAAGGGAAATCGACTATTTGTACTCAATCTCCAGATACCTCATCTTGTAAGGTTTGAGCCAAATATTTCCATTGTTCACTTTTGAGCATATTAGTCTAATAAATACACACTGGGACAATTGTTTATGAAAACTTCGAGTCTTTTAAGCCATCTTGTTTTAATATGATTATATTCATTGTTTAACCACTTTGAGCCTAAACCATTCCTTTGTTGACATAACCTTATTATATAACCATTTGACTTGAAAGATAAATTCTTTCCACCCTATTTGGAATTAGGTATAAATAATTGTTTTACTTGTCTGATGCAAAAGAATAAGTTCTTGGTTGCTCTTGTTAGTTAGCAACAAATAAGTTTGGGGTTGGGGTACTAGAGAAATTGGTTAAAAAGAAAAAGAAACCAAAATAAGAAGTTAAAATAGCTTTTTCAAAAAAATTATGAAAAAGAGGACCAACAATATACAATTCTATAATACCAACTGAATTAAAAAAGAGTGATATGCAAGGAATTACATAACATCCAGAACTAGGTACCTAAGTTCTAAGGTTTAAGTCTATTATCCTAAATTATCCTACCCTAATATAAGCCACGTTACAACCTTTAAAAGATCTTAAAAGTGTGTGTTTAAATATGACTTTGATTGATTCGATTAATTTTTTTCCAAATTAATTGATTAATGCTTTTTTATGTTGATTGAGTGATTACCCTGTCAAATTGAGTCCATATATGTGATATGAGAGACAAATTGAATACTTGTAAGTTCAGAAGAACTTTTTCGAGTTGGTTAGTTTAAAGTAGGGAACCATAATATTTATTAGCAAAGCAAGAAAGGTGGCATTTATTGGTAAGAGTAAGCATTTTAATTATTATGAAATGTTTAGTGTGCATATATTACTTAAGGACAAGCAATAAAGTGAATTTTGGGTTGCGATGACAGTCATCGTTACGTGATTTTTACGAGAAAATTCGGATGAAATCAGAAGATTAACGAGCAAAAGCCATACCAAAGTGTGAATAATTGAACAAAAATATATCACAATTAAGAAATAAAGACTTATAAAAATTATTAATAAATCATGAAGAAATGAGCATTTTTCAACACAATTTGCATCATAAAGTCTGTTCGGTAATTTGATCATATATAGAGTTTCATAACTCGGATTAGGACAAGACTTTTTGAAAAATAAAGCTAAAAAGAAGATATAATCCCTAGAACTATATCACGCACAATACTTTCCATCAAGGTGCAATGCATCGCGGGTCAATACTGTTACATTGTGGCACAATGGAAAGCATTTTCTTACACACAAAATTTCTATTTAAAGGCCTTTTATGCTACTTTTTGAGGTATTCTAAAACTTGCAAATAAAGTGACGGCTAGGGATATTCAAGGGGTGAATTTAGATCACATTAGAGTCATTGAAGAGAAATTCTTTTATATATTTTAATGATGAAGACTTGTCAACTAATGGTATTTGTTAATTTATCAATGAGTAGCTAAGTTTCTCTTGATTAGGTCTTTTTGGGATGAACCTAGTTATTACTCTATTGGATAATATATTTATTTGAGATTTATTGAGTACTTATCTTGTTACTATCTTATTTAATTTGTTCTTGAGTTAATGTTTTTTGTTGCTTACGGGCGTATGAATCAATTTAGATACGTAAGGGTTTCTAACCATTAATCTACTTATCGTATCAAGGGAAAATTACTTGACTTTGTAATTAACTAGGGATAGGTGATTAGAATTTATTTCTTTTGAATTAATGTACCTAGAATACCGAATTTAACTTTGAATTGCCTAAGAAATTAGGAGGTTATCGTATAAATTAGTGATATGCACACTAATGAATTGAATGAAGTGATATTGTTAGTTCGCATTGAGATAATAATGCAATTGAAACTCAATAAATACACAGTTCATGAATAAGTAAAAATAAGGGGACTCAATAATAAAGACCTAGTCGCTTTTCTCATCTTGAATTCTATTATTTTAATTTCTCATTTTAGAACCGATTTTCTAACGACCCCCCCTTATTATTTACATTTGCACATAATTCTCTTGTTAAATTACAATCCTAGGGGAGACTATTTTTTTATTATTACTTTAACATGAACCTAGTAAAGGTACATAATATAAGAAAAATAATCATCCAATTTATAATTGCACACACTGTTAAAGAGTTGGCCATTTAGAGCCTTTTTGTTTCGAAAAATTGAAAAGATCCAAAGGTAACAACCTTAGATATTCTGAAACTAATGCACTTAGACCCAAGAATATATAGGTACCAAAGGTGAAATCTTAAGTGTTTTGTAGGTATGCTTTGCAGTTCGAAGCTTTAAGAAAACTATCAAAGATCTGTGCAAAGCAAAAGTATATTTTTAAATATACAACTTTTATGAATTCTCCGATCCAAGGACGAAAAATGAAGGAAAATATCAATCACAATTATGAAAGAAAGTTTTTTTTAGATATATCAAGGTTTATAATCCTTATCGATCAGTTGAGTGGACATGTATGTAATGGACTTGTTCATCTCGTTGATTTTACCAACTACCGCATCCAACGATGCGAGTGGTGTTTCCCTTTAAGGGAAATGTTTATCGAGATCTCTTAATAAAAGATGTATACACTATTTTAAGGATAAATTAATCAGTTAACTCTGATTAATCCTAAAAATAGTGACTTTATTTTTTGCTGATCTCTATAAATATTTTTTCTAACCCAAAAGATGAGTTTTTCAAGTATTTTATAGAAAAAAGGTGCAAATAAGCTTAACATGGGTGCAAAAAAGCAACAAAATTTAGCACAAAGCCCAAAATGCACCAAAAAGACTAAACAATGAAAGCTTAATCAATTGGCACTTGATGGCAAACGATTGGAAAAGCTTGGCGTGCCTATTTTCATATCAATCCAAGCCAAACTTGCCCTTCAAGCAATTCAAATCTCAACATTAATGATGAACCCACAAAATCTCGAGAGATTTGACTAACCAATCGATTGGAGCCATTAGTCAATTGATTGAAACACTCAATTTGGAAATATTTTGGTTTGATTTTCAATCATCACAATCTCCATTGATTGCTTTCATAAATACACAGTTAAACCCTCAAATGACACACTATAAATATGTATTCTCTCTCATTACTTCTTGCATCTCGAAATTAATCTCTTCTAGTCTTCTTTTGTGTGATTTCCTTTTCCGTAAGCTTCACCATGGCCTCCTCAGGTCAAAAACTCAGAAACACCAAGAAGAAGCATGTTCACCGCTTGGTTGATAAATTGAAAGCAAGAAGAGAAGATGGCAATTTTAGCAAAGAATGTGATTCAGCCTTGGTACATGGAACCAAAAATCTTGAATATTCACAAACCTTATCATCAAATATGTTAAGCCTCCCTCAAATATTTATTCACCCAAATACTAGAGAGATCCTTACCAAACTTAGTAAAAGAGTTCCACCTAAACCTAAGTCTTGTAGGAACCTCCATAAGAACATTTGTTAGAGGAGTGGAAATGGACCTTCATAAAGAAAACATTGGAAGAATCTTTGAGATACCCTATGTAGGAATGTCTTACACCCTTAATGGACCTATAGGCTTTAGGAACTCCAAACACTTAATATCCATAAATAACCTCGTCATAAATCCCATGGAGAAAAAAAGAGTCCCCTTTAGATCAATCCACCTAAAACCAAAGGGTTGGATCTATAACACCCCAAAAATAATCAGATTATATATTTAATTATTTAATTGTGAATATTGTGAGTACTTGTGATGTATCTATGATTATATGTGATGTTTTGATGTATGTGAAGTGATATTGGATGTTTTAGTAATTTTAGATGATTAGTTTTGATTATTTAGAATCATTATTAATTAAATAAAATAATAAGAGATATAGATTATGAGGCAAGGTAGTAATATTGTAAAGTAAATGAGGGTAATATGGGAAAACCATAGAAAAGGTCCAAGGGTTAGACAAGGAAAAATGAGTGTTAGTGTTCATTCTGTGGTCGTAAAAGTGCGAAGAACATTGTGAAGAGAGCTAGGGCATTGAGGAACTCAGAAGGTTCTGTAGAATGCGAAGAGGAATATATTGCTGCTAGGAATCTAAGGTAAGTGGAGTTTATTATTGTTATTATAATTGATTTAGGGCTTAGATAATTGTAGTGTTGTGTTGGGTTTTGGTTGATGATGTTAATAGGATGATTTGATTAGAATTGATGAAATTACGATGTTATTTTACCATGAATTGGTGTATATGATGTATAATGTGATGTGTTGGTATTGTATGATGAAAACATGACTACCTGTGATGATTTAGAACCTGTTCTGTGTCAAAATTGTAAGAAAGTGAGACTGGTGCAGTGCATAAAACACACAGGGAATTCCCTGTTCGCGTTGCGTCACTGGGCGAGCCATGTGTTTCGCTGGGTGAGTGAGCTTTGCCCAAGCAGTGCCGGGCGAGCGAGAGGCGAAGGGAATGGGTGAAAAATAGGGCCCCTGGACTTTTGTATGGAGGTGGGCGACTCTCCCAGATTTGTCGAGTGAAGTGGGAGCCAGAGGAGCTCCCCAAGAGAGCCACATGCTTCACCGGGTGAGGGTGGTTGAAGAAAAAATATGCTCTTGGAATTTGTATGGGGGAAGGTATTTCACCCCATCCTCACAGGGAGAGCCTCAGGCGAGTAACCTGCTTTACCATGCGAGCCTCAGGCGAGAGACATTAGGAGAATTTTAAAAGTGTTGTAACTTGAGTTTCAGGACTTCATTTGACGCGTCGTTTGAAGCATTGGGAAGCTAATGCGATGAACTATACTTTAGTGGAATAAAATGAGTCATATGATGTGTTTTCCAATTTATATGTCTAGATGAATAAGATGTTTTGGTGATTGTTTTATTATGATGTGCGTGCATATGATGTATTGTTGTTGCTATGATGATGACATGTTTAATAAGAAGTATGTGATAATTTTATGATTAATTATATGAATGATGATACATTTTGACTAGTAGTGGTCATGTTGTTATTGAGATGTTTTGCATCATACATTCATGGCATATGTTAGGACTGCGGTCCAATGATGTTGTTAGGACGATTGGTCCAATGATGGTGATAGGACTTTAGTCCAATGATAACTTTAATCCCATAGTGTGGATCAAGTGTAATTTATGACGTGCTCTGGTTCCAAGCGGGAATTGATCCTATTGGTGGGGATCTTTGGAGAAATGATGAATGAGTCATCAATGAAGTTTTGGTACCACATGAATGAGTCTAACGAAGTTGCATTACATTCTTCGTGACATTGCATAATGATTGATTAAGTAATGCTTTGTGAACATGTGAACTAATGATGTCTTGATGATGATTGTTGGATGATGATACTATGAATAAATAATGAACTGAAGGTGTGGGTATAACATGAATTTTTGATGGTGTGTGGTATTTTGATATTGTGCTATAACTACTATATTTATTCCTTATGTATTTTATAATGATTATGATTACTCACCCTTTCTGCTTGCAAATGTTGCCTCCTTATGTGGGTAACTTGCAGGTGATCAGGAATAGCCCATTGAAGCTTAGAGGATAGCTTTATGGAGTCTCTTAGTTGCTTTATTTCTAATAAAGAGGGTATTTCTCTGATATATAACATCGGGGTCTTTGTGATCATTTGAATTGAACTATACGTTCCTTGTTTACATGATGTATTGAGAATACTCTATTTCGTTTTTATGATGTTTTAAAGTTTAACTTATGAGCTACGAAGTATGATGGTATTTAATTTTGAAGTATTCAATAAAGATGTTTGAAATAATATTTCTGCTGTGATGATTTGAAGCTTTATGATGATGGTTTCAAAGAGATAAATGTTTTAATTTTGAGAACCCATGTTTCAGAGCATAATGTGTTTTACTATGATGTTTGTATGAAGCATGTGACACCATTTTTGGTGCATTACTTTGATTTAATTATTGAATTATTTGTGAATATTCCTTAGGGTTTAGAAGGGTGTTACATTAGTGGTAAAAGAGCAGGTCGGTCTGTCCGGCCAGGTTGTTGAGTTTGTAGTGTGTGACGTTGGAATACTATCGAGATAGTTTCTAACCATTGAGACTGTTATTGATATGAAATAGAGAAATGGCTGGAAGGAACGATGTTGCGATTGCTGCTTCTTTGCAGGATATTGCTTAAGTTGTGCAGCATCAGTCTAATGCTGGCAAGAACGATGGATTCCATGTTTTGGAGACGTTTCACATAAACCACCCGCTTCTTTTCAAAGGTAGGTACGATCCTGATGGAGCACAAACTTGGATCAAAGAGATTGGAAGGATCTTTTGAGTCATGGATTGCTCAGAAGAACATAAGGTTCCGTTTGGTATGCATATGCTGGAAGAGAAAGCCGATGACTGGTGGGTCGGCACCCGACAAAGTCTGACAGTGGAAGGTGAAGTCATTACTTGGGCTATATTCATCATGGAGTTTCTGAGGAAGTACTTTCTAGAGCATGTGTGTGGGAAGAAAGATATTGAGTTTATAGAGTTAAAACAAGGGAATTTGACTGTGCTGAGTATGCTTCGAGGTTTGTGGAACTGACAAAGTATTACTGACACTACAGTGAAGAGACTTCTGAGTTCTCAAGGTGCATCAAGTTTGAGAATGGGTTGCATCTGGAGATCAAACAGGCAATTAGATATCAACAAATCTATAGATTTCCAGATTTGGTGAACAGTTGTAGAATCTATGAAGAAGATAGCAAAGCTCATTCAGCTTACTAAAAGAGTCTGAATCAGAAAAGAGGAAAACCGTATCAAGATCGTAGAAAGCCTTATGATGCTCTAGCTGATAAAGGGAAACATAAGGTTTCCGTTGGGAATAAAACAAGTGGAGGAGGAGATCTAGCTCATGTCAAGTGTTATAGGTGTGGTGAACCAGGTCACCATTCCAATGAATGTGAGAATAAGGTTTTGAGATGTTAAAAATGTGGTAAGACGGGTCATCGAGCTCCTGAATTCAAGAAAGATGGTCCAAACTATTTCAATTGTGGAGAGCAGGGTCATATCAGTACCCAGTGTCAGAAGCTGAGGAAGAATGCTGCCGCCCAGACAATGGTAGAGTGTTCGGTCTGAGTGGATCTGAGGATTCCAAGAAGGAGAACTTGATTCGAGGTACTTATTTTATTAACAATGTTGAATTGGTTTTCTATTATTGATATTGGTACTACTCATTTGTTCATTTTGTGTTAATGTGCTAACATGTTGGGGTTGAAGTTGTCTGATATGAATGATAATACGGTAATAGATACTCCTGCTAGTGGTTATGTTACTACTGCTTTTGTTTGTTTGAGATATCCTTTGACCATTTATGGAAAGAGTTTTGTGATGGATTTGGTGTGTCTACCCTTACACCAAATTGATGTTATTCTTGGAATGAACTGGTTGGAGTTCAACTATGTTCACATCAACTGTTATCATAATACTTTGAGCTTCCCTAAGTTCGGTTATAATGGAGAACTGATGTTGTTGATTACAAAGTGATTGAATGAACTCCTTGAAGACAAAGCTGCGGGTGTTGAACTACCTGTTGTCTGTGAATTTCCAGAGGTGTTTCTAGACGATATAAGTGATTTTACCCCAAAACGTGAAGTGGAGTTTTCTATAGAGTTGGTTCCAAGTATGAGTCCAATGTCAATGGCTCCTTACCGAATATTAGCTTCTGAGTAGAGTGAGTTGAAGAAACAATTGGAATAATTGCTTGAGAAGAAGTTTGTTCAACCGAGTGTTTCCCGTGGGGTGCGCCTGTGTTATTAGTGAAGAAGAAATACATGAGTTTGAGATTGTTTGGGGATTTTAGGCAGTTGAATAAAGTGACTATTAAGAATAAGTATCCACTCATGAGGATTGATGATTTGATGGATCAGTTAGTGGGTGCTTGTGTGTTCAACAAAATTGATTTGAGACCAGGTTATCATCAAATTCGTTTTAAAGATGATATTCTGAAGATGGCTTTTTGAACAAGGTATGGTCATTACGACTACACTGTGATGACGTTTGGTGTTTCGAATGCGCCAGGTGTTTTCATGGAGTATATGAATCGAGCATTCCATTCGTATTTGAATAAGTTTGTCGTGGTCTTCATTGATGATATACTAATCTATTCAAAATCAGAAGAAGAACATGTTGGGCATTTGTGAATTATGTTACAGGTGTTAAAAGATAAGAAGTTGTATGAAAAGCCGTCAAAGTGTGAGTTTTGGTTGAAGGAAGTGAGTTTCCTTGGCCATGTGATTTCTAGTGGTGGAATTGCGGTAGATCCGTCTAAAGTTGATGCAATATTACAATGGGAGACTATGAAGTCTGCGACTGAGATTTGAAGTTTTCTTGGTTTAGTAGGTTATTATCCAAGGTTCATTGAGGGATTTTCTAAGTTGGCGTTACCATTAAATCAGTTGACTCGAAAGGGTCAAGCTTATGTGTGGGATTTTTCATGTGAGGAAAGATTTGTAGAATTGAAGAAGAAATTGACGATCGCTCCGGTATTGGTCTTTCCTAATCCAAGTGAGCCTTTTATGGTGTATTGTGATGTGTTTAAGATGGGTATTGGTGGTGTGCCAATGAAATATGGGCAGGTTGTTGCTTATGCTTCTAGGAAACCGAAGGTTCATGAGAGGAATTACCCTACACATAATTTAGAGCTAGCAATTGTGGTGTTTGTGTCAAAGATTTGGAGAAATTATCTTGTTATCTATAAATTTAAAGTATTCAGCGATCATAAGAGTCTAAAGTACTTGTTTGATCAGAAATAATTAAATATGAGACAAAGGAGGTGGCTTGAATTGTTAAAGGATTATGCCTTTGACTTGAGTTACCATCCTGGTAAAGAAAATGTAGTTGCTGACGCATTGAGTAGAAATTCGCTACATATGTCGATGCTTATGGTTCAAGAGTTAAAAATGATCAAATAATTCAAAGATATGAGCTTGGTGTGTGATGAAACTCCTAATAGTGTGAAGTTAGGAATGTTGAAACTAACTAGTGGTATTATAGAGAAATCTGAGAAGGTCATAAGTTCGATTTGGAGTTGGTTGATCAATTAACCTTGATTAACCAAGGTAAATGAGGTGAGTTTTGAGTTGATGAGAATGGTGTGATGAGGTTCAGAAATAGGGTTTGTGTTCCAGATGTGCCAGAACTAAAGAAGTGTATTCTTGAGAAAGGACATAAAAGTGGGCTAAGTATTCATCCCGGTGCTACAAAGATGTGCCAAGACTTGAAGAAGTTGTTTTGGTGTATACGTATGAAGAAATAAGTTGCCAAATTTGTTTATGCTTGTTTGACTTGTCATAAGTTGAAGATTGAGAATCAGAAGCCTTTGGGTCTTATGCAACCTTTGACTATTCCAGAGTGGAAATAGGATAGTGTCTCTATGGATTTTGTGCCAGGTTTGCCGAAGACTGCTAAAGGAAATGATTTGATTTGTGTGATAGTGGATTGGTTGACTAAGTCGTCTCATTACTTACCTATGAAGATCATGTAAGAACAAGATTTGGTTCTGCAATATTATTTCTGAGTTTTGATGATAACAAATGAGTATGTTTGTATGAACAATTTTGATACTCTAATTTTTGTTATTGTTGAGTACTTAACAAACAGGTTCTACTTTTGATGGATAGCGTGGCCAAGACATTAGAAGAGAATTAGTTTGCTTCTGTGCTACACAAGTTTTGTTAAACAACAACAAGACACTCCAGAAGGCTCTAAAGTGTAGGTTGTGATGTTTTTCTAAAGAAACCAATCAGAAGATCTTAAGACAAAAGTTGCTACTTAAGTCCTGATGCTAAAGACTCATGGTTCTAAAGACAATATGTTCTAAAGAAACCATTCTGAAGATCTGAAGACAAAAGTTGCTACTTAAGTCCAGATGCTAAAGACTCAAGTTTCTAAAAACAGTGTGTTTCAAAGAAACAAATTTAGAAGATCTGAAGACAAAGTTTCTACTGAAGTCCAGATGCTAAAAACATAGTTTCTAAAAAGACAACCTGTTTTAAGAAGACAAAGTTAGAAGATCAGAAGACAACATTTCTACTGAAGTCTAGATGCTGAAGACTTATGTTTCTAATAAGAAGGTTCTTAAAAGGATTCTTAAAGAACCAAGTGCTAAATATTCAAAAGGTGGAAGTTCTGAAGATTCTAAATACTTGAAGTTCTAAAGATCCAATGTTCTATACAGTGGGTTCTCAAGACCAAGTGCTAAAGACTCTAAAAACACAGCTCTTAAGACTCTGAAGACTTAAACCTCTTATGATCTAAGGTTATCTACAACGGGTTCTCACGACCAAGTGTTAAAGACTCTGCAGACTTAAAGTTCTGAAGATCTTATGTTATGTTCCCGCTTCTAAAATTATTCTCATAGAATCCTCTTAAGTGCAGAAGGAAAGAATATAACGCTAACATGATACAATAGTACACAATACAAAAAATCCTTATTCCACTAGCTCTCCACTAGCTTGAATTGTGGAAGAGATAAGGACATAGAAATACTATTTGTAATGACTCTTTTTCAAATAGCCAACATCTCTATTTTGCTTGTCTATATAAGAAAGAATCGTATGTTAAAAGGTGTTGGTGTTCATTGTTAAAATAAAAGTTATCATTATTGGAACACATCCAAAAAGCTATCAACCACTATAACAACAACTAGAACAACTTTCATCAAAATGATTCTTCAATCATGTTGATAATGATTACAATGAAATTACTGATTCACAATGTGCTTAATTTTATATGCTGCACAAAGCTTGCTAATCTGCAGAAAATAATCAAGATGATCATGAAAGCTCGAGTTACAAATCCACAATAAAAATGTTGTGCTCTAAAGTGATCATAGAAGAAAATAGAACAAGGGATGTTGTCCAGAATGTTCTAAGGTGAATCAAGATGAAGAAGTTATTATCTTTACTACATCAAGATCAACAAAGCTTCCTAAAGCTTGTGAAGAAGATGAATTTAGTGATTCAAGTGCTTTGGGTTGTTGTCCAAGAAGAAGTTACTTGAAGGAAAGAAAACCACACATCAAGCTACAATACAATGTAATATTTTTTAGTGTGTATTAGGATCTTCTGATGTATGCTTAAATTCTATTTACGTCCAGCTTATGTAGAAGCATTTTATTGTAAACAAATGTAAACAAAACACTTGTTTGATGGTTCCTTGAGAGACTCGATTGAGTCATGATTATCAAGAAGACTTTGGCTACGGTCATTGTAGATGAAATCCTGGTAGTAGATTCTATTGGGTCAATGGTAGTCATATCTTAAAGAGGACTGAGTGAAGGTTAACTTTGTGAGATCACTGATGGATATCATTGGAAGGAAATCCTAGTAGGAGATTATGAAGGATTGGATTCTATTGGGTCAATGAACGTTATATCCAGTTCGGATCCCTGAACACATCATTAGATGTTAGTCACCGATGTTTGCCAGTGTGATTGTAATCAAATTGGTTATAGTTTAGAGTTTATGTTTTTATTAACTTAATTAGAAGCATTACTTAGAAGTAACACTCAGAAGCTTTGTTCAACGAATAATTCTTAGTAGCGAAAGTCATTCAAGAAAGGAAAACCCAATTAAAACCCCCTTTCTTGAGATTTCTTCACACCTTCAATTGGTATCAGATCCTGGTTCTGTTTTTGATGGATATCAAACACCTAACAATGTCAGATAAAGATCCAAATGCTATGTAACAAAATATTCTAAGGTGATAGTTATTCAATTTTCAACTTTTGTCTAAAAAAAGAGAATTGAAGAACAAGTAACAAGGAAAGATTTATCAAGATAAAAAGTCATATATGTTGAATGCTTTTGATTAAGTTACTTAAGAGTATGAGATGTTTTCAAGAAATGGATTAGTCCACCCTTGAATTTCTCATAAGATCTCATTAGGAATCTTCTCAAAATAAGAAAGACTATTGTCTTATGATACATAAGAACTTCATGATAAAGTTGTCTATTCAAGCAGACAAAAGATCTTATGTAGAAGGTCCAAATTTTGGCTCTGTCAAAGGAGGCCTTGTAGAAGACCAGACATTGCTGAGGAAGGAACGCTCAATGACTCATCAAAAGTATGATCAAAGACTAACTCTAAATAAAGTTAGCCCAGCATTGCAAGAACAAGATTGTTAGTCAAAATCATCAAAGTTTTATGATATTTGTATTATAACAGATTGTGCAATTTGTTCAAGGAATCAAAAAATTCAGAAGACGCTAGGAAATGACAGTTAAATTTCTTTCGAGCACATATCTTCTCAGAAATTCATGAAATATTAACCTTCTGAAAAATAAGCTTCTGTTCAAAGGAGGTTTGACAAATAAATGGATGTTCTGATAATAAAAGATTAGAATATCTGTACTCTGAGGATTATTCTCAAGAAGTCAGATGAGTGATTCTAAACATAAAGAATGAAGAGATAATTTGAAAAGAAGACTGATCCTAACTCTCAGATTAGAAAGTGGAGTTTAGAAGAAGGTTATTCTTCTCAAATCAGAAAACTGAGAATACCTAAAGAAATAAGAGGAATCAATATGAAGATAATTCAGAACCTCTGAAAGACCGACCTGACGAAAGCATAAGAAGAAAGAAGTTAATCAGAAGATGCATCTAAGTAAAAGCTAAAGTTAAAGACTGATGGAAGATCTTCAAGGAGTGACAATATCATTTATCTCCTTTGCCTTACTTATTAAACTTCTGCTAAATTTATTTTATAGACTCAGTTATCAGAAGATGTTTCGATAAGAAATATCTATGATCAGATCGAAGCCTTTGGGTATCCTAAACCTGAGTATATTGATTATGTCACTTAGTTAGACGAAGTGATTAACACGTGTAACCCTTGATTATTTTTTAATCACCACACGATACCTAAGCTAGATCATGAACAGTTTGCAATTTATGGAATTTATTTGTCATGATTACTTTTATTAATTACCCCCCATTATTTATTTTATTCTTTTTAAAGCACACACATCCTCACGTCACTCCCCACACTTTTTAGAAACCCTAAAAATCCTTTTCTCTCAATTGTTCCTCATCTCTCTCGGAGTTCTTCATCATCTTCAAAAGTTCTTCTACAACCGTCTTCATCATTTCCATCCGTTTTCAACGATGATGGCTCCTGATCAAGAAGAAGCTGTTAAGTACTCTAGTGAATTAGAACAAGCCCTAAATATATCAGTCGTAACATCATCAACTATTGCATCCTCCTCTTCAATAATGGTTCCGTCATCTTCAACCATTCCTCCTACAACTGCAATCGCCTCAGCTTCATTTTCAAATCCAGTAGTTGACGCTAATGTAGCGATAAAAAATGTAGTAGTTTAAATAGGAGATCAAGCTATTAATTGACCCGACTCGCAAAAGCAAGAGTCATCACCGCACTTTATTATTTCCAAGGGAAAAGGGAAAAGAGCGAAATAAAACCCTTAAACATGCAATGTAATGTAGTACTTAAAAGTAATGAAAATACAATGCGTTTTTGGAAGAGATCGAAGGTTTGGGGGTTGGTTATACAAAGGGAAGGTACTAGTATCCAATGCATCTGCGGTACTCCGTAGGAACCTTCTGAAATATCTGTTTTTTTTTGTTAAAATTGTTTGTTTGGTTAAAATGGGTGTGAATGAGATTTTGAAGATACAACGACCTAGTTTCAAAGTTTTGACTTAAAAGGTGTAAGTTTTAAAATCAAGGTTTAGAAGATTTTAACTTAAGAGTAACTAAATTAAAAAATGTATAAAAGGGTTTTGCAGAATCGTATTGGATATGTTCGATAACATGAAGTCAATAAATTTAATCATTTCTCTTGGAGTTTAGATGGACAAAAGAGATAAAGATTAAACAAAGTTAATTAGAATGACAATTGAATAGTTAAGTAAATAACAAAAAAATAAATAAGAGATTAATTTATACTAACATGTATTTTGAACAATTAAATAAATAACAAAATTAAATAAAAGACTAATTTAATAACATATATTTTTGAACAATATAAATAACAAAAATTAAATAAAATATTAATTTATAAAAACATGTATTTTGATCAATTAAAAAATAACAATAATTAAATAAAAGCATAATTTTAAAATCATGTATTAAATAACAAAAATTAAATAAAAGACTAATTAAATCATGTATTTTTGTATTTTATAATGGAATATATATATATATATATATATATATATATATATATATATATATATATATATATATATATATATATATATATATATATATATATATATATATATATATATATATATATATATATATATATATATATATATATATATATATATATATATATATATATATATATATATATATATATATATATATATATATATATATATATATATATATATATATATATATATATATATATATATAAACTAAACTATTATTTTTCGGGAAATAAGGCTAAAGAGTTAACAAAAGCGAAATAGAAATGCCCCAGCAATGGGTTGAACTCGGGTCTCTTTGGTTGCAACAAATATGCCTTGCAAACTTAACTATGTTTCTTTATCTGTTATATCTATGCTCTAATTGAAATATAAGGGGAATAATGATAGTGATTGGGCCAACAGGCCCAAGGGGCCGACCCGATTTGGAAGAAACAAAAGAAGGGTTTACGGAAACCCTAAACTAAAAGAGGCGCCGCTGTTATTTACATGGGGAAGGGAAATACAGATTAATATACTATTATCAATTAAATCTCTATTCTCTATGTTTATCGTGAAACAAAATTTAAAACTCTCTCTCTCTCCTAAATCACCTTCATTTAATCATTCTTCATAATCTGTCTATGGTTTTCACAACGAACTTCCTTCGCTTACTCTAGTGTGAAGTCATTGAGAGATCTAACGAAGTCGTCAAATTCAATAACTCCCTTCTTCTTGACATCGAATATATCAAAGATCCGATTTGCAAAAATATTTTCTTTTTTCTTATTCTTGAAGATTGCCAATTTAAATTCTTCCTTGCTTATTAGTCCTTCATCAATGACAGAACTGCTGATGCTCTTAAAAAGCTCGAATAATGCTTCGACCTCACTCACAGTGAAAGCAGTTTGTGATGCAAGAATCACATGATCCTTCTTGACAGGAAACTATGTTGTCGGCTTAGAGTTAAAATAGCCCATTTATAGAGGTTGTCAAGGCAACTCGGTACAAAACCAGTGCTAGGTCTAATAGTGTGATGAAATTTGAAATGTAGTTGGAAGTTGAAAAGGTGGCGAAGAGGAACACTTTTTATATCGAGATTCACGAGGTTGTTTTGTCCTAGTAAAATTGGAAATGGCAAACTTGGTTGGTGTGTAGTGAGAGGAAAAATTAGGTATTCCTGATTGTTGAGCTAATGGAAGTGAAGAGGATATTCCTGGCGATAAAAATGAAACAGGTCTTGATAAATGGTTTCCAGTTGAATTAACAGTTCATGGAATTGGTCCCAAAGATGACGATGGTCTCGGTTTTGAGCAGGACTTTATGTATGTTTAAGCTTTAGAGAAAGTTTTGATTAAGTTTTCTGTAATATTTTCTAACACTCTTTTCTTTTAACATTTTTATGACTTCTACCCGTTATAGCAAATTTGGAACATAACAATTTTTTTAGCAAAATGAGACAATTATGTGGCACAAAGCAAGTGAAAAAGTTAACTATGTAAATGGAGATACATTGTAAGTACATCAAACAAATGCTGATGTATAAAAAATGATTGTTGAAAGATGATGGGAAGAAGGTGATACTAATCAGAGTCTCTCCGATGGAGCTTCAAAAGACAGTAAGTTTCCTTCTTCTATTATTGCTTCTGCTTCTCTTCTTCTCTATTTCTCCATTTTTCTGTCGCGGTTCCTTTCTTTCGGTTCTTCCTGGAATCTTCGCCCCCCCTTTTTGTTGTTGCAGAAAGCCTTCTTATAAGCCTGTTGGAGTGACTTTGGAGGGAAAGTTTTTGGTAACTTTAAACAAAAGTAGTATGCTCTATTCTAGCTTTCTTGATGGAGATTTTGTATTCGTTTAACTCTTGGCTTGATATGGTGCAGTTTTGGGCAGGGTTGGTGTCAACATAAAGGTTGTATTTAGACTGGTGTATAGCTGATTCTGATCTGTCTTTTATAGGGCTGATATGCAGAGTGGACAATAACATTTTGGACAAATTTGTGTGTTGTAGCATGGCTGGAAATCAGGCATATGGTGAAAATTTGGCATAAAGTGGACTGCAAGTTTTAAAGCATGAAGCTTTAGGAGATTAGGATTAGAGTTTTGATGTACGCACTTGTAACTCCTCTTGTAACTTTGTAATAATGATGAATGTAAGTTTATGATGAGCTTTAAGTTGAATCTTTCCTCCTTGATTTTTGTTGTACCCCAAAATTTGCCCTCCCATCCTTCAGGAATTCATCCTGAACCCTCATATTTTCTCTTAAACAAAGCCAAGCCCTTTATTATCATTCCTTTCTAAGTAAACAATTTACAAGAACAAAATGGCCATTTGCAAGCTCAAAAGTCAAAACTTTCAGCTTGGAAAAATTAAATTCTAAATACTTAGAATTTTTCTATAAAAAAAAAGAAAAGAAGAAAAAAGGGGGAAAAGTGTTTAATGGAACCTCAGAGCTTCTGAACCAACCTCCAGGCAGAAACGGTCAGAAGTTGAAAATTTGGTTCAGCACATAACATTTAGTCAGAGGGTGGCTCCTTCAGCAGCTACACCAACTCAGTCAGAGATTGTAAAAGTGGTTCAGCACGTGATCTTTAAATAGAACATGGCTCTTTCAGTAGTTACGCAAAAGTTCAACCAGAGTTTGTTAGAGAAGTGTAAAGGAGGCAACAAAGCCTGAAACTCCTTCAGAACGTACTGGGATCAGAAGGTAATGGGATCAGCAGATTGGGTAAAATACTGAAGCAGGATCACTAAGTCCAAAGTCTTTAAAGGAAGATCAAAGGAGCATATTGGAAAACTCTCAGAGCTTGCTGAGGCAGCAAGAGGCCAAGGTCAGAACTTGGTTTACGTTGTTTTTGGTGAAGCAGAACTGCTGGCTCAGGTTTTAGGTAATGATGCAAAATCTCCTATTACAAGATTTTTGATTTTGATAAATCTCATCACCATTTAATGCTCATTAATGCTCACAACCACTCCTGAGCATTCATCCAAGGGGTCTCTCCACGTGTGGCTTGTTAAACACCTTTGTGCAGGCTTAGGCATGGGTCTATGCGCCACTTTTCTCCTATAGGTGTCACTTCTCCTTAATCCTCGCTTACTGTTCCAACCTAGGCTGAAAAGTTGTCCATCATCACAACTTTTCATGAACTTCCTTCAAAAACAAGTTAACCTCTACTGCATAATATTGACACCATTTAACATTCAAAAATCCACAAAGCCTTGCCTATAAATAGGACACCATTGTCCATCACAAAGGAGGTGAAGAAACATCCAGAAAAAATTGCTAGAAGAGGAACAGAAAACTCTAGTAAGGGAAACCTTGTGACACTCTGCCAAAATCTCCAGTGTTTCATAACTTTGAATTTCCTGCCAACATACTTCATTGATACCCAGTTTGCTTCCTGACTAGAGAACACCCATACAGTTTCTGACCATACATACTCATACCTTCTCCATCCACCCATTCTAAAAAGAACCTGTCCAGAACACCATCAGAGCTAAAGTTAGCTCCAACTCACAAACTTTCTTCCAACAGAAAGGTAAGCACCTGCTGACTTTCATTATGCTGCTAAGCATCTTCAGCTTTGCATGCTCAATAAACACAATGTAAATGTCATGTTGCTGCTGTACGCGTTCTGAGGGTGTTCATACCTCTGAATGTTTAAGTAGGAAGTGAATCAGTGTAGAACCTGTTTGTGACCTTGTTGATTCTGCCTTCTGAAACACTTTGACACCCGCTGAGATCATCCTAGGCATGCCTTCTGTTTTGTGGAAAAATAATAAAACTGCAGATGTTCTGGCTAGCACAGGGGGAAATCAAGCTCTGACTTTGACGTTAGTACTCCTAAGGACTGTGTTGCTGTCAATAATATCAGAACTTCTGAATATTATTGTGTTTCCAGCAGGATCAGAACTTCTGACTTCCCCACTAACAAACTTTTGTCTTGCAGCGCATGGGGGTCAGAACTTCTGACCTTCCCACTAACAGGTTTCTATTTTGCAGGTGCCAGAGTCAGAAGTTCTGACTCATACATTTTCACCAACAAGTTGATAATCCTGCAGCAGGCCTGGGTCAGAACTTCTGACTTCCCCTCAGCAGCGCGCTAGCCCTCTCTCTCTTTCTCTTTTTCTTTCCCTTGTTATTTTCTTTTCTTATCTATTTTTCTCGTTGAACCACCGCCCATGTACAAATGTGTATCCCCCATCCCCTAAATATTGTAATAGCGTAGGATTTTACATTTCCGCATTTTATTGCTTTCAAAATGTAAATGCTAGTAATTAGGATATGTATGGCAAGATAAAATCAATGAAATAGAAAATCCTAATTCAAGATAAAATCATGCATGCAATAAAACACACTTGCACACAAACACCCCTTAAGGTATCTCCACTTGGTTGCCTAAACAAATGGTCCATGTTATACATGTCGAGTATCTTAGCAAAACAAAAATAAAACAAAAGATCATAGTTCCTCAATCACACTATCTTGGTTGCCTAAATAAAAATGATCAAGTCCCTCAAAAATTTGCCAAAGATACTTAACACAATTGCTATCATGGTCCATACGATGACCCGCACCTGTCCCGTTTAACATCCTAATACAAGGTTGTTTACCAAATGCAATGGTAAAAAAACACTAAAAAAGGGTCAAAAAACGTATAGGAAAAATCTTTGAGTAAAATAGGGTAGACAACTCTTTGTTACTTGATAAAAAAAATTTGCAAAAACATCCTTGCCATTTTCAAACACACTTCACAACACAATTTCAAAACATTTCCAAAATCAAACTTTCAAACATTTAAACATCTTTTCAAAAGACAATACACCTTTGTATACATTCGAACAAGAATCATTACAAAGGTTGCCACAATGATGGCCTTTTTTCAAAACATTTTCAAAACCACACACAAAGCACCATTTCAGACAAAAGAAAAGCAAAAGCAAGTGATCTAAACAATTAACTAAGAGCCCATGGATAACCATGTATGAAAAGGGTGCTTGCACCTTCCCTTTTCTTAATCTACTCCCCGAACCCAAGAAAACATCTCAAATGTCTTTCCTGTGCTTTTTGACCTTTCCTTAGGATAAAATAAAAAGTCGGTGGCAACTCTTGCTAAACCGAAACATTTGCGAACACAAACGCAAAACCCCAAGTTAGTTCTCCCACCGTATCACAGAACTGGCGACTCTGCTGGGGAATATTTTAAAAGTGGAGTAACCTTAGGGTTTAGATCACCTTTACATGCTTATCTTGTTTGCTTTGATTGCTTTACATTTGGTTCTCTTGTTTGGGCTTGAAATCCTCCACCCGGATTTGGGAAACATTCATAGGTAAATTGCAATACGTTGTGGAAACTATGCGGGGTATACCGACATGGTTGAAGCAATAGCTATATTAGTGCGACATATTTGGGGGTACCGGTAGCCTTTGAGTCAATCAAAGAGAATACGGGGCCTCTGAGTGATGTCACGAAGCACTAATGAACTTTTAGAACCTTACTTGACCATCTTGGCCTTATTACGGGTAGTGAGATGACTGGCTTTGGTACAGTCCGAAGTTGGTAGATACTCGATACAACACTCATTAGGGTTATTTTCTTGGAATATTTCGATCGCCAGTTAAGTGGCTAAACTGAAACGATGAACACAGAAAATAATCCAGTGATATTGAGCTCCTTAGAACCCGGTTACTATTTATAGGACAGGTTGAGCCAACTAACTTCAAGAGGGTACTTACCTATGAAACCTCATGCAAGCCTGAAACTAGGAACTTGTGTGACTTATTTGTACATATGCTTGTGCATACATCATGAACATCATAAAGCATCATATGCATCCACTAACCATTTCAAGGGTTTGGATCTTCATCTTTGTTCTTGTTTTGTAAGTCATGGAATCTCTTCGCAGGAAAACAATTCAAGTCAACCTTGTGAGAATCCCTCCTCAACTCAAGGAGCTTGCTTTCAAGATTCAAGAAAATTCTCCCTTCAGTGAAAGACATGGTAGACTCCTCAACTTGGTCAACTCCAACATTGAAGAAGACATGGTGAAAGTTCTCTTCCAGTTCTTTGACCCCCTACACCATTGTTCCACATTCCCTGATTACCAACTAGTACCTACTTTGGAGGAATTTTCTCAACTCCTGAGGATTCCTATTCTTCATCAACTACCCTACAACGGTACGAAAAGAGAACCAAAACCTGAAGATGTTGCTCAAGCCTTACACTTGCAACCATCTGATATCAAAGGTCATTGGGAAACCAGAAGTGGTGTCAAGGGTTTCTTGGCAAAGTTTCTATTTGAGAAGGCACAAGACTGTTGGAATTCTCTAGATCTACAAGCCTTTGAGGAGATTGTAGCACTACTCATCTATGGGTTGGTCTTGTTCCCAAACCCTGATCAGCTTATAGATGTGAATGCTGTCAAGATTTTCATATCTCGGAATCCTGTACCTACATTTCTTGGGGACATCCTACACTCATTTCACACACGAACAATGAGGAAAAGAGGTGTTCTCATGTGTTGTACTCCTCTTCTAGCAAGGTGGTTTATTTCTCACCTTCCCCAAACAGTTTTGAAGAATGAACAAGGTTTAAGGTGGTCACAACAGTTGATGACACTCACACATTCTGATGTTCATTGGTGTTTTCGGTCCAGAGAAAATGTCATCATCATTGATCGTTGTGGAGAATTCCATAATGTCCCATTACTTGGCATTAGGGGAGGCATTACCTACAACCCCTGTTTAGCTCTAAGGAAATTTGGGTATGCCCGAAGGGATGAACCTCATGATATGCTGATTCCTGACTTGGTTTTTGACTTTGACAACGACGCTCAAGGACTTCGACAAAGGTTTATCCGAGCTTGGAGGATGCCCAACAAAGTGGATAGTAAGACACTGGGGCACAAGAATTCCATCCCCCTTGAGCCTTATCTCAAGTGGGTACGAACCCGCTCCCAGAATCTTATGATGCCTTACCCTCACATTCTCCCCGTGATCAAAGAGCCTGTTATGGAAGGAGAGGTTCCATACACCCTCCTACATCCAGACATGCCAACATCATTGGAAGATTTGCAAAGGAGTTGGATGCAGCTCAAGGAAGAGCGGAACGCTTTTGAAGCCAGCTTCTATGCCAGTGAGAAGAAGGTTTCAGAGCTTACCCGCCGACTCCATGAAGAGGAGACTCTCAACACTTATATCGCTCCAAAGAGGATGCGCAATGTCTTTTTACATTAAGAAGTTTGTAATATTTTGCCCATGGGGCGGTTATGTACTAACAAATTTCTTCTTATTAATATGACGTGTGTTCCTTTTTTTATTTGCAACAACTTTGAATTTCTGAATCCTTGAATGCATCACATGAATACATATCATTCATCATATGCATAAACAGGTCTTCACACCAGGTTTCCTTATCTTTCTGCTGTTTATTTCAGCAAGATGGATATAGAGCAGACGATTAAAGATCTGCAAGCACAAAATTCGTAATTCCAACAAATCCTCATGACCTTGGTAAAGGGTCAAGAAGATCTTAAAGCACTGTTAGAGAAAGAGAAGGAACCAAAATAGAAAAAGAAGAAAAGGGCTGGTGTAGCCACTATGGGAAGAAGATTTGAGCATCCGGCTAGGAGAGTTCTGGAATTTCCCTCAACGTCAGACGAAGGGGTTGGTAAAGGAAAAGGAGTTGCAATGTCTTCTGAATCTGAAGCTGAAGAAGAAGAAGAGGAAGAGGATGAAGATTACTCCGAACAACAATACCCCCCCCCCCCCCAGCGGATGATAAGTATAAAAATCTCGAGGATCGGTTGGCAACCATGGAGTTACAAAGGGTACCTGGGCTGGATTTCGAAGAACTAGGGTTGGTTGCTGGGATCGTCATTCCTCCCAAGTTCAAAGTACCTACATTTGCTAAGTATGACAGTTTGTCTTGTCCAAAGATGCATCTTAGATCCTACGACAGAAAGATCCAACCCCACTCTCCTGATAAGGATCTATGGGTCCACTTTTTTCAAGATAGCTTGTCGGGTACGCAATTGGACTGGTTCTATCAACTTGAGAGATCTGATGTTTATAACTGGGAAGATTTAGCTGTTGCTTTCTACCGACAATACCAATATAACACAGATTTGGCGCCTAATCGTACTCAGCTACAGAGTATGGGTATGGCCTCTAATGAGGGATTTAATGAGTATGCCCAGAAATGGCAGGATCTGGCTGGTAGGGTGCAACCACCATTGTCGGATAGAAAGCTGGTTGACATGTTTTTAGGGACTCTGTCAGGTCCATTCTTCAATCACTTGATCGGGAGCTCATCTGCAGGGTTCACCGAATTAATTTTGACCGATGAAAGGGTCGAAGCTAACATTAAGAGTGGTAAAATTTAGAAAGATGTCTCCGCTTCCACTGCTGTCAAGAAAACCTTCCCAGCCAAGAAAGAAGCTTCTGCTGTTTATTCCCAGAGAAATCAAGGGAGAATGGAGCGCCGACCAACGTTAGGGGCTGTGATGATCCAGAACTCCTCAGCCGATCAACCTCGCAACAATCAACCAAGAGCTAATCAGCAAAGGGTAGAAAGGCCACAACGGTAATTCACCCGAATCAATATGACGCCGGCTCAAGTCCTCCCTCATCTGTTAAAGCTGAACCTTACCAACTTGGAAGAAGCGCCAAAAAACCCAAATACCTCTTCTCCTTATTATCATTCCAATGCAAAGTGTGCATACCACTCGGACAGTGTAGGGCATGATACCAACAACTGTTGGGCTCTTAAAAACAAGATCCAAGATTAGATAGATGCCAAGGAGGTAGATTTGAAAAACCTAATGTGATATTCGCTCCTATGCCAAAACATGGTTATAATGTCCATGCAATTGTGGAAGATCTTCATGTTACCGCTATTGACGAATTAATGACTCTGTTACCAATGATTAAAGTGAATTTGTTGAAAGTCGGGATATTCCCAGGCTGTGAAAAAGATTGTTACTTCTGTTCAACCTTGCAATCCGACTGCCCACTGTTGAAATCAGGCATCCAACGCCTGATGGATACCCAAGAGATCCTCTTTCAAAAAACTCCTGTTGCTACTATCACTCATGTTACTCCTGTTACCCTTGTTACTTCAATCAATGACATTGCTATAATCACCATCTCCGACAATCTTTCCAAGACCTGCAAAAGGCCTGTTAAAATTACGCCTGATCCTAAGTTTGTACCGCTGAAAATTACCATGCCGGGGCCTATCCCGTATAAGTCCAACAAGACAATACCATGGAATTGCGGAGGAGAGATATTCTACCATGGTGTCAAGCAGATCGAATCAGCCGAAGAGAATTTCGATGATGAAACCCCTGATATAGGGAATATTGCGAGAACGAGCAAGATAATTCGTAGCGAAAGAATCTTCTCTCCAGAGATTGCTCCTCCACGGGCAGCTTTCGGACCCTCAAGAGCTTCTGTACCTATCAAGCCGTTTGTGCAAAGCCCAGTAATTGAAGAAATTGATGCTCCCGAAGCTAGACCCTCTGTTGTTGCTACCAATAAAGGTAAGGGGATCCAAGAAGCGCTTGTCAGGACGAAGGCTCAAACTGTGTTTATCCCCGAGACCACCCAAAAAGAGATGGAAGAAATATTAAAGATAATTAAGAAGAGCGACTATGATGTCGTAGAGCAGCTGAGGCAAACCCCTTCCAAAATCTATATGCTGGCTCTCTTACTCTGCTCTGAGGCTCATGCCAAAGCCTTGATTAAATTTTTAAAGACGGCACATGTGCCTCAAGAAACTTCTGCAGATCAGTTTCAAGAGTGCGTGGCTAGCCTTACAGCCAACAATGGTCTTGGTTTTTCTAATGTTGATTTGACCCCTAAGGGAAGAAAGCATAATGATGCGCTACATGTCTCGGTAGAGTGCAGAGGGACCAAACTTGCTCATGTTCTGGTTGATACCGCTTCATCCTTAAATGTTCTACCAAAGAAGGCGCTGGATAGATTGGACTGTGAAAGTTTGATCCTAAAGCCCAGTAACATCGTTGTTAGAGCCTTTGACGGTTCTAAGAGAATGGTTCACGTAGAAGTGGACATTCCAATCAAAGTGGGTACAAAAATTTCAACTCTACATTTTATGTGATGCACATCCGTCCTTCATACTCATGCTTGTTGGGAAGGCCATGGATCCACAATGCTAGGGCAGTCACTTCTTCTCTGCACCAGATGCTCAAGTATCCATTCCAGGGTAAAATCATAACAGTTCATGGTGAGGAGGAGTATATGGTGAGCCACCTTAACTCTTTCCTCTACGTGGAGTTAGATGGTGAATTCATAGAAACACCTTTCCAACACTTTGAAGAGGTTTCTCCTGAGGTCGCGGTAGCAAATACAATGACTGATGCGCCTATCATTACCAAGCCTGTGTCCCGGATGTCATCCCTTAGAGATGCGGAGGCTGTAATCAAGGAAGGAGGAAGTACGGTGTGGGGTCAACTACCAGATTTTTCTCACAAGACAGACAAGTTCGGATTAGGTTTCACTGCCGCTGGCCAGAAAGCTGTGCGTTGCTCCGGGCTGGAGGACCACCCTTAAAAATCACTCACCATGGAATTCATGCCTTAGAAGATGATGATGAAGAAGACAACTTTGAAGATTGGATCTTTCCAACCATTGAAGGAGGATTAAGCAACTGGGAGGCGAAAGACTTTGTTCCCATTACTTTGATCAATCAATAATTTATCTTTGAACATTTCCTGTTCGGTCTGTAATAATTAAACAACTCGTACACTCTTTCCGCCTTATGCCTTACCCGGGGAATATAGGTCCATTTGTAAGGGTTTTGATTCTTCATTTTCATATGCCATTCTTAATGAATCATGGATGTTTTCATCTATAAATTGTTGTGTTCATTTTCTTTCCTTTTACATTTTATTTTGTTTAAGGATGGCTATCCCTTACACACACCCACACTCACAAAATGCAGGTACCCATCCACTCCGGATTCCATGGGTGACTATTCTGCTTTGGCCTTTGGTGACTCTGAAGATTTGGTCAATCATGTCGAGTACGAAGGTGATGAAGACTGTGAAGTGCCTGGAGAGTTAGCTAGACTTTTGCAACAAGAGGAAAGGGCTATTCTTCCCCATGAAGAGTTGCTAGAGACTATCATTTTGGGAACAGAGGAACACAAGAAAGAGGTTAAAGTGGGTGCCAACCTGGAGCCAAGTGTCAAAGAGCGTATAGTTCAGCTGTTGAATGAATATGTTGAGATCTTCGCCTGGTCCTATGAAGATATGCCGGGACTGAATACAGATATTGTGGTTCACCGTCTCCCTACAAGAGAAGACTGTCCACCAATCAAACAAAAAGTCCGCCGAATGAGGCCCGACATGTCCGAAAAGATCAAAGCTGAAGTGATGAAGCAGTTCAATGCTGGCTTTCTGGCTGTTACTTCCTATCCACAATGGGTTGCTAACATTGTGCCCGTACCTAAGAAAGATGGCAAAGTCAGAATGTGTGTGGACTATAGAGACTTAAATAGGGCTAGCCCCAAAAATGATTTTCCACTACCACACATTAACATCTTGGTTGACAATACAACACAACACAAGGTATTTTCCTTCATGGATGGATTCTCGGGATACAACCAGATCAAAATGGCCCCCGAAGACATGGAGAAGACTACTTTTGTTACGCAGTGGGGTACCTTCTGCTATAAAGTGATGCCATTCGGACTGAAGAATGCCGGGGCAACCTATCAGCGAGCCATGGTAGCTTTGTTTCATGACATGACACATCATGAGATTTAAGTCTACGTAGAAGACATGATAGCCCGTTCACAGACAGAAGAAGAACACATCGACCATTTGCAAAAGTTGTTTGTCAGGTTAAAGGAATATAAGCTCAGACTGAACCCTAGCAAGTGTACTTTCGGAGTCAGGTCCGGTAAACTTTTGGGATTCATCGTTAGTAACAAGGGCATCGAGATTGATCCTGCCAAAGTCAAAGCTATACAAGAAATACCTGCCCCTCGCACTGAGAAGGAGGTTAGAGGTTTCTTGGGACGCTTAAACTATATTGCAAGATTCATCTCTCACCTAACATCTACCTGCGAGCCAATCTTCAAGCTGTTGAAGAAAGATCAGGTGGTTGAATGGAACAATGATTGTCAAGTTGCTTTTGATAAGATCAAGGAGTACTTGCTGGAACCTCCCATCTTTATGCCACCCGAAGAAGGAAGGCCTTCAATCATATATCTGACTGTTTTGGATAACTCAATGGGTGCGTACTGGGCCAACATGACGAGTCTGGCCGAAAAGAGCATGCCATTTATTACCTTAGCAAAAAGTTTACCGAGTGTGAGACTCGCTACTCACTGCTCGAGAAAACTTGCTGCGCTTTGGTATGGGCTGCTCGCCGGCTAAGGCAGTATATGTTGACACATACCACTTTGCTGATTTCTAAAATGGATCCGATTAAGTATATCTTCGAGAAGCCTGCTTTATCCGGAAGAATCGCTAGATGGAAAATGGTCCTGACAGAGTATGATATCCAGTACACAACCCAAAAAGCTATAAAGGGGGGTGTACTAGCTGACCATCTAGCTCATCAAGCCGTCGAAGATTACCAATCTATGAGGTTCGACTTCCATGACGAGGATACTATGACTTTGGACAACATTAAAGGTAACGGACCGTACGATGGACCTGAACAAGGATCCCGATGGACCCTATACTTTGATGGAGCTTCAAATGCACTTCGCAACAGTATCGACGCGATACTTATTTCTCCAGAAGGTTACCATACACCTTTCACTACTAGACTCTGCTTCAGCTGCACCAACAACATGGCCGAATATGAAGCTTGTATCTTTGGTCTCAAGGCTGCTATTGACTTGGAAATTAAATCTCTGATTGTATTTAGGGACTCAGCTTTGGTTATCAGTCAAATCAAAGGAGAGTGGGACACTAAAAATCCTAATCTTATCCCATACAAAGAACATGTCTTGACATTGTTGCCTCATTTCGAGCAGATTACTTTTGAGCACTTCCCGCGAGAAGAAAATCAGCTAGCAGATGCTCTGGCTACAATGTCTTCCATGTTTAAACTCAACTGGGATAATGAGGCTCCCTAAATCACCATCGAGCGAATGGACGAACCTACACACTGTCACGAGATTAATACCGAAGAAGTAGTGGAACAACCCTGGTTTCATGAAATCAAAAGGTATCTCCAGACTCGAGAATACCCTGAAGGAGCTTCAGTCAATGACAAAAAGTTCTTAAGGAGATTTGCTGCCAAGTTCTTCCTGAGCAATGGTATCTTATATAAGCGCAGCCATGATTGTGTTCTACTTCGTTGTGTGGATAAAGTTGAAGCTGAGTTGATCATGACTGAAATACATAGAGGCACATTTGGCACCCGCTTAAGCGGGCATACGATGGCTAAGAAGATTCTAAGGGAGGGATACTACTGGTCTACCATGGAAGCTGACTGTCATCAACATTCCCGTACTTGTCACAAATGCCAAGTCTATGCTGACAAGGTGCATATTCCTCTGGTTCCTCTCAACGTTCTAACAGCTCCTTGGTCGTTCGCAATGTGGGGAATTGACATGATTGGAGAGATTAAGCCTACGACATCCAATGGACATCGCTTCATCTTGGTGGCTATTGATTATTTTACCAAGTGGGTTGAAGCGACTTCCTTCGCCTCCGTTACAAAGAATGTGGTTACTCGTTTCATTAAGCAGAACCTCATATGCCAGTATGGTATCCCCGATAGGATCATCACGGACAATGGTACAAACCTAAATAACACTGTGATCACCGCTCCGTGCAAGCAGTTCAAAATTCAACATCACAATTCATCTCCCTATCGGCCAAAGATGAACGGTGCTGTTGAAGCTGCAAACAAAAATATCAAGAAGATCACTCAAAAGATGACAGTCACATATAAGGACTGGCATGAGATGTTACCGTTTGCTCTACATGGATATCGTACCACGACACATACTTCAACTGGGGCAACCCCCTTTTCTTTGGTATACGGCATGGAAGCTGTTTTACCTATGGAAGTTCAGACCCCTTCTTTGAGGATTATGAAGGATGTTGGTTTAAGTGAAGACGATTGGATTCAGACCCAGCTTGATCAACTTAATTTGATCGACGAGAAGCGACTTACTGCTGTTTGTCATGGTCAGACGTATCAAAAACAGATGATCAAGGCTTTCAACAGGAAAGTCAGACGTCAAGTCGGAGATCTTGTAATCAAGCGGATCATCTTGCCGCAAAGTGATCCCAGGGGCAAATGGACTCCTACTTATGAAGGACCGTTTGTGATCAAGAACATCTTTTCTGGTGGGGCAATGATTCTGACCACCATGGACGGCGACGACCTACCGCACCCTACGAACGCAGACATAGTCAAAAGATACTACGCATAAAACAACCCGACAAGTTGATAACCCGAAAGGGCGACTTGGGCAAAAATGGGCATCCCGGTGAATCGAAAACTTGAAAGGGCAGTTCAGGCAAAAATTAGGGATAAATAAAAAATCTGCACACCCGGAAAGTTGAAAACCCGAAAGGGAGACTTGGGCAAAAAAGGGTTTCTCGGTGGATCGAAAACCCGAAAGGGCGGTCCAGGAAAAAGTTAGGGAATTGATGCATATGACTATGTCTCGTCGGATAACTCTAAAGACAATCTCTTCACGGACAAGCTCCAGGCCTCTGATCAATCCAATCATCTGCGAACGAAGCAACGAATGGAAAAGATACTCAGAGTTACGAAGGCTATAGCAGAATGGGAATCCCATGGAATTGTTACACATAGCCATCCTTATTTGTTTAAATTTTTCTCATTTTTTACGACAACATTCTCTTACTAGGATGACTGTCTCCTTTGTACAAATACTTACAAAGTTAATACAAAGATACTTCAAAGTGCAGAAATTTGCTTACCTTTTCTTTTTACACTTATGTTTTGTTTGAAAACGTCCAATGATTTGTTAAATGAGCATATGCATTTGAATATAATCACTGCTTACAAATAAAACGAAATAAGAAAGGATAATTACTGATAGGTCGAAAGTATAGGAAAACGTATTTAGGCTATTCTAGAAGAAATCCCCTACAGTATGTCATTCAGATCCTCAACAGGGCTAAAACCTTGAAATACACATCCCCAACGGAGTTAAAAGCATATCATCCTCAGGACTAAGGTTCTAAAACTCCCAATCCCCAGCGGAGCCAGAATACTTTAAACTTTCTTCCCCAACGGAGTCCAAAACTTCAAATCTTAAACCCCGGTGGAATACTATCCAGCTTCCTCCGATTCCCCAGTAGGTTGGCATACAACCCAAGCTTTCGAAGAATTCTCCAACAGGATAAAAATTCTCCCCACAGAGTTATTTCCCGACAGAACGAAGATTCTTGTTCCAGTTTCTCCATTTGAAGCCTCCCAGGTTTTAATTCCCCAGTAAGAGATCGTCAGATTTTTCCTTATTTCCCCAGGAAAGTCATAAAGGATTCTCAATTCCCCACAAGTCACCAAGGATCTTCAATCCTCAGCAGTAGTCCAAAGGACATTCTCAGTCTCAACAATCAGAGGTTTTGAATCTCCAACAACAGTCAAGGGTTTATTTTCCCCAACACCAATCGAAGATTTCATTATCTCCAGCTATCAAGGATTTATTTCCCTCAAACAAGACGGCTACTCAGATTACATGCGCATACATTACATGCATATATCATAAACATTGATAGAACACATTTTATTGCGTCATACATGTCATACAACATAACTTTGTGTTTTAGATAACATTTTACCCTTTTCAGGATAAGATTGAAAGCTACCTTTAACAAATGTTCGGACATTTCAGATACAGTATGGATACACCCCAGACACGGCGGTCATTCTATTACTCATTCAAAATTTCAAAGTCAAAGATACAGTATGGATACACCCTATACACGGCGTTCATTCTACTACTCATTCAGACTTCAACAATCAGATACAAACTAGATACGCTCCAGACACGGAAGCCATTGTATTTCTCATTCAGGTTCAACTATCTCATTCAGATATAGTATGGATACACCCCAGACACGGCGGTCATTCTATTACTCATTCAGAATTTCAAAGTCAAAGATACAGTATGGATACACCCCAGACACGGCGGTCATTCTGCTACTCATTCAGACTTCAGCAATCAGATACAGACTAGATATGCTCCAGGTATGGAAGCCATTCTATTTCTCATTCAGATACAGTATGGATACACCCCAGACACGACGATCATTCTATTACTCCTTCAGAATTTCAAAGTCAAGATACAGTATGGATACACCCCAGACACGGAGGTCATTCTATTACTCATTCAGAATTTCAAAGTCAAAGATACAGTATGGATACACCCCAGACACGGTGGTCATTCTGCTACTCATTCAGACTTCAGCAATCAGATACAGACTAGATACGCTCCAGGCATGTAAGCCATTCTATTTCTCATTCAGATACAATATGGATACACCCCAGACACGACGGTCATTCTATTACTCCTTCAGAATTTCAAAGTCAAGATACAATATGGATACACCCCAGACACGACGGTCATTCTACTACTCATTCAGACTTCAGCAATCAGATACAGACTAGATATGCTCCAGACATGGAAGCCATTCTATTTCTTATTCTGGTTCAACTATCTCATTCAGATACAATATGGATACACCCCAGATACGGCGGTCATTCTATTTCTCATTCAGAATTTCATAGTCAAGATACAATATGGATACACCCCAGACACGCCGGTCATTCTATTACTCATTCAGACTATCAACCTCAGAATACAGTCCAGATACGCTCCAGACACGGTTTCCATTCTGTCACTCATTCAAACCTATTCCCCAGCCTAGAGATACGCCAGACACGGATGTATTTCTGTCACTTATTCAGATTTCGAATACAATACAAACACATTCCAGACACGACAATCATTCTGGTATTCGTTCGAGAATCAAATACAGTTACAGCTTGGATACGCTCCGGACACAGACGCCATTCCTTTGCTCATACAGATCCAATCTCCAGATACCACTCAGATACGTTCCAGATACGGATACCACTCTGATCTTCATTCTACTGATGTTCAAACAGACATTTAGGATGGCATCTCTAAGCCCATCTCCAGAAAGATTCTACCATCTCCAAATGGCATCTTTAAGCCCATTCCCTCAGCTACATTTTGACGAGTGCAAATTTACGGGTACTCTAGTGTCCAATCCTCTTTTACCTTCGAGTCACGAAAGGTAGAGTCACCAATCTAACTCTTCAGGTCCAAGAAGATTGAACAGGGGCAACTGTTGTACCCAAAATTTGCCCTCCCATCCTTCAGGAATTCATCCTGAACTCTCAGATTTTCTCTTAAACAAAGCCAAGCCCTTTATTATCATTCCTTTCCAAGTAAACAATTTACAAGAACAAAATGGCCATTTGCAAGCTCAAAAGTCAAAACTTTCACCTTGGAAAAATTAAATTCTAAATACTTAGAATTTTTCTTAAAAAAAAAAAGAAAAGAAGAAAAGAGGGGGAAAAGTGTTTAATGGCACCTCAGAGCTTCTGAACCAACCTCAGGGAAGAAACGATCAGAAGTTGAAAATTTGGTTCAGCACATAACATTTAGTCAGAGGGTGGCTCCTTCAGCAGCTACACCAACTCAGTCAGAGATTGTAAAAGTGGTTCAGCACGTGATCTTTAAACAGAACATGGATCTTTCAGAAGTTACACAAAAGTTCAGCCAGAGTTTGTTAGAGAATTGTAAAGGAGGCAACAAAGCCTGAAACTCCTTCAGAATGTATTGGGATCAGAAGGTAATGGGATCAACATATTGGGTAAAATACTGAAGCAGGATCACTAAGTCTAGAGTCTTTAAAGGCAGATCAAAGGAGCATACTGGAAAACTCTTAGAGCTTGCTGAGGTAGCAAGAGGCCAAGGTCAGAACTTGGTTTACGTTGTTTTTGGTGAAGCAGAACTGCTGGCTCAGGTTTTAGGTAATGATGCAAAATCTCCTATTACAAGATTTTTGATTTTGATAAATCTCATCACCATTTAATGCTCATTAATGCTCACAACCACTCCTGAGCATTCATCTAAGGGGTCTCTCCACGTGTGGCTTGTTAAACACCTTTGTGCAGGCTTAGGCATGGGTCTATGCGCCACTTTTCGCCTATAGGTATCACTTCTCCTTAATCCTCGCTTACTGTTCCAACCTAGGCTGAAAAGCTATCCATCATCACAACTTTTCATGAACTTCCTTCAAAAACAAGTTAACCTCTACTGCATAATATTGGTGCCATTTAACATTCAAAAATCCACAAAGCCTTGTCTATAAATAGGACACCATTGTCCATCACAAAGGAGGTGAAGAAACATCAAGAAAAAATTGCTAGAAGAGGAACAAAAAACTCTAGTAAAGGAAACCTTGTGAAACTCTGCCAAAATCTCCAGTGTTTCATAACTTTGAATTTCCTGCCCCCAAACATCATTGATACCCAGTTTGCTTCCTGACTAGAGAACACCCATACAGTTTCTGACCATACATACTCATACCTTCTCCATCCACCCATTCTAAAAAGAACCTGTCCAGAACACCATCAGAGCTAAAGTTAGCTCCAACTCACAAACTTTCTTCCAACAGCAAGGTAAGCACCTGCTGACTTTCATTACGCTGCTAAGCATCTTCAGCTTTGCATGCTCAATAAACACAATGTAAATATCATGTTGCTGTTGTACGTGTTCTAAGGGTGTTCATACCTCTGAATGTTTAAGTAGGAAGTGAATCAGTGTAGAACCTGTTTGTGACCTTGTTGGTTCTGCCTTCTGAAACACTTTGACACCTGCTGAGATCATCCTAGGCATGCCTTCTGTTTTGTGGAAAAATAATAAAACTGCAGATGTTCTGGCTAGCACAGGGGGAAATCAAGCTCTGACTTTGACGCCAATACTTCTAAGGACTGTGTTGCTGTCAATAATATCAGAACTTCTGAAAATTATTGTGTTTCCAGCAGGGTCAGAACTTTTGACTTCCCCACTAACAAACTTTTGTCTTGCAGCGCATGTGGGTCAGAACTTCTGACCTTCCCACTAACAGGTTTCTGTTTTGCAGGTGCCAGAGTCAGAAGTTCTGACTCATACATTTTCACCAACAAGTTGATAATCCTGCAGCAGGCCTGGGTCAGAACTTCTGATGTCCCCTCAGCAGCGTGCTAGCCTTCTCTCTCTTTCTATTTTTCTTCCCCTTGTTATTTTCTTTTCTTATCTATTTTTCTCGTTGAACCACCCCCCATGTACAAATGTGTATCCCCCATCCCCTAAATATTGTAATAGCGTAGGATTTTACATTTCCGCATTTTATTGCTTTCAAAATGTAAATGCTAGTAATTAGGATATGTATGGAAAGACAAAATCAATGAAATAGAAAATCCTAATTCAAGATAAAATCATGCATGCAATAAAACACACTTGCACACAAACACCCCTTAAGGTATCTCCACTTGGTTACCTAAAAAAATGGGCCATGTTATGCATGTCGAGTATCTTGGCAAAACAAAAACAAAACAAAAGATCATAGTCCCTCAATGACGCTCTCTTGGTTTCCTAAATAAAAATGATCAAGTCCCTCAAAAATTTGCCAAAGATACTTAACACAATTGCCATCATAGTCCATACGATGACCCGCGTCTGTCCCATTTAACATCCTAATACAAGGTTGTTTACCAAATGCAATGGTAAAACAACACTGTCAAAAAGGGTCAAAAAACGTATAGGAAAATCTTTGAGTAAAATAGGGTAGACAACTCTTAGTTACTTGATCAAAAAACTTGCAAAAACATCCTTGCCATTTTCAAACACACTTCACAACACAATTTAAAAATATTTCCTAAATCAAACTTTCAAACATTGAAACATCTTTTCAAAAGACAATACACCTTTGTATACATTCGAACAAGAATCATTACAAAGGTTGCCACAATGACGGCCTCTTTTCAAAACGTTTTCAAAACCATACACAAAGCACCATTTCAAACAATTGAAAAGCAAAAGCAAGTGATCTAAACAAGTAACTAAGAGCCCATGGATAACCATGGATGAAAAGGGTGCTTGCACCTTCCCTTTTCATAATCTACTCCCCGAACCCAAGAAAACATCTCAAAGGTCTTTCCTGTGCTTTTTGACCTTTCCTTAGGATAAAATAAAAAGTCGGTGGCGACTCTTGCTAAACTGAAACATTTGCAAACACAAACGCAAAACCCCAAGTCAGTTCTCCCACCGTATCACAGTTTTGATCTCTTATAATTTGAAAACTTGAATGACTATTGAGTTTTGTGAATGATATTTTGAATGATCTCATTTGAAAACTTTGGTTGATGAATTTTGCAAGTTAATAGAATAAAGTCATATGAAGTGACTTCTTGAACTATGATGTGACTTTTTGGAAATCTTGAATGTCATTGATAGAATTTTAGACATGAATGCCCTTAGAATAACATTTGGATGGAATACAATTTATTCTTAAACTTCGAGAATTATCCATAAGGAATTTTGTAAATTTCCTTGAATGTTGTTGAGTGAAATTGTCACTTAACTTATAAGTAAAACCAAATACGTGAACATCCCATATTTATAAATCTTGATCCAGTTAACTTGAATATACAATCGAAGAATTCAAATTAGTTCTCATTTCCCAAAGACACCCTAATTTAATCCATAAAATCAAGTTACTCGTAACAAATGAATGTCTTGATTACCACTTCACTTTTGTTCCATGACTTGATAATCAAAATCAAAATATTGCCTTGAAGAGAGTTTTGAGAAATGAATGTGGACAAACGTATAACCAAAATAAATTTATCATGAAAAACCAATGAGTCTTGGTTGATGAGTAACTCAAACTTCATGGAGGATGAAAACTCCAATTCTCTTGACGGAAAGTAGGGAAATAAACCTTACCCAAAGCTCTTGGTGAATTTGAATTGGAATGGCAACAATGTTGTGAATACCAATATTCCACCCCTCATCTTTTATACCATAACTCAATACTTTCGCCCCCTCAATACTCATAAAATTCTCCACTGGACGCGCTCTCATTGGAAATGCATTAAAGAAATCTTGGAGATAAATGATACAACTTGAAGTAAAGAAGTAAACACGTCCATAGAAAAGCCTAATTGAGGCGCAACGCCTGATGCCCTTGATTTATACCGGTCTCTGCACATGGAACCAAAGAAACCAAAAACATACACCTTTGTATTTTATTAGAAGTCAGTGACGCATAAGATAAAATGTTCACGATACTTGATAATCTATGCATATGCAATGCTTGAAGATGAGAGAGTTGAAACCGACCATGTTTCGTGACCTCGGTCTTATATGAAAAATGAAAATAAAGATGGGATCTTAGGTCAAAAATTAGGGTATGACAGCTGCCCCTATTTAAGTTTCTTCTATTCGGGGATATGAAGGTTGAAATCTTCATCTTGACGAGATTGAAGGGACTTAAATACAGAATACGCAATTTTTGTCCCTAAGATACCGCCATCGTGTTTATGATATGATATGAATGTAATATTTGAATCTTATGGGGAATGACGCCACATGAGATAAACTACTGCCGGAGAAACCAAGCACATGATAAAGTAATCCCACAGGGGAAGAGATTATAACTCTACTGGGGAATAGAGCCACAAACTTTGAATGAGAGACTCTTATTGGAGAACAACTTCGAGAGAAGAAAAATTGATGACTCTATCAGGGAAGACGCCTTGCATAGGCTGTGACAAGATAAATGGTTACTGACTCAAGATGATGGTGAGTTTACAACTCAGAGTCAAAGGTATAAAAATAAAAGATGCACCGACTTTTACCGAAGGTGAACTACCAAACTTTACTGAAGGTATGGAAACAAGATGACACCAACGTTTACTGAAGGTGAAATACCAACTCGGGGTTAATGGTAGAACAAACAACATAATACTGACTTAGAAGAGACAATGAATGTTAGCCTTGAGACTGGTAAGCGAATAATTGATATCAGTACTACGATTGGGGATGAAATGATTTACATCAGTACTGCAAATGGAGAAATAAATGATTTACATCAGTACTGAGACTGATAACTTCAATACTGAGAATGGAGAAAGCTCAACTCTATTAGGGCAAAGTCTAATGAGAAAAAAAAGAAGATACTGAATAACAAACAGTGAACTACCAACTCATAGAACAATAATAAGTTTCCCAAAATTATGGAACTCTGCCTAGAACGGGTCTTAATTTCTTATTTGATCAAGATATCACTCGGAATGGATAATAAACTTCTCTGACTTCTAGATTTCGCCTAGAATGGAGAATAGTTTCTTCTTTATCCAAGATATCACTCGGAAAAGGTAATATACAAACTTCTCTGCGGGACTTTTTCAGAGAGATGCCATTTGCTAATGATGAGCATACTTCTCAAAGAGACACCATTTGTTGTTGATAAGAAAACTTCTCAAAAGAGATGCCATTTGCTGTTGAAATAACATATTGTTTGGGATACACAAGCTGCTCAAATAAAGAGGCTGCAACTTGTTGTCTTCCAAAGATATCAATAATGCACAAGCTGCTCATGAATAGGCCGCCACTTGCTATCTTCCAAAGATATCAATAATACACAAGCTGCTCATGAAGAGTCTGTCACTTGTTATATTCTAAAGATATCAATAATACACATGCTGCTCATAAAGAGTCCGACATTTTCTACTTTACAAAGATATCAATAATACGCAAGATTCTCATGAAGAGTCCGCCACTTGCTATCTTCCAAAGATATTAATAATACACAAGCTGCCCATGAAGAGTCCGCCACTTGCTATCTTCCAAAGATATCAATAATACACAAGCTTCTCATGAAGAGTACGCCACTTTCTATCTTCCAAAGATATCAATAATACATAAGCTGCTCATGAAGAGTCCGCCACTTGCTATCTTCCAAAGATATCAATAATACACAAGCTGCTCATGAAGAGTCCTCCACTTGCTATCTTCTAAAGATATTAATAATACACAAGCTGCTCATGAAGAGTCCACCACTTTCTATCTTCCAAATATATCAATAATACACAAGCTGCTTACGAAGAGCTTGCCACTTGCTATATTCCAAAGATATCAATAATACACAAGCTGTTCATGAAGAGTCCACCACTTGCTATCTTCCAAAGATATAATTAATACACAAGGTTCTCATGAAGAGTCCTCCACTTGCTATCTTCCAAAGATATCAATAATACATAAGATGCTCATGAAGAGTCCACCACTTGCTATCTTCTAAAGATATCAATAATACACAAGCTACTCATGAAGAGTCTGCCACTTACTATATTCCAAAGATATCAATAATACACAAGCTGCTAATGAAGAGTCCGCCACTTGCTATCTTCTAAAGATATCAATAATACACAAGCTACTCATGAAGAGTCCGCCACATGCTGCTTTCCAAATATATCAATAAGTACACAAGCTGCTTATGAAGAGGCCGCCACTTACTGCTTTCCAAAGATATCAATAATACACAAGCTGCTCATGAAGAGGCCACCACTTGCTATCATGTTGAGATTCCAAAAGAGTGTTGTAACAACACTATTGGGAAACAAAGTTCATCTTCAATGGGAAACATGAATAGATTCTTCTTGAAGAGGCCAAGTATTTAAATGTGCAAAATAAATGCACTCTCCATCTAGGTTTCATAGCTTAGAGAGATCCATGGGGTAGCGTCCACAAGAGACAAAGCTCAATCTAGGAATAAACTAGAGAGAAAGCAGTCAAACAAGGCTCCACGCAATAAGGAAACAACTCAATTGGGGATTTATCCTATCCAAAGATGGAAAAGGAAAGCTAAAGTAAGATTCTTCCACGAGAGTTAACTCAATGGGGAATTAGAAAGGAGGCGCACTTTCTGCTTAGGTTGACACTCTATTTGGAAAGAGAAAATATGCTATTTAAATAGACATAACCAAGGTATACGAACCCAATAACATCAGTAAATAAGAATATGCGTGAAACATGCAAGTGCGAATGAATAAATGAATGTCATATGTTTGATAAAACATATAGAAGAGATAAAATGGAGATGATAAGACATCACAATACACTAAGATACTCGGCTAACCTCAACAAGATGAGAACATTACTGGAGATAGAATAAAATCCATCGACGGGGCATATTTCTGCTATAAGGCTCTAATCTCTTTGAGGAGGAAGATTTTTTTTCAGGAGAAAAACCAAAGTCCAATCTTCTAACATCAATAACCCATTGAAAGGATAACAACATGAACTCTGCTTTAGCTGGAGAAAAATCTTTCTTAGCTGGAGATAATCGGGAACTCCACCATCTAATAATGTGCAAAGCAAATCACATATCTTGACAAATATGGATTTCCCCTGGAACTAATTTTGGATGCCCTAAGTTTACTACTGATAAACTGCATGACACGCGACAATTCTTGCGAATAACTTCACTTCTTAAATTCCCCAAGCTACATGGTTTACAAGAAGAAATCGTCTCGAGGATTTTACAAAAGACCTGGCATCCAAAATGCTCTAGTGTCTTCAAACTCTTGGAGAGACTCGTTGGATCTCGATGTGACTTCCCCATATTGACTGTATTTGGAAAAACATAGTCTTTAAATATACCCCATAAGAGTAATCAAACTATGAGGTAGTAACCTGTTCATGCTGAAGGTCTTCAGGAAACAAGCCCGGTCTTCAGGCAACAAGCCCCTGGCTATGATCATTCTTAGAAACGATTCACCAATTACTTAACAAAGTTCCAGACATCAAAAGATTAAAATCATCACTGGTGCTTATATGTAAGCTTCCTTGTCATTAAGAAATTGGTTTACAAGCATAAACGTTTATTCTGAGAATGAAAATTCTAATGCCACAGTTATGTAAGCCTTGAGTATTTTTGAAAAGATGTCGCATAGCTTGCGAATTAGTGCATTATTTATTTTTGTATGAAAGATAATAAAAGCATATGAGACCAACACAAATATTTTAGCAAAACTTGTGGGAGTCAGGAACTCTATCTCGTTGGAGTATGCTTTTGAAATAAACCATGTTTCAATTAGGACTTTTGAAGGTTGTAACGTGGTCTGGCTCACGGTTTTAGAAAAAAGATTTTAAGGCTCAAAATATTTGGTGCCCACCCCCTTCATGATGTTCTTCAGTCCTATATTTAGTTAATTCGATATGAGCACTCATTTCTCAAGAGGAATTTGTTGATGGTTGGGGAACCACTGATATTCTTTGGACACGAAAATCACTCACTTTTATTTCTTGTCACAAGAATCTGTTCTTTGCTGATGATTTTATGTTGTAATCATTTTTCACCTTTCAGGCCTTCCATTTCTCCATTGCTTTTCCCTAAATTTTTCCTGGACAAATTCCTTTTGAAGTTGACTCTGAAGTCCAGCGGGATGCCCTGAATTTTTCCTAAGCGACTTATTTTTCAAGTTTCGACTTAGCGGGGCTTTTTGTCTCTTTCTTTTTTTCATCATTTTTTATTCATTTCATTTTTCTTTCCTTTTGAACACGTTGCATGACTTCGAGTCATTTTTGACTTGTTGGAAGAATTGTGACTGCCTTATTTCTTGGTAGATGAGGGATAACCATTATTGTATCCTTATCTGTCGACCACTTGATATGCGAGAGATACCCATTGGGATATCGTCTTGTTTTGATGCACACTACTGATAGGCGAAGATTGACCATTGCGATTTTGACTTTCCTCAACCTTTTGAAAGATAATCATTGTTGTACCTTAGACGTGCACTCTTGATGAGATTTGAATACTCAATCAGATTAACTGAACACTACCCTGCCCCGGGTTTTAAAATGAGGGTTTTTCTGAACAGAAAAAGAAAATCCTACTTCAAGGCTCAACGGGGGTTTCACTCCCTTATATCTCCGGTGTTTGGGAATTTGAAACAATGCTTGTACATCTTCAATAGGGTTTTATCCAAAAGCATACAACCATAAATTTTGCGTCTTAATATCATCATCCTCCCTTCAATCTCTGCCAAGGCAAGAGAATTGGTAACAAGTTGGTATCATAATGCAAAAAGAAATTTAAAATTTGAAAACAAATATGAGTGAAACAAATGAACTTCTTCAAGTTCATTGCATTGTTCCTCCATCTGAGTTAGTAGTTCTTCGTGAATACATGGTCGATTTTGATAATCTTGCTGAAAATAGGTGTGACATTAGACAGGAGTTAAAAGCTCAAGGATGGGAAAACTACTTTTAAAGGTTACATGGTCCGATTTATGGAGCCTTAGTATAGGATTTTTTGGAAGAATGCTGACTGCGATGATCTTCACATTCTCTCAGATGTGATTGGTCAAAGAATAATCATCACAGAAAAGTCTATTTCATATCTTCTAGGCCTGGAGTTTTTGAAAGGAAAATGTACATTTGGAATGGAGTTCAGGTCTAATGCTTAAAAGAAAGTTCTTCGCTAATTGTTGTTTAAGAATTACACCATTGAGAAGAAAGAATACAAAAGTAAGGATCTTTATGACAATTTGAGAATTTGGCACAAGATCATTTTGGGTTGCATAAATCCTAGACCTCCAACAAGTTCTTCGGATTATTTCAACATCATCCAATAATTCATGCTGTACTATTTGCTTGCGAAGAAGAAGGTGAATCTTCCCTTTGTCCTGTTTAGTCATTTGGAGGAGGCTATCAGAAAATCAAGAACCACTGCGAATCAAGAGAAAAAGGTCTCTTCTAATATTCCATTTGGACGTCTTCTTACGGATATCTTTGTAGAAAGTGGCTTGGTAGATTTTTTGACAAAAGAGGCCAAGTTCACTGAATATTTGATTTCCAGTGTTGGATAACCATTCAATGGATAGACCTTGAGAAATATGAAGATAATCCCAAAGCTGAAAAAGAAACACTTGGGTGACCCAACTGAAGTCACCAAGAATAGAAGAATCCATGTTGATAACTTTCCTATATTCTCTAAGTCTGATAACTTAACTGAGGTGGCTGCATATGTCGTAAGAATAGCTAGAGAAGGACATGATATGTCTAATTTCAACATCACCAAATATTCTTCTAAGGAAGTTGAGTGTTCTAAAGGAAAAAGGAAAGAAAAACCAAATGGTTCTAATCCTGGAAAGAAAAAGAAGAAAAGTTTAAACTTCTTAATGATGCCATTTTGGGAGCTGAAAGCTCTGTAACACTAGTAAGTTCGATACTTTTGTACCTGTTTCTAATATTATTGATACAATCTCATCCATTCCAACCACCATCACACAATCATCATCGCTTACATCATTTTTTGTTCTGTCATCCATCATTACCACTTTTGTTTCTGTTCCAGTTACAAATATTCCAACTGAAATTCTTGTAACTACAAATGAGTCTTTTCCACCATCAACAACAATCATTTATAATTCCACCACCACCACACAAGTTCTTACTTCAAATCCTATTCCATCTCTTACCACCTTCATTCCATCAGAACCGATACACACTTCTACATCTCCATTAACCTCATCTTAATCACTTCCACAAACATCTCATTTTTCAACTTTTAATACCAATCTTCATTTTGCCTTATTTAACAAAGAAACCACTCTCCATCTCACCCATTATCCATACTGATCCAATTTCTCCTTCTGATCACAAATTATCTAAAAGGACAATTTATGATAACCATAGAGCTATTGAAATTTCCACAAATGAACCAGTGACACGGTGGGAGAACTGACTTGGGAGTTTTGCGTTTGATCGCAAATGTTGCGGTTAGCAAGAGCCGCCACCGACTTTTCTTTTATCCAAAAGGAAAGGTGAAAAAGCACAGGAAAGACCTTTGAGATTATTTCTTGAGTTCGTGGGGTAGATTTAGAAAAGGGAAGGTATTAGTACCCTTTTCATCCATGGTTTACCATGGGCTCTTAGTTACTTGCTAGATCACTTACTTTTGTTTGAAATTGTGCTTTGTGTGGTTTTTTGAAAATATTTTGTAAAGAGGCCATTGTTTAGGCAAACTTTGTAATGATTCTCGTTCGTAAGAATGTATACAAAGTGTTTGATCTTTTGAAATTTTTTTCAAGTTTGTAAGATGTTTGAAAGTGTAGGTGTTTGTTTTAAAAATAGCAAGGATGTTTTGTTTGAAATTGAGCAAGTAATTAGGAGCATTCTACCTACTCAAATGGATTTCATGTTCAATTCCCTTTTCCTTTGACATTGTTATCTTACCATTGATTTGGTAAGTAACCCTATCTTTGGATGTAAACGGGACGGGCGTGGGTCATCGTATAACCATGATTAGCAATTTTGCAAGGTATCTTAGCATTCTCTTTTAGGGACTAAAATCATTTGAAAGGCAACTTAGATAGCGTCATCGAGGGACTATGATCTTATATTTTTCTAAGATACCTCACATGCGTAATATGGCCATTTTTCATAAGGCAACCAGGGGAGTTAACCCTAGGGGTGTTTGTGTGCAAGTGTATTGTTTTCATGCTTGATTAGGGTTTTGTAAGTATTGGTTTTACTCTTCCCATACAAACCCTAATTACTATCATGTTATATATAAAGCGATAAATTGCGGAATTTAAAGTTACTACGCTATTACAATCATTTGTGGGGGGTGGGGGGGGGGGGGGGGGGGTATACAAATTCATGAATGGGGATTGCAAGAACTTAAACCTAATTAGTCTATTACAACCATATTGAATTGGTATAAATGTACAAGAATTTAAATGAATATAATATACAAAAAATGAATAAATGTACAAAAATGTGAAATGTAAAGTAAAAGGATATTTGTTTGATTTTTTATGAAAAGAGGAATTGTTTTAACCTAATTAATTAAGGGGAAAAATAATTACTTAACATAATAAAAATTAAACCCTAAATTTATTAAGAAAAGATTTTTAAACAAAACCCTAAATCTATTAATTAAAAATAAAAGAAATTAAGTTTTATAAGAAAGGTATTTTTGGTATTTTTGTCTTGGAAATAAATTATAGTATTATAAAATATTTTTAGTCCTTTTTATATTAAAATAATATATTTTAATAGTTGCAAAAAAAAATAAATATTAACCTAGTTCTAATTAAATTTACAAGATAATTTGTAAAAATAAATAAAGTATGATTAATAAAATAATTTTTGTGTGAGAAAAATAAATAAACTAAGTTAAAATATAAATCTACTATTTTTGTATTTTTTATGATTTTTTAGTATTAGGAAAAATATTTAAGAAAATAAGTGAAATAAAAAAAGAAAATAAAACAAACTGGGCCAGGGGCGTATAAGTGAAATATGGGGTTAACAAGTAAAAATAAAAAAAATAAAAAGGGTCCAAGGAGGCCCAGTGCCCTACAAAAAAGAGGAAGTCATAATGTAAAAATGTATGAAAAATCAAAAGGATACCACTGGGGCTCGAACCCAGGTCCCAAAGGTTACAGGTGCGCACTTCTACCACCGGGGTGGCTATACATCCGTTAACATAGGAAAATTAATAAATATATGATACAAAACGCGCCTTAATTACTTCATCTTCAACCTCCATCCAGACCAACTGTAACTTGCTCATTTCTCATCAAAAATAAAAACTGTAAACATGAAACTTGTAGCAAATTTCCTCATGGTTTCAAAAATGTAAAGCATTAAAACTATAGATCAAAGATAAGCATGAATTTTAATGGCCCTAATCTGAACCCTAAAAATCTCAGAACCTTCAAACTTAAAATTCTCTAAGCTCAAGTAAAATTAATGGAAACTATGAACATGGTTAGCTTAAGGGAAATGATATCTACATGTTTTGTTCACAAATAAATCATTGATGATGCCTGTATGAAGAGTTCAAAGTTAAGAAAACTTACCTCAAGACTGGAAATCGTGTTTTGAGTTTGAGCTTGTTTCAAGTGATGGTGATGACCAGGTTAGTTTCCTTGAGGTCCCAGGAAGCTAATGTAATGATTAGTTTGAGCAATGGATAGCTGAAATGGTCTGGAGAAGTCAATGTGCAGAGATCTGTTTTTGAAAATGGAGGATGTTCTTAATGGTGTTACAGTTCTGTAACAGGGTGTGCGATCAGTTCTATATGATGTTTGGAAGCTTTAGAAACCAAAAGGCCAAGAAACACACGAGTAGATTATGAGTTTCAAGTTTTTTGGTCAGTTTGTGTGAAAATGGAGGTATGAAATGTGGTTATGAGTTCTAGGTCTTTTAAGGGCACCAGCATCCGTGTCTTTATGGTCCAAGGGTTGTGTATGTATAAAAACAAGTGTTTGAGAGCTTTGGACAATCAGAAGTACAAGTTTTTAGCTTTTGGCTAGGTTACTTGATTTTGAAGAAAAGAGGGAAACAAGTTTCAAGAGGAGGTACAACCATGGGCTTGGTGATTGTAAGTGTCTAAACCATTTCTTATGGGTTATAGGACTTGTTTGATCAGAAGAGAACAAGTGCAAGGCTCAAGAACAAGTTTTGTATAAAAGTCACTTTATCAAAATGGCAATGTAACCTTTCTTCCAAAAATGGATATAAAGCATGTCCATGCATTGAATGCTTGAAGTGAGACTTCTAAAAGCTGGATAAACCATTAATTATGTATTGCATAACAATTTTGAGGCCTGCAAAATAGAGTTTATGAAGCATAGTATGAATTTTGAACTTGGTTCATCACAAAATGGCTTGTAATTCAAGTGATAAAACCCTAACTTCATCTCTTCGATTCTCCTTACTCAAGAATGATCTCAAGGAGTTCTTGGACATTTTGGATAGCTTGAAATTTTCTATACAACCCATCTTTAAATTGATTTTGAAGATTTCCCTTGGAACTATATGAAAAAGTGCCATGAAGTTGGGTCAAAATCCTGACCAAATTAGGGCAAAATTTCACTAAGTGTTTTGTTTCATGACCACATGTTCATAAAATTATAACTTGAGATCCAAGCACTTTTGGAAGAAGTTGTGTGAAGAAAAGTTGTAGATTTCATGGAGATCTATAACTTTCATGTTGGAAGTTTCTCTTGAATCATCTTGCATCATGGTGAAAATTTTGCTCAAATTTATGAAAAAATAAGAAATTTCCAACACTTAGAAAAATTTCTAAGTTTAGAAATTTTGACTTTTCAAAATGAAATCTTGTATTTTTGATTTCTTGATGAATAAGTTTCATATTTTGACATGTTTTAATGAATTGTGATATTTGGCATTTGAATTTGACCAAAAAGTCAAAGTTTGACTTTTCAGTATACAATTGAGTTTTGATCAGTTATCTGAAAATTCATCTGTCAATCCTTTGAACTTGAGCAATGTTTTGAGCCATGTCATTAGGTCAAAATTATGCAATTGGACTCTTGAGATCATTCCTTAATCCAATTGATCATTTTCTAGGTCAAGAAATCAGAAATTGCCCTTTCCCAATCAAAACCCTAATTTTGACCATTTTGCCCTTTTGGAGATTTGATCAAATTTCTTGAGGAGTTGGTTTTAAAACTTGATCAAATGATACATATGAGTTTAAAATGTTGACGTGGATCAATAATTGTGAAGTTTGGCTGTGAATTGGCCATGGTTGCCTTTTTTTCCCCAATTCAGCTGATTTTTAGGTCAACTGCTCAATTGACTGAGCAACAGTGTGATCCAAGACTTGAAACTTGATATGTATGATCTTGGGGGTCCATAATGATCCATGAAAATAATATGGGGTATTTAAATTTCAAATATCCTTGTGCAATCTCAAACCCTAGTTTTGGTCATCAGTGCTTAAGGAGGTATCTTGAGCCAAAGGAGATCTTATGAGCAAAATTCTTGATAAGTGAGAGGGAAAATTTTGGGGTACAACAGCTTCCCCTGTTCAATCTTCTTAAGCCTGAAGAGTTTGATTGGCTAGTTTTTCCATTTGTGGCTCGAAGGTGGAAGATGATTGGAAACTAGAGTGCCTAGAAATTTGCACTTGGTGATGTGATGGTAGGGGGAATGGGCTTAAAGATGCCATTTGGAGGGATGATAGAAAGTTGTTGGAGACGGGCTTGTAAATGCCATCCAAAAGTGATTGCTAAATCTGAAAGAGAATCTGAATGAGTATCAGAATGGCGTCCGTGTCTAGAGCGTATCTGAACTTTATCTAAAAGCCGAATCTGAATGAGTATCAGAATGGCATCCATGTCTGGAGCGTATCTAAATTGTATCTGAAAGTTGAATCTGAATGAGTATTAGAATGGTGTCCTTATCTTGAGTATATCTGAACTGTATCTGAAAGTTGAATCTGAATGAGTATTAGAATGACATCCGTATCTGGAGCGTATCTGAACTGTATCTAAAGGTTGAATCTGAATGAGTATCAGAATGGCGTCCGTATCTGGAGCATATCTGAACTGTATCTAAAGGTTGAAATTTGATTGAGTATCATAATGGCATCTGTGTCTGGAGCGTATCTGAACTGCATTTGAAAATCCTTTAAACATTGTTAATGATAGCTGTTGATCAACCTTATCTTGAAAAGGGTAAAATGTTAGCTAAAATGCAAAGTCATGTGGTATGAAATGCATGGTATAATGCATTCATGTTATCAATGTTTATGATATATGGATGCGATGTATGCGTATGTGAGCTAATCTGCTGCACTGCTTTTGGATTTAGGGAAAATAAATTCCTGACTATTGTTGAGGATATGGAGTGTAAGTCTTCATGTCGTGAAGTTGAAGTGTTAATGAATTTCCCCTTAGAGAAATAAACTCTGTTGTAAGGGGAATGTCGCGTACTGCTTATAAAATCCTGTTGGGAAACCCTGAGAAATTGATCGACTTCTACTGGGGATCGATAATTGGAAGCTTTATTCCGCTGGGGATTAAAACTGCACACTGTGGGGTTTTCTGGAAATAGCTTAGGGAGATTTCCCTACCTCTTAAATCCATCAGTGATTGTCTTTATATTTTGTTTATTTGTAAACAGTAATTATGTTCAAATGCATATGTTCAAAAATAAATCATTGGACATTTTTGTAAACAAAACACAAGAGTAAATAAAAAACACATAGTTTTGCACCTTCAAAGGGATGTCTTTGTATTGAATTTGAGTAAGTATTTTTGTACAATGAGACAAACATTCTAGTAAGAGAATGCTGTCGTAAAAAAATGAAAATTTTGATACAAAGAAAAGATAGCTATGTGCAATAATCCCATGGGGTTCCCATTCTGCTATAACCTTCGTATATCTGAGCATCTTGTCTATTTGTTGCCTCGTCCGAAGATGATTGAATTGATCAGAACCTATGAGTTTGTCAGTTGAAGCCAAAGGTTGTCCGTAAAGTAATCCAACGGGACATAGTCATACACTTTAATTCCCTTACTTTTGCCTGGACCACCCTTTCGGGTTTTTAGTCCACCGGGATCCCCTTTTTTGCCCAAGCCGCCCTTTCGGGTTTTCAACTTGCCGGGTGTACATATTTTTTTGTTTTATCCCTAATTTTTTCACGAACCTTTTTGGTTCGCCGGGATGCCCTTGTTTTGCCTTGGTGTGTCAACCTAGCGGGTCTCTCATGCGTAGTATCTTTTGACTATGTCTGCATTCAAAGGGTGGGGAAGGTCGTTGCCATCCATGGTGGTCAAAATCATTGCTCCACCAGAGAATATGTTTTTTTATTACAAATGGTCCTTCGTATGTAGGAGTCCACTTGCCCGTGGGATCACCTTGCGGCAGTATGATACGTTTGATCACCAGATCCTCGACATGATACAATTGGCGTCTGACCTTTTTGTTGAAAGCCTTGATCATCCGTTTTTGATACATTTGACCATGACAGATAGCAGTAAGCCTTTTCTCATCAATCAAGTTTAGTTGATCAAGTCGAGTCTAGATCAAATCTTTTTCATTCAGCCATGCATCCTTCATAATTCTTAGAGAGGGGATCTGGACTTCAATAGAAAAGACAACCTCCATGCCGTATACCAGAGAGTAGGGTGTTACCCCGGTTGATGTGCGAGCTGTGGTACGATGCCCGTGGAGAGCGAATGCTAGCATCTCATGCCAGTCTTTATATGTGAATGTCATTTTCTGCATGATCTTTTTAATGTTCTTATTTGCAGCTTCGATAACACCATTCATCTTAGGCCGGTAAGGGGAAGAATTATGATGCTGGATCTTGAATTGCTCGCACAGGGCGGTGATCATAGTATTGTTTAGATTCATACCATTGTCTGTGATGATCCTCTCCGAGATACTGTACCGACAAATGAGATTTTGTTTAATGAACCGGGCTACAATGTTCTTGGTAACGGAAGCGAAAGAGGCTGCCTCAACCCACTTTATAAAATAGTCAATGGCCACTAGGATGAAGCGGTGTCCATTGGAGGCTGTTGGTTTGATTTCCCTAATCATATCGATACCCCACATATCAAAGGGCCAAGGAGCCGTCAAGACATTCAGAGGAACCGTAGGTACATGCACCTTGTCGGTGTAGATCTGACACTTATGGCAGGTTCGAGAGTGTTGATAGAAATCTGCTTCCATGGTAGGCCAGTAATAGCCTGCCCGTAAGATTTTCTTTGCCATCGTATGGCCACTGGAATGGGTGCCGAAAGTTCCCTCATGTAGATCAGCCATGATCTTTTCCGCCTCAACCTTGTCTACGCAACGGAGTAACACATAGTCATGATTGTGTTTGTAGAGAATGCCATTACTAAGGAAGAATTTAGTAGAGAATCTCCTTAAGAACTTCTTTTCATTGATTGAAGCTCCTTCTGGATATTCTTGAGCCTCGAGATACCTCTTGACTTTGTGAAACCAAGGCTGGTCCACTACTTCTTCAGTATTAATCTCGTGACAGTGTGCTGGTTCATCCATTCATTCAATGGTGATCTGGGGAGCTTCGTTATTCCATTTAAGTTTAAACATGGATGACATTGTGGCTAGTGCATCTGCTAGTTGATTTTCTTCTCGTGGGAAATGCTCGAAAGTAATCTTCTCAAAATGTGGGATCAATGTCATCACATGTTCTTTGTAGGGGATAAGGTTAGGGTGTTTAGTGTCCCAGTCTCCTTTGATCTGGCTGATGACCAAAGCTGAATCTCCGAATACATTTAATGATTATCCCCAAATCTATGGCCGCTTTGAGACCAAAAATGCATGCTTCGTATTCCGCCATGTATTTTGTACAATTAAAGCAGAGTCTTGCCGTAAAAGGAGTATGACATCCTTCAGGAGATATGAGTACAGGACCAATACCATTGCCAAGTGCGTTAGATGCCCCATCAAAAACCAGGGTCCATCGGGATCCTTGTTCAGGTCCGTCATATGGCCTGAGTTCTTCACAATTGTTTACCATCATGATGTCTTCATCTGGGATTTCGAACTTTATGGATTGGTAGTCTTCCATAGCTTGGTGAGAAAGGTGATCAGCCAGTACATTGCCCTTTATTGTTTTCTGGGTAGTATACTGTATGTCATATTCTATCAGGATCATCTGCCATCTCGCTATTCTCCCAGAGAGGGCAGGTTTCTCGAAGATGTATTTTATTGGATCCATTTTAGATATCAACAAGGTAGTATGAGTCAGCATATACTGTCTTAGCCGGCGAGAAACCCATGCCAGAGCGCAACATGTTTTCTCGAGCAGTGAATATCTTGTTTCACAGTTGGTAAACTTTTTACTCAGGTAATAAATAGCATGTTCTTTTCGGCTAGACTCGTCATGCTGCCCCAACACACACCCTATTGAATTTTCCAAAACGGTCAGATACATGATCAATGGTCTTCCCTCGACTGGTGGCCTCAAAACAGGAGGCTCTTGCAGGTACTCTTTGATCTTGTCAAAAGCAGTTTGGCACTCGTCATTCCATTTGACTACTTGATCTTTCTTCAGTAATTTGAAGATTGGATCACAAGTAGCTATCAGGTGAGAAATGAATCTGGTAATGTAGTTTAAACGTCCCAAGAATCCTCTAACTTCCTTTTCAGTATGATGAGTAGGCATCTCTTGTATCGCTTTCACCTTGGCAGGATCTACTTCAATACCTTTATTGCTGACAACAAAGCCTATGAGTTCACCAGACCTCACCCCAAATGTGCATTTATTTGGGTTCAACCTCAACTTGTATTTCTTTAGCCTCTCAAACAGTTTCTGTAAGTGATCAAGATGCTCTTCTTCTATTTGAGATCTAGCTATCATGTCATCCACATAGACTTCTATTTCGTGATGTATCATGTCGTGAAATAGAGCTACCATGGCACGTTGATAGGTTGCCCCAATATTCTTCAGTCTGAATGGCATAAACTTGTAGCAAAATGTGACCCATTGTGTGACAAAGGTTGTTTTCTCCATGTCCTCAGGCGCCATTTTGATTTGGTTGTAGCACGAGAAACCTTCCATTAAGGAAAACACTTTATGTTATGCCGTATTGTCAACTAGAACATCAATGTGGGGTAGTGGGAAATCATCTTTAGGGCTTGCCCGATTCAAATCTCTGCAGTCCACACACATTCGTACTTTGCTGTCATATTTGGGCACGGGAACAACATTGGAAACCCATTGTGGATAGGAGGTGACGGCCAAGAATCCAGCATTGAATTGTTTCATGACTTCTGCCTTAATCTTCTATGACATATCTGGTCGCATGCGACGAACCTATTTGTTTTACCGGTGGACAATCTTCTTTTGTTGGTAGATGATGTACCATGATATCAGCATCAAGTCCTGGCATGCCTTCTTATGACTAGGCAAAGACCTCAACATACTCGTGCAACAACTGAATCAGACGCTCTTTGACATTGGGTTCCAAATTAGCACCCACCTCGACTTCTCTTTTGTCTTCTTCGGTACCTAGATTAATTGTTTCCACGGGTTCCTCGTGGGGCTGAATGGTCCTTTCTTCTTATTGTAATAACCTGGAGAGTTCCCCTGGTACTTCATAATCTTCCTCACCTTTGTCTTCGACTTGGTAGATTAGATTTTCAGAGTGAAAAAAGCCCATAGCAGAATTGTTACCCATGGGATCCCGAATGGATGTAGACCTGCATTGTGAGTGTGAGTGTGTGTAAGAGTATAACTATCTTTGAAAGAAATGAAAATGTAAAAAGAAAAACAATGAGCACAAAGTTTGTATGCAAAAACGTCCATGATTCATTGATGTCATATGGAAATGAAATAATAACCCTTAACAATGGACCATTGTGCCTCGGGTAAGACACAAGGTTTTAAGAGTCTGAATTGTTTTAATATTACAGATCCAACAAAATGTAAAGACAAATTATTGTGGGATAAAAGTGATCAGGACAAAGTCTCTAGCCTTCCTGTTGCTGAGCCCTCCACTGACAGTTGGGAAAATCCAATCTTCTAGGTCATAGCTGTCTTCATCATCCTCCACTGTATTGACTTGGTGGTTGCTGATCTTCAAGGGTGGTCCTCCAGCACGAGTGCAGCGTATAGCCTTCTGGGCACCTGAAGTGAAACCCAGACCAAATTTATAAGATTTGTATGGGATATCTGGGAGTTGTCCCCAAATAGTGAAACCATCTTGCTCTATAACTGCCTTGGCATCCTTTAAAGATGACATCTTGAGTGGAGGCCTTGTGATCCTGGGAACTTGAGATACAACCTTGGTTACTTCCATAGTCTGCGGGACTTCTTCAAAGTGATGGAAAGGAGTTTCAATAAATTCACCATATAATTCCACATATCTGAAGGAATTTAGATGGCTGGACATATACTCTTCTTCTCTATAAATAGTGATGATCTTCCCTTGAATTAGATATTCCAGCATTTGGTGCAACATAGAGGTAACATCGCCAGCATTGTGGATCCACGGTTAGCCTAACAAGCAGGAATATGAAGGGCAAATATCCATTAGATAAAAGGTCGAATCAAATGTTTGGATTCCAACCTTTATGGGGATATCCACTTCCCCATGCACCATCCTTTCAGAGCCATCAAAGGCTCTCACTACTATGTTTCTTGATTTCAACGTCAATCCCTCACATTCAAGCCTATCAAGAGACTTTCTAGGCAACACATTCAGAGACGAGCCAATGTCCACCAAAACATGAGCCAAGGTTATGCCCCTGCATTCAACTGAGACATGCAATGCCTCATTATGCTTCCTCCCTCTTGGTGTTAAATCAGCATATGAAAAACCTAAACCATTATCTACAGTCAAGCTGGCTACGCAGTCTTGGAACTGATCGACAGATGTTTCTTGGGGTACATGGGCAGTTTTCAGGAACTTTACCAAGGCTTTTGCATGAGCCTCAAAACATAGTAATAAAGTCAACATGGAAATTTTTAATGGAGTTTGCCCCAGTTGCTCGACTATGTTGTAGTCGCTTCTTTTTATAATCTTTAGAATCTCTTTCATCTATTTCTGGGAGGTCTCAAGGATAGCTACTGATTATGTCTTCGTCCTGAAAGACTCAACCAGAACACCTTTTCCTCGAGTCTCGGTTAACTCGGCAGCAAGAATGTCAGTAGGGGTGATAATAGGGATTGTAACAGCTTTGTCAATAGGATTATTAACAGAGGTGATTGCAGGATTGGGAATAGCCTTTGGAGGAGCAATGGTAACAGGAATGATTACGGGTCCAAAAAATGCTTTTGGGGGAGCAATATTTGGAGAGAATATCCTTCCGCTTCGGGTAATCTTGTTAGTCCCTGCAATATTGCTGATATCAGAGTCAACCTTCTCAGAACTTGAATCTTCAGCAGCTTGCCCATCTTGCTTGATACCGTGGTAGTTGACATCCCATCCATAATCCGTGGTACGGTTTTGTCTGACGAATACGGGATTGGTCCAGGCATTGTAATTATCAAAGGATCTACTTTAGGAACTGTTGTAATTCTAACGGGTCTTTTGGTGGAGACCCTGGAAGAATTGTCGGAAATGGTCACGATGGAAACATCTTTATAATAAATAGTTGGAATAGAAGCCTTCTCGAACAAAATTTCCTTGTTATCTATTAGGCACTGAATGTCTGCTTTCAACAAGGGATAGTTGGTTGGTGAGGAATAACAGAAGTGACAACTTTCATCATAGCCTGGGAAAACACCGGCGTTCAACAAGTTCTTTTTGATAGTCAGGAGTGGGGTCATAAGTTCATCAACTAAAGCAACAAACATATCTTCTTCAATGGTGTTGGCATTATGGCCGTGTTTGGGCATAGGGGTAGTAATGACATTAGGCTTTTCTGGCGCGTCGAATTTAATATCTTTGGCTTCAAGGAGGTCTTGTACTTTGTTCTTTAGAGCCCAACAGTTGTTAGTGTCATGGTCGGGACTCTCAGAGTGGTATGCATAGCGGCATTAGGATGATAGTAAGGAGAGGTTGTGTTAGGGTTATTTGGAGCTTCTTTCAAAGTCACTAGATTGGATCTTAACAAATGCAGCAAAACTTGAGACAGTGTCATATTAATTCGATTGAAGTGTCTAACTGGTCTTTCCATTCTTGGCTGGTTGCTTCTTTGCTGATCAGGTGTAGGTTTAGGAATCATGACAACCCCCACCATTGGACGAAGTTCAACCCTATCTTGATTTCTCTGAGGATATACATCAACCAATTCTTTCTTTCCTATGAATGGTTTCCTTACAGCAGCAGAGGATGCATCTTTTTGAATCTTTCCATTCTTTATCCCGGATTCCACCTTTTCTCCGATCAATATCAATTCAGTAAATCCTGCTGATGAAATCCCAATTAAGTGATTGAAGAAAGGTCCGGACAAGGTGCCCAAACATATCAACTAACTCTCTTTCAGATAGGGGAGGCTGGATTCTTCCTGCCAAGTCCTTCCATTTTTGCGCATAGTCTTTAAAGCCTTCACTTGAAGCCATGGCCATACTCTAGAGTTGAGTAAGGGTGGGTGCAAGATCAGCGTTATATTGGTATTGATTGGAAAAGGCAGCAGCAAGATCTTCCCAGTTATAAACATTGGCTCTTTCTAGCTGATAAAACCAATCAAGTTGAGTTCCAGACAGACTGTCTTGGAAGAAATGTACCCATAAATCCTTGTCAGCAGTATGAGGCTGGATTTTCCTCACATAGGACCGAAGATGCATTTTGGGAGATGAAACTCTGTCATATTTGGCGAACACCGATGCTTTGAATTTGGGAGGAATGACAATCCATGATACTAATCCCAACTCCTCAAAGTCCAATCCAGGCACTTTTTGGACTTCCATTGTGCTTAACCGCTCTTCTAGATGCTTATCCTTGTCATCGGCTGGAGGATATTGTTCTTCAAAATAGTTTTCTTCTTCCTCTTCCTCTTATGAATCAGACTGAACAACTGTTTCCTTGCCTTTTTCGTCTTGATTGTCTTTCTCACCGGATGTCATTGCAAATTCTAAGGCCCTTCTTGTTTAACCTTGGAATCTTCTTCCCATGTTCATAACTCTGATTATTTTCCTTGTCTTCTTTTTCTTCTCCTCAACCAGCAAGGTTTTCAACTCTTCTTGTCCTTTGGCTAGAGTTAAGAACATCTGTTGAAACTGGGCATTTTGAGCTTGGAGATCCTTCATCGTTTTCTTGAGATCCATCTTACTGAAATAAATAGTAGAAAGATGAGGAGACTTGGTGCAAGAAACCTGCTTATGTTATGATGAATGGCAAATGCATATGCAATGATTTCAAGGATTTTAAAGATTCAAATTTGTTTTAGACAAAAAGGAAACACACCTTATATTAATAAATTAAAGCTTGAGTACATCAATGCCTCTTTTGGAAAAATAATACAAAAAACTCTAAGATAAAAAGGTAGTACGCATCCTCTTTGGTGCAATGTAGGCATTCAAGTTCCTCTCCTCATGAAGTTTCCTAATTAGTTCCAAAACCTTCTTCTCGCTTACGTAGAATTAGGCTTCGAAAGTATATCACTCCCCCTTGAGTTGTATCCAATCTCTTTGTATGTCTTCAAGAGAGGTGGGCATGTTAGGATGTAGGATAGTGTATGGAACATCTCCTTCCATGACAGGCTCAATGATTACCGGGAGAATGGAGGGATAAGGCATCATAAGACTCTTAACACGAGTTCGTACCCATTTGAGGTAAGGCTCAAGAGGGATGGAATTCTTATGCCCAAATGTCTTACTATCTACCTTGTTCAACATCCTCCAAGCTCGGATAAATCTATGGCGAAGACCTTGATCATCGTTCTCGTAGTCGAATACCAAACCTTGAATCAGCATCTCATGAGGGCCATCCCTTCGGGCGTAACCAAATTGTTTTAAGGCTAAGTAGGGGTTGTAGGTGATACCTCCCCTAATTCCAAGTAAAGGGACATTAGGAAATTCTCCATAACGGTCGATAATAGTAACATTCTCTAGGGATCGGGAACACCAATGAATGTCTGAATACTTGAGCTTCATCAACCTTTGTGACCACCTTGAACCTTGCTCGTTTTTCAATACAGATTGGGGAAGATGTGAAATAAACCATCTTGACAAGAGAGGAGTGCAACACATAAGGACACATCTTTTCCTCATAGTGCGAGTATGAAAAGAATGCAGAATGTATCCTAGCAAGGTAGGCACCGGGTTACGTGACATGAATATCTTGACGGTGTTCATATCTATGAATTGGTCAGGATTTGGAAACAAAACCATCCCATAGATAAGGAGAGCCACAATTTCCTCAAAGGCTCGCAAATCTAAGGAGTTCCAACAATTTCGGACATTCTCAAACAAGAACTTTTCTAAGAAACCTTTGACACCACTCCTTGTTTCCCAATTAGTTGTGATATCAGATGACTGCAAGTGTAAAGCTTGAGCAATCTCTTTTGGATTTGGGTCTCTTTTCGTACCATTGAAAGGTAGTTGATTGAGAATGGGAATCCTTAAGAGTTGGGAGAATTCTTCCAAAGTCGAAACAAGTTGATAATCGTGAAATGTGAAGCAATGGTGTAAAGGATCAAAGAACTGAAAGAGCACCTTCATCATGTCCTCATCTATGTTGGAAGTGACCAAGTTGAGTAGGCGACCATGTCTCTCGGTGAATGGAGAGTTTTCTGGAATCCTTGAAGCTAGCTCCTTAAGTTGTGGAGGGATCCTTACAAGATTGACTTGAATAGTTTTCATGCGAATATAATCCATGTCCTACAAAACAGAACAAAGATAAATCCCAAGATCCTTGAAAAGGTTAGTGATTGAGTACGATGTTAAGATGTTCATGATGTTTTGTACAAGTAAATATACACGAACAAAGCAAACAAGTACTTAGGTTTAGGCTTGCATGGGGTTTTATAGGTAAGTACCCTCTTGAAGTTTAGTTGGCTCAAACCTGTCCTAGCAATAGTAACCGGGTTCTAAGGAGCTCAATATCACTGGCTTTTTTCCTTGAGCATTGTCTCAGCATAAACCTCTTTAATGGCGACCCATATATCTCAAAAAACCAAACCTCAGTGAGTGTAGTATCGAGTATCTACCAACTTCGGACTACACCAAAGCCAGTCATCTCACTACATCCTAAAGGCCAAGTTGGTCAAGTAATGGTTCTAGAAGTTCATTAGTGCTTCATGACATCAATCACTCATCGACCCTGTATTCTCCTTGATTAACTCAAAGGCTACCGGTACCCACAAATATCTCGCACTAACGTAGCTATTGCTTAGACCGTGTCAGTTTACCCCGCATAATTTCTATAACATATTGCTACTTACCTATAAGGTATCCCAAATCCGGGTAGAGGATTCAAATCCAAACAAAGAACCATAATGTAAAGCAAACAAGCCAAACAATGAAAGCAAGTAAATGTGATCTAAACCCTAAGGTAACCCCACTTTTAGAATAGTCCCCAGCAAAGTCGCCAGTTCTGTGATACGGTGGGAGAACTGAATTGGGAGTTTTGCGTTTGATCGCACATGTTGCGGTTAGTAAGAGTCGCCACCGACTTTTCTTTTATCCAAAAGGAAAGGTGAAAAAGCACAAGAAAGACCTTTGAGATTATTTCTTGATTTCAGGGGGTAGATTATGAAATGGGAAGGTATTAGCACCCTTTTCATCCATGGTTTTCCATGGGCTCTTAGTTACTTGCTAGATCACTTGCTTTTGTTTGAAATTGTGCTTTGTGTGGTTTTTTGAAAATATTTTGTAAAGAGGCCATTGTTTAGGAAATCTTTGTAATGATTCTCGTTCGTAAGAATGTATACAAAGTGTTTGATCTTTTGAAAATGTTTTCAAGTTTGTAAGATCTTTGAAAGTGTAGGTGTTTGTTTTAAAAATATCAAAGATGTTTTGTTTAAAATTGAGCAAGTAATTAGGAGAATTCTACCTACTGAAATATATTTCATGTTTAATTCCCTTTTCCTTTGACATTGTTATCTTACCATTGATTTGGTAAGTAACCCTATCTTTGGATGTAAACGGGACGGGCGTGGGTCATCGTATAACCATGATTAGAAATATTGCAAGGTATCTTAGCATTCTCTTTTAGGAACTAAAATCATTTGAAAGGCAACTTAGATAGCGTCATTGAGGGACTATGATCTTATATTTTTCTTTGTTTTTTCTAAGATACTTCACATGCGTAATATGGCCATTTTTCATAAGGCAACAAGTGGAGTTAACCCTAGGGGTGTTTGTGTGCAAGTGTATCGTTTTCATGCTTGATTTTGTCTTGGATTAGGGTTTTCTAAGTATTGGTTTTAGTCTTCCCATACAAACCCTAATTACTAGCACGTTATATATAAAGCGATAAATTGCGGAATTTAAAGTTACTATGCTATTACAATCATTTGAGGGGGGGGGGGGGGGGGGTATACAAATTCATGAATGAGGATTGCAAGAATTTAAACCTAATTAGTCTATTATAACCATATTGAATTGGTATAAATGTACAAGAATTTAAATGAATATAATATACAAAAAATGAATAAATGTACAAAAATGTGAAATGTAAAGTAAATGGATATTTGTTTGATTTTTTAGAAAAAGAGGAATTGTTTTAACCTAATTAATTAAGGGGAAAAATAATTAATTAACATAATAAAAAGTAAACCCTAAATTTATTAAGAAAAGTATTTTTGTCTTGGAAATAAATTATAGTATTATAAAATATTTTTAGTCCTTTTTTATATTAAAATAATATATTTTAACAGTTGTAAAAAATAATATTAACCTAGTTCTAATTAAATTTATAAGATAATTTGTAAAAATAAATAAAGTATGATTAATAAAATAATTTTTGTATCAGAAAAATGAATAAACTAAGTTAAAATATAAATCTACTATTTTTGTATTTTTTATGATTTTTTAGTATTAGGAAAAATATTTAAGAAATTAAATGAAATAAAAAAAGAAAATAAAACAAACTGGGCCAGGGGCGTATAAGTGAAATAGGGGGTTAACAAGTAAAAATAAAAATAAAAAACAAAAGGGCCCAAGGAGGCCCAGCTCTCTGTAAAAAAGAGGAAGTCAGAATGTAAAAATGTATGAAAAATCAAAAGGGTACCACTGGGGCTCGAACCCAGGTCCCAAAGGTTACAGGCGCGCGCTTCTACCACTGGGGTGGCTATACATCCGTTAACATATGCAAATCAATAAATATATGATACAAAATGCGCCCTGATTACTTCATCTTCAGCCTCCAGCCATACCAACTGTAACTTGCTCATTTCTCATTAAAAATAAAAACTGTAAACATGAAACTTGTAGCAAATTTCCTCACGGTTTCAAAAATATAAAGCATTAAAACTATATATCAAAGATAAGCTAGAATTTTAATGGACCTAATCTGAACCCTAAAAATCTCAGAAATTTCAAACTTAAAATTCTCTAAGCTCAAGAAAAATTATTGGAAACTATGAACATGGTTAGCTTTAGGGCAATGACATCTACATGTTTTGTTCACAAATAAATCATTGATGATGCTTGTATGAAGAGTTCAAAGTTAAGAAAACTTATCTCAAAACTGGAAATCGTGTTTTAAGTTTGAGCTTGTTTCAAGTGATGGTGATGATCATGTTAGTTTCCTTGAGGTCCCAGGAAGCTAATGAAATAATTAGCTTGAGCAATGGACAACTGGAATGGTCTAGAGAAGTCAATGTGCAGAGATCTGTTTTTGAAAATAGAGGATGGTGTTAATGGTGTTTCAGTTCTGTAACAGGGTGTGAGATCAGTTCTATATGATGTTTGGAAGCTTTAGAAACCAAAAGGCCAAGAAACAAACGAGTAGATTATGAGTTTCAAGTTTTTTGGTCAGTTTGTGTGAAAATAGAGGTATGGAATGGGATTCTGAGTTCTAGGTCTTTTCAGGGCATCAACATCCGTGTCTTTATGGTCCAAGGTTTGTGTATTAATAATAAAAAGTGTTTGAGAGCTTTGGACAATCAGAAGTACAGGTTTTTTGCTTTTGGCTAGGTTACTTGATTTTGAAGAAAAGAGGGAAACAAGTTTCAAGAGGAGGTACAAGCATGGGCTGGATGATTGTAAGTGTCTAAACCATTTCTTATGGGTTATAGGACTTATTTCATCAAAAGAGAACAAGTTCAAGGCTCAAGAACAAGTTTTGTACAAAAAGTCACTTTATCAAAATGGCAATGTAACCTTTCTTCCAAAAATGGATATAAAGCATGTCCATGCATTGTATGCTTGAAGTGAGACTTCTAACAGCTGTGTAAACCATTAATTATGGAGTTCCTAACAAGTTTGAGGCCTGCAAAGTAGAGTTTATGCAGCATAGTTTGAATTTTGAACTTGGTTCATCACAAAATGACTTGTAATTCAAGTGATAAAACCCTAACTTCATCTCTTTGATTCTACCTACTCAAGAAAGATCTCAAGGAGTTCTTGGACATTTTGGAAATATTGAAATGTTCTATACAACCTATATTTTAATTGCTTTTGAATATTTCCCTTGAAACTATATGAAAAAGTGTCATGAAGTTGGGTCAAAATTCTGACCAAATTAGGGCAAAATTTCACTAAGTGTTTTGTTTCATGACCACATGTTCATAAAATTATAACGTGAGATACAAGCACTTTTGGAAGGAGTTGTGTGAAGAAAAGTTGTAGATATCATGGAGATATTCAACTTTCATGTTGGAAGTTTCTCTTGAATCATCTTGCATCATGGTGAAAAGTTTGCTCAAAGTTATGAAAAAATAAGAAATTTCCAACACTTAGAAAATTTCTAAGTTTAGAAATTTTGACTTTTCAAAATGAAATCTTGACTTTTTGATTTCTTCATGAATAAGTTTCATATTTTGACATGTTTTAATGAATTGCGATCTTTGGCATTTGAATTTGACCAAAAAGTCAAAGTTTGACTTTTCAGTATACAGTTGACTGAAAATTCATCTGTCAATTCTTTGAACTTGAGAAATGGTTTGAGCCATGTCATTAGGTAAAAATGATGAAATTGGACTCTTGAGATCATGCCTTAAACGAATTGATCATTTTCTAGGTCAAAAAATCAAAAATTTCCCTTTCCCAATCAAAACCCTAATTTTGACCATTTTGCCCTTTTGGAGATTTGATCAAATTTCTTGAGGAGTTGTGCTCCAAACTTGATCAAATGATACATATGAGTTTAAAATGTTGATGTGGATAAAAAATTGTGAAGTTTGACTGTGAATTGGCCATGGTTGACTTTTTCCCCAATTCAGTTGATTTTTAGGTCAACTGCTCTTTGACTGAGCAACAGTGTGATCCAAGGCTTGGAACTTGATATGAGTGATCTTGGGGGGTCCATAATGATCCATGGAAATAATATGGGGTATTGAAAGTTCAAATATCTTTGTGCAATCTCAAACCCTAATTTTGGTCATCAGTGCTTAAGGAGGTGTCTTGAGCCAAAGGAGATCTTGTGAGCAAAATTCTTGATAAGTGAGAGGGCAAATTTTAGGGTACAACAGAACCTTTCACTTGTTTTGATATTTTCGATATGACTGAACAAACTTTATCACAAAATCCTCCTGAACCTATAACTTCTGAATTCATTCTTTTGAAAAAGGACCTAACCATATTTGTCTATGAAAAATCTGTTTTAAAAACCTTGGATGAATGCATTAACATTTTTAGAATCAAGGCTAAGAAAAAGGTTTCTAAGTTAAAGGCAGAGGAAAGTACGAGTGTTGAGCCTCAAGATATGGATGGTTCTTGGAAGAAGTTTCAGAAGTGGATGTCTTCTGAGGTTAAACAAATGAATACTTTTGCTAAAGCATCCAGAATTGGGGATGTTCAAATGGTAACTGGAAGAAAAGAAGCAAGAGAAAGATTCAGATTTGTTGAACTACTTGCTGCAAAACAAAGAGAAGCAGAAGCTAGAGCACTAAAAGAAGTAGAGGAAGCCAGGCTTAAAGCTCAAGAGGCTGAAGAAGCCAGACGGGTAGAAGAAGCTGCTAAGGCTAAAGAAGATGCTCTGGTTGCGTCATCCTCTAATCCTGCCACTGCGCGTCTGGAAAATGCAATTGGTGAGATTAAAGGAGAACAACAAGTGTTCAGAGAAAGCATCATTGAACAAAAGGATGTCAATGAGAAGGTTCAGAACATGCTATAGCTAATTACGCAAAAGATTTATGCTCTTGCTCCTGAACCCTAGGATCTAGGATTTTTCTTTTTCCTTTTGGTTCTGTACCATAGAAATATGCTTGCTTCTTAATTTTTACGTTTCTTCTGATTATTTGATGTCTACAAGTCTTTTCTTTTTGGATCTTAGTTCGTTCTACTTCTTGTGACTTACTTCTTATTATGCGACTGCTTGAAATTACTTATCGTTACTTCTGTTAACTTTTAATGTTTCTCATGAATACTTATCTTTTTGATGATGTCAAAAAGGGGGAAAATATAATGATTTTGATGAACCTAAAGAAATGCAAAAAATCATCATAATGATAAAATAATATAAAATGTGCATTTACCAATAATGTGTGTTTGTTTGTTTAATGATTAACCGAGGAACTCTGAACAAGTTCACTTGGCATTCTAAGACATGTCAAAATGAAAGAACTGATTGTTCATATAATCAAAGATGTACTCTATAAACATATATTCAAGAATTAGATAGACCCAATACTGTTCAGAAGTTAAGAACTTTATGAAAGTTAAAGTTATCTTGGTTTTTGGTATCATGATTTTTAGAAGATGTAAATCGCCTTTGAATGTGATATTGAAAGCATAAGAATAAAAAGAAAAAGAAGATGCTTTAAAGAAGAACTGAGCAAATAAGAAGTTGAAGACTATCTAAAATATCAAGATCTCAATTTTTCTATTGGTGTCAAGAGTCAAGACTCTCAAGATCTCGATATCTGATCTATTGGAACCAGGGGGAGTTCTACTCAAATGGTTCAGAGTCAGGATATTTGATCTTCATCAAGTACATGATTCTGGGGGAGTATCATAAAAAGGATAAGTATTCCTTACATTTCTATTTTCACTTTTTCTGATTATAAGAACAAAATTGTGTCATCAAAATACATAATTTTTTCATCATAAAATATGGGGAGATTGTAAGAACAAGATTTGGTTCTGCAATATTATTTGAGTTTTAATGATAACAAATGAGTATGTTTGTATGAACAATTTTGATACTCTAATGTTTGTTATTGTTGAGTACTTAACAAATAGGTTCTTCTTATGATGGATGGCGTGGCTAAGACATTAGAAGAGAATTAGTTCCACTTATGTGCTACAAAAGTTCTTTTGAGCAGTAGCAAGACACTCTAGAAGGCTCTGAAGTGTAGGCTCTGATGTTTGTCTAAACAAACCAGTCAGAAGATCTAAAGACAAAAGTTGCTACTTAAGTCCAGATGCTAAAGACTCAAGGTTATAAAGACAACGTGTTCTAAAGAAACCAGTCAGAAGATCTGAAGATAGAAGTTGCTACTTAAGTCCAGATGCTAAAGACTAAAGTTTCTAAAGATAGTGTGTTCCAAAGAAACAAAGTTAGAAGATCTGAAGACAAAGTTTCTGCTGAATTCTAGATGCTAAAAACTTAGTTTCTAAAAAGATAACCTGTTTTAAGAAGACAAAGTTAGAAGATCTGAAGACAACGTTTCTACTGAAGTCCAGATGTTGAAGACTTATGTTTCTAGTAACAAGTTTCTTAAAAGGATTCTTAAAGAACCAAGTGCTAAAGATTCTAAAGATGGAAGTTCTGAAGATTACAAATAGTTGAAGTTCTAAAATATCCAAGGTTGTATACAGTGGGTTCTCAAGACCATGTGTTAAATACTCCAAAGACGCAACTCTTAAGACTCTGAAGACTTGAAGCTCTTCTGATCCAAGATTCTCTACAACGGGTTCTTACGACAAAGTGGTGAAGACTCTAAAGACGCAGTTCTGAAGATTCTAAAGACTTGAAGTTTTGAAGACCTTATGTTATGTTCCCTGTGCTAAACTTATGCTCATAGAAGCCTATGAAGTGCAGAAGGAAAGAATATAATGGTAACATGGTACAATAGTACACAGTAGGAAAAAGCCTTATTCCACTACATCTCCACTAGCTTGAATTATGGAAGCAATAAGGACATAACAATACTATTTGTAACAACTCTTTTTCAAATAGCTAAAGACTCTATTTTTCTTGGCTATATAATAAAAGAATCGTATGTTAAAAGGTATTGGTGTTCAATGTTAAAATAAAAACTGCCATTATTAGAACACAACCAAAAAGCTATCAACCACTATAACAACAACTAGAACATTTTTTATCAAAATGATTCCTTAATCATGTTGATAATGATTACAGTAAATTAATTATTCACAATGTGCTTAATTTTATACGCGGCAAAAAGCTTGCTAAGTCTTAGAAAATAATAAAGATGATCATGAAAGTTCCAGTTACAAATCCACAACATAAATGTTGTGCTCTAAAATGATCATAGAAGAAAATAGAATAAGGGCTGTTGTCCAGAATGTTCTAAGGTGAATCAAGATGAAGAAGTTCTTCTCTTTACTACATCAAGAGCACAAAAGCTTCCAGAAGCTTATGAAGAAGAAGATTTCAGTGATTCAAGTGCTTTGGAATGTTGTCTGAGAAGAAGCTACTTGAAGAAAATAAGATCACACATCAAGCTACAATACAATTTAATATTTTTTAGTGTATTAGGATCTTCTGATGTATGCTTTAATTATGTTTACATCCAACATGTGTAGAAGCATTTTATTGTAAACAAATGTAAATCAAATAGTTGTTTGATGGTTCCTTGAGAGACTCAATTGAGTCAGAATTCTCAAGAAGAATTTGGATGTGGTCATCATAGATGAAATCCTAGTAGTGGATTCTATTGGGTCAATGGTAGTCATATCTCAAAGGGGACTGAATGAAGGTCAGTTTTGTGAGATCGCTGATGGATATCATTGGTAGGAAATCATGGTAGGAGATTCTAAGGGATCATATTCTATTGGGTCAATGAACGTTATATCCAGTTCATATCCTTGAACACGTCATTGGATGTTAGTCACCGGCGGTTGCCCATGCGATTGTAATCAGATTGGTTATAGTGGATTAAGTCCTTGAGTTCAAGGAAAAATCATGTTGGTAGGGTGGACTGGACTAGCTTAGGGGTTTCTCAAGTGAACCAGGATATATCATGTGTTCTTTACTTTTGCTTATGCTTTAGAGTGTATGTTTTTCTTAACTTAATTAGAAGCATTACTTAGAAGTAACGCTTAGAAGCATTGTTCAAAAAATAATGCTTAGAAGCGAAAGTCATTCAAGAAAGGAAAATCCAATCCAAACCCCCTTTTATTACACACTTTCAGATCAGTTATCCTATAGAGAAACTAGCTGAGACATATATTAAAGAGATTATGAAATTGCATGGGATACCTTTGAGTATCGTATCGGATAGAGATCTGAGGTTTACGTCGAAATTTTAGGTAGTTCTATAGAATGATTTCGATATTAAGTCGAGTTTAAGTTCTGCACGTCATCCATAGACGGACGGTCAAACAAAGAGGACTATTCAATCTTTGGAGGACCTGCTAAGGGATTATGTATTGGAACAAGGAGGTGCTTGAGACAACCACTTGCCATTGATTGAGTTTACATATAACAATAGGTTTCATATGAGTATTAGGATGGCATCATATAAAGTGTTGTATGGTAGGAGTTGTAGAACTCCATTGTGTTGGTATGTGTTGGGCGAGAGTGCTGTGCTCGGACCTGAGATTGTGTAGGAGATGAATGAAAAGATTAAGATGATCCAAGATATAATGAAAGTTCTCAAAGTCGTCAGAAGAGTTATCACGATAAGAGGAGAAAGGCACTTGAATTCCAAAAAGATGATCATGTTTTTTTGAGAGTTACTCCAATGACTGGTGTTGGTAGAGCTTTGAAGTCGAGAAAGCTTACGCCAACTTTTGTTGGTCCATATCAGATATCACAGAAGATATATAAAATGGCCTATCAGATTACTTTATCGTCGTCGCTTGTGAATCTTCATGATGTGTCTCATGTGTCTCAGTTTACGAGGTATATTCCAGATTCTTCGCATGTGATCCAAATGGATGATGTACAGGTGAGAGATAACCTGAAAATTGAAGCATCATTCATACAGATAGAAGTATGAGAAGTGAAGAAATTGCGAGGTAAAGACAATGCCTTAGTGGAGGTATTATAGGGTGGACCAGGTGGTGAAAGTTGGATTTGGGAACATGGTGATCATATGAGAGAGTCTTATCCGATGTTGTTTCCGCCAGGTAATTTTTGAGGGCAAAAATTCTTTTAAGTGGGGGAGAGTTGTAACACCCCAAAATAATTAGATTATATATTTAATTATTTAATTGTGAATATTTGGAGTATTTGTAATGTATCTATGAGTATATGTGATATTTTGAAGTATGTGAAGTGATATTGGGTGTTTTAGTAATTTTAGATGATTTGATTATTTAGAATTATTATTAATTAAATAAAATGATAAGAGATAGAGATTATGAGGAAAATGTGGTAATATTGTAAAGTAAGTGAGGGTAAGATGGGAAGACCATAGAGAGGGTCCAAGGGTTAAACAAGGAAAAGTGAGTGTCAATGTTCATTCTGTGATCGTGAAAGTGAGAAGAACGCTGTGAAGAGAGCTAGGGAACTGAGGAACTCAAAAGGTTCTATAGAACACGAAGAGGAATAGATTGCTACTAGGAATATAAGGTAAGATGAGTTTATGATTGTTATTATAATTGATTTAGGAATTAGATAATTGTAGGTTTGTGTTGGGTTTTGGTTGATGATGTTAATATGATGATTTGATGAGAATTGATGAAATTGTGATGTTGTTTTACCATGGATTGGTGCATATAATGTATAATGTGATGTGTTGGTATTGTATGATGAAAACATGAGTATCTGTGATGATTTGAAACATGTTCTATGTTGAAATCACAAGAATTTAGGACTGGTGATGTGCATAAAACGCACAGGAAATTCCCTATTCGTGTTGCATCGTCGGGCGGGCCATGTTCTTTGTCGGGCAAGCCATGTGCTTCGTCGGGAGAATGAGCTTCGTCCAAGAAGAACTGGGAGAGAGAAAGGCAAAGGGACGGGGTGAAAAAAGGGGCCTTGGACTTTTGTATGGAGGTGGGTGACTTGCCCCAACTTTGTTGGACGAAGTGAGAGCCAGAAGAGCTTGCCGGGCGAGCCACATGCTTTGTCGGGTGAGGGTGGATGAAGAAAGAATATGCTCCTGGAATTTATATAGGGGAAGGTATTTTTCCCCCTCCTCGTCAGGCGAGCTTCAGGCAAGTAACCTACTTCACTGGGCGAGCCTCAAGCAAAGGGACATTAGGAGAATTTTAAAAGTGTCAAAATTCGAGTTTTAGGACTTTGTTTGACGCGCCGTTTGAAGCATTGGGAAGATAACACAGTGAACTATACTTTAGTGGAATAAAACGAGTCATATGATGTGTTTTCCAATGTCTTTGTCCGGGTGAATAAGAAGTTTTTGGCGATTATTTTATTATGATGTACATGCATTTGATGAATTGTTGTTGCTATGACAATGACATGTTTAATAAGAAGTATGTGATGATTTTATCATTGATTATATGAATGATGATGCGTTTGACTAGCAATGGTCATGTTGTTATTGAGATGATTCGCATCATGCATTTAAGGCATATGTTACGACTTCGATCTAGTGATGTTGTTAGGACGATTGGTCCAATGATGGTGATAGGACTTTAGTCCAGTGATGGCTTTAATCCCATAGTGTGGATTGAGTGAAATTTATGATGTGCCCTGGATCCAAGCGGGAATCGATCCTATTGGTGGCGATCTTTAGAGAAACGATGATTGAGTCATCAGTGAAGTTTTGGTACCACGTGCATGAGTCTAATGAAGTTACATTACATTCTTTGTGACATTGCATAATATTGATTAAGTGATGCTTTGTGAACATGTGAACTAATGATGTCTTGATGATGATTTTCGGCTGATGATATGATGATACTATGAATAAATAATGAACTGAAGGCGTGGGTATAACATGAAGTTTTGATGGTGTGTGGTGTTTTGATATTGTGCTATAACTACTATATTTATTCCTTATGTCTTTTATAATGATTATGATTACTCACCCTTTTTACTTGGAAATGTTGCCTCCATACTTGGGTAACTTGCAAGTGATCAGGAATAGCCCATCGAAGCTTAGAGGATAAATTTATGGAGTGTTTTAGTTGCTTTATTTCTAATAAAGAGGGTCTTTCTCTGATATGAAACATCAGAGTCTTTGGGATCGTTTGAATTGTACTATATGTTCCTTGTTTACATGATGTATTGAGAATACTCTATTTTGTTTTTAATATGTTTTAAAGTTTAACTTATGAGTTACGAAGTATGATGGTATTTGATTTGAAGTATTTAATAAAGATGTTTGAAATAAGTCAAAATTACCCCCAGGATCCTTTAAGTTATTTAATTGTAACAAGCCACTCCTTTTTGTTTTATTTGCTACACGTGGATCCTTTATGTTAACTAACGCCCATACGTTGATATTTTTATGCTTTATTTTGTTCTTTTAATTTTATTTTAATCCATTTTTAACTTATAAAATTCATATTAAATCCATTTTTTGTCCAAAAATTATGAAAAAATTCCTAAAAATATTTCTTCTCATTTTATAATGTGTAATTTTCTGAGAATTTTATTTTCTATTGTACTATTTTTCTTTAATTTCTTCCTTTTACATGCATTTTAATTAGTTTAAAAATAGTTTTATGCACTAAAAAATTCTAAAAATTTTATTATATGATCCAATGATGGTCTCTGACCTATGTTAAGTGACATATCAGTACCATTAGTGCCACTTCAACTTTTTTTTGGAGAGTTTTGGAAAAAGGTAAACGGTGCAGGCGTTAATTAACATAAAGGAGCCACATGTATCAAAGAAACATAAAGGACTGACTTGTTACAATTAAATAACTTAAAGGACACTGGAGGTAATTTTGCCTTGATATAATAATTCCACTGTGATGAGTTGAAGCTTTATGATTATGGTTTCAAAGAGATAGATGTTTTAATTTTTAGAAACCGTGTTACAGAGCAGGATGTGTTTTACTATGATGTTTGTATGAAGCATGTGACACCTTTTTTGGTGCATTACTCTGATTTAATTATTGTATTATTCACAAATATTCCTTGAGGTTTAAAAAGGTGTTACAATATCCTTCATTACCTTATAATTAGAATTCTATTTCCAAGAAGAATAAACCATATCTTCATTCTTAGGGAAGATATTATACCACTTTAGCTCTTGACCCAAGAAATTCCAAGAAATTGGGTAAAAAGAATTTTCAACCATATGATCTAATGCAAAGAGATCCCATCAGTAGAGATCCCATATGGTCCAATTATGACAAAGCTCTTATCTACCTTCAACATTGATATCATGGACGAAGCTTAAGACTCTTCCAACCATAGGATCACATATCCCGCTCTTAGAGAAATTAAAGTACTTGTCAAACTTGGATAAGTTCAGGAGGACTCGACATTAAAGGAAGAAGAAGAAGATTTAGAAGAAGGGGAATGCACCAAGATCGATATAGTTTTGAAAATTTGTCAAAGTTTAGTCGAGGATATGAAGAAAATCACGACAAGGGGTGATGATACTTATGGCATTGAATGATCTCATGTTATGTGCTTATGGGAATCTTTTTTGTTTTGTTTTTCCCACTATTTCAATTTTGAAAAATTTCCCTTTTGTAATTTTAATTGGGAAAAATTTACCCTTTGTACCTTCAATTTGTAGAAAATTTAATAATATGAGTGATTTTTTTCTTATCTTATTTTCCTATGTTTGCATATTTAAATTATTGCAATGGATCTTTACCCGCTTTTTTGGTTTCAATAAAGGGGGAGTAGTATGCTTTCAGGGGAGTAAAGTATACTCTCTAGTTAATTGAAGGGGAGTTTGATTACTCCAGATACTTCTATTTGTTTCTTTCACAACCTCCCTTAGAGATGCATTATCATCATTAAAATGGGGGAGAATGTGAAACCTTGTTTTGCAGTGTACTTCTCGGTAATATACCTTCAATGAAGACAACAACGTTTGAGGATGAAAACTAATGTCTAATGATGACTGATAGTCCTTAATGACAAGTCAAGCATAAATGGTTAAAGCAGTTAAAGATGAAAACGAAATTATTAGGGTTTGATGGACTTGATTATTTAATGATGGAAACCAAATGGAGTCTAACTCTAGCCTTATCTCAACCGAACTCAATCAAGTTTCTACAAGAAAGAAAACATCTTACAAGACTTGAAGTATACAAAAGCTTGCCTCGACATGTTTGAGTGAACATATTGTAAACCATAAGGGAATTCTCATAAAAGTACATGTTAAATCATAGACACACACATAAACTTGTTTTCAAACTTATTTTTCTCAAATAAATATTTTCCAAAATGCCTTGAAGTCGTGCTAGACGAGTTAGGAGTTTTCAGAAAACCTCTGGGGGGATTTTTGTCTCTACCAATCAATTGACACTCTTCCCATCGATTGGAAAAATTCAAAAACCCTCTATAAGAGATTAATACAATTTCTTAATGATGAGTAACAGATAAATATCTTTTCCTCCCGCTTTTAACTTGTTAATTGATTAGTTTAGGCTAACCAATGGATTGGTGCATATTTCCAATCAAATGGCAAGTCATAAAAAGCTTTAAAAACTATTCTTTTTTTTTGTGTCAACCTCTGGCCTATAAATAAAGGTCCTTTTCCACTCTTTTTCTTATCCAAAAACCATGGTTTGATTTCTCACTTCTTAGTCTCTCTCTAAAAATTATTTTGTTTACTTTATCTCATTAAAATTTTAGTCATAGTGCTCTTCGAGAAAGTCCTTTTGCGAGTGAGAAAGTTTTAAATCATGAATGGTAGTTTTCTAAGTTTACTAAGGAAGCTCTAGTTTTTACACTGGTTGAACATTATATCTATTAAGGGTTTGTATGTTTGAGTTTGAAGCTAAACCCATAAATATCTTTGGTTTGGACATTGTGTGATCAAATCTCTGTTTAAGTTCTTGGTTAGTCTGTGATAAAACCAAGTTTATCATATTATGGAGATCTCAAAACCAAGTTCAATAAAAAAATGAGATCTCAAAATTCTGTGTGATTTTTTAATACTTTATAGGTTAAACAAAAAAAAAGAAGAACACTTTTATTACATATAATATTTCACTAAAACATCTTAACAAAAATATAATATTTCATGGTAAGATATAGTTTATTTTTGTAAAAAAGTAAATGGAAAATAAAAATAAATAAGCTAAACACATGGAACATAAAGTTTGATATCTAGGCATTTGTAGCTTTAAAATTTGTAGTGAGATTAGGCTGTTAAAAAATCTCACATGTTCTTGGTCAGTACGTTATTAAAACTAAGATTAGGTTAAAGCTCAACTCGATATTAAAAGCTTGATAAAATCCAGATTAGCCCGATATTGAAATCTCTAAGATTTTTTGTTAGCCCGTGGTAAAACCAAAGGTTTGTGATCTCATCCCGTGATAAAAGCTCAAGGTTTTTTAGAGGCTTGAAGAATAACAACTCTAGGCTTCTGTTTATGGAGAGAAGACTAAATTCTTCAATCTACTGTATGGAAGAGAAAACTCAAACTGCTATATATTAAAGTCTTGTATCAATTGGTTAGATGTCAACTATCTTTCCTTGTATATGGGGGTTCATGAGTACATCCTATTAAAATCTCTCAAGTTTATTGAAAACTCTCAAGACTAGTTCTTGGGAAGAGAAGTAGCTTCTTTTATTTTGACCGAACCTCTATAATTCCCAGTGTTCCTCATTCCTTAACTTTTACTTTTTTGCTATTTACTTTATGCAATTTATTTTTCCACTGCTAATTATTTAAAATATTTTTAAACTCTAATTTTATCTCCCAAAGTTTTTCAAAATCACTTTTTATGAACCTTACAATTCACCCTCCCTCTTGTGTGTGAAGTCTCAATTCTAACACACGTCTCCTTATTCCATATCTAAATAAAGGTTGTCAATAGTGAAGCTTCGAGCATGGTCAGGAAGCAGTCAACCAATGTAGAGAGACTTGTCGCGTCGCAAAAAATTACAGAGTCGCCACCGAACTTTATTTATTATGAGAGAAAGGGAAAATTTTGATAAAACCCCAAAAGTGAAAGAAAATGTTTGTCACAACCAAATTCGAGTTCAGGAGTGGATTATGCAAAGAGAAGATATTATCACTTCTCACATTCGTTGTACTCAATAGGAAACTTTTTGATTGTTTCTCGTGTAAGGGTGTTGTTTAGGTTTACTTGCGATTGTTGCTTTATTATTCTGGATTTAATCAGGGGAAAATAAGTTTTTAATTAGTGTGCTCTCTAAGATTTCTGAATCCTCTGCTTACATATTCCCATAGTATAATGAGAAAATCAGAGCTTCGTAGTTCGTAAAGTATAAAACACTGTTTGTTGGTTGTTTTTATTTAACGATGTTAACGTTCGTGTTCTAGTAGTTAAACATTGTTTGTATGCTCGCGCATGGGAGACTTAAGCATTTGTTTGTATTGAGGTAGAATGGATGCGCTTGGATCATATTCTAGCAGTTAAACATAGCTTGTATTCTCGCGCATGGGAGGCTTAAGTGTTAGTAGTTATTGCAATAGAAAAATAACATGTCGGTTTTGAAAAAGGTTTTGGATGCCCTAAGGGGAAAAAGAAGGTTTGATTAGTTGTGGTGAATTTTAATGCGGGAGATAAGCCTTTGGATAAGAAGCTCGACAAAAGTATCTAAATTTTTATGGAAGGAAGAAGCTTGTGCCCAATTACTTCCTTTTTCAATCAAAAGTTTTTTTTTATGAAATAGGTAAGGCGATTATAGTCACGTTTCTTTATAGAAAGACAAGTATTCAAACAGGGAGCCGACAATAGTATCCTAGCACTCACAAAAGAAGAGGTTTATACCCAATAATTTTCTTTTTAGTCCAATAATGAAGGGATTATACTCGTTTTATTTTAGAGTGTTTTGATTTGGAAGGCAAGCATCTAGACAGTGAGGTCAACAACAGTGTCTAAATACTCGGGAAAGGAAGAGGCCTGCATTCAATCACTTCCTTTTCCATTCTATTTTTATTGTGAAAATAAGTTTTCAAAAACAAACTAGACGTTGGATTAAGTGTTTGAAGTTTTTGTTTTAGTTGTGTGAGATAAGTGGAAAAGATACTTGGCGTTGGACCAAGCACTCGCGTGATGTTTAATTAATTTTGATTTTGAAAATACATGACATTGGATCAAGTTTAATTTTCTCTTTTGAAAAAGGTTATTTTTATCGTTTTTGTTTTATGTTAAGTTAATGAATGAATAGTGGAAAGGGATATAGGAAAATACAACTACACTATTACATGTTCATGGGATTAGGGGATATTTTACTCACAATAGGGGGATAGAGATGCTAAGTTATTACATGTTCATGAAAAATGTGAACATTTGATCCTGAATAGGGGGATGGATCACAAACCATGGAAGAATTAAAATTCATACAAGCATACAAACCATACACATAACCATACACCATGTAATGCACCAAATTAACCATACACCAATGTGAAATTAGTTCAACAAAGGTGATAAAATGCCAAGGCAAAATTGATGGAAATGTAATTAGAAATATAACAAAATGCATGTAAAATATACTAAAGAGAGTTAGCACACAATACAACCATATTGAATTAAAAAAAACAATGAAAGAAATGCATCTAAAATTTTCTAATCCTAAAATGTCATTTCTAAAGTTATTCTAGAAGGATATCCTAAAAAATAGTTAAATAAACTATCTAAAAAAAATTAATGAGTGTATTATGTATGTTAAAATGTGTGTGTGGAAATATAGAAAAAGAACATGGGCTGAAGAAATAAACCAATGCTGGCCCAATGTTCTAATTGCATTATAGGAGGCCTCACATTATAGTGCAAAATTTTGTTAAAAAAATAGGGAATTTCTTTGGACACCCTTACACCTTCTTAGCCACCTTTGGCGAAATTCCTTTTTTACCCCCAGAATTCAGAAATGTATCTTCGAACGCATCGTATTTCATTTTTCCTGGGGTGATTTTGGAGATGAATTTCTGAACTTACAGAAAATCCTTTTTTGGGGTGAATTCAGAGATGTAGTTTTGAATACACCTAATGAACTATTTCGGAAGTACATTTCTGAAATAAACACTGATTGATATAAAAAACAAAAACATTGAAACATTGACATTGAAACATAGAGACACCAAAACAGAAACCTTGAAACATAGATATAACATATAAGCTGAAAAATTGATATTACACGGATATTACATAAAAAATAACATAAATTAAACATTGAAATTCGAAATTACATAGATATGAAAACAAAAATTTAACATTACATATTGTTATAAACGGGTTACTGAGGACGTCACAACATTTTGATAACATCTTCAGCGGATCTCTGAATTTTTGAATCCAACTCAATCAGACCCTTAGTATAGTATTGTCGCATCTAGGATTTTCATCAAAGAATGAAAGAGGCGGAAAGAAGAGTCGCCATAAATGTTATTTATCCCTAGATAGGGAAAGTAAACACCGAGTAAACCTAAAGAAGGGAAAGAACCTGGTTTCATGACCAAGAGAAAGGGTAAGGGAGTCGATTACACAAGGGGAAGGTATAACACCCCTCACGTCTGTGGTACTCCATAAGATCCACTCAAGTTTGTTATAATTAAAGGGTGCATAAAAATCTAAAGCCTAATGCTAAGGGAATGAATGCAAAGTATATACAAAAATAAAAATTTCATTAGTTGTGCCCACCGCGGCTGCGAACCATTGTGCCTACGTACCATATTTCGTGCAATAGAGGATCAGGGCACTCATAGTTCGCCTAAAAAGGTGTTTTGGTTTGTTGTGTGTTTTTTTTATGAACAATGCTAGCGAAGCATGTCCTTTTTGAAAAGGTTTTAAAAGAAGAGCCAAATGGAAAAAGAAGTTTGAATTGGTTGGTGTTTTTGTAGGTAAGATGATAAATGAATTCCACTACTAGAATACTTATCATCCCTCTACTTTGTGAAAACAGAGTTTGGGATTTGAGTTATGCCAGAGACTTAGGAATTAAAGAAGGATCAATCAAGGTCTGTACCCTCTCATCCTTTCCATTACTAAAGACTCTTGGAGGTGTGACTCTCATCAATTAATTATTAAGTGTTTTGAAGCTTTGAAAGAAGAAGTTTTTATTTTAAAAATGAATGCAAAAGAGAAAGACTAAATAAAAGGGGATCTCAATCCTATAAGTTGTCATGCTTGTGGACCTAAAGTTGGGATGAGAAGGGGATCCACCTAATATTGTCATGCGTGGATTCCTAACCTAAGGTCTATTTAGTTCAAACTTAGAGAAGAATGAACTAAAGATTCTATGGGTAAAATACAAAAGGAGGAGTAAGAAATCACACTTAAATAAGATAATGAAAGCAAGCAAACATCACATAAGACACTTAGACAACGTACCAAGAAAATACCTACTTAGATAAGCAAGTAAAGATAAGGAAGAGATGATAAAACATCACATAAAGACGATAACACATCAAGTATAAAGAAGAATAATGATGGTAACATGATGAAATAGAAGATAATAAAACACCAATAAAGCAATCACATAGTTAGATACCTAAACCAATAAGATAGTAGATGATAAAACATCACACAAAGATGATAATACAGCTAGTATCAAAGATGAGGGGGTGGGGGGAGGTAGATGTAGAAACACGAAGTACACATATATTAAGATGACAAAACATCAAGTATAAAAGAAAAGAGAATGATTATAAAACATAATTAAACACACAAGTCAATATGGTAAAACACAAAAGAGATGAAGCTCTCATAAATAAACTTGAAGAAGTGAAGAAGGAAAATAAGAGAGCAATGATAAGCAATCAAAGAGGCAAGGCATAAAAGCATATCAAAGTATAACAAAAGCTCTGGTCCTATCATGTTAAACACCTTAGACTACCATAAACATAGCAACATGTGTTGTACCCCAAAATTTTCCCTCTCACTTATCAAGAATTTGCTCACAAGATCTCCTTTGGCTCAAGACTGCACTAGGGTTGATAAGCTCAAGACACCTCCTTAGGCACTAATGACCAAAATTAGGGTTTGCGTTTTCACAAGGATATTTGAGATTCCAATGCCCCATATGACTTTCATGTATAATTATGGACCCTCAAGATTACTCATGTCAAGTTTCAAGCCTTGGATCACACTTTTGCTCAGTCAATTGAGCAATTGACCTAAAAATCAGCTGTATTGGGGAAAGAGTCAACCATGGCCAATTTACAGTCAAACTTCATATTTTTTGATCCATAACAACATTTTAAACTTATATGTATCATTTGATCAAATTTGGACCACAACTCCTCAAGAAATTTGATCAAATCTCCAAAAGGACAAAATGGTCAAAATTAGGGTTTTGACTGGGAAAGGGCAATTTCTGATTTTTGACCTAATAAATGGTCAATTGGTTTAAGGAATGATCTCAAGATTCCAATTGCATTATTATTACATAATGGCATGGTTCAAAACATTGCAAGTCCATTGGATTGACAAATGGATTTTTCAGTCAACGGATCAAAAGTTAACTTTATACTGAAAAGTCAAACTTTGACTTTTTGGTCAAATTCAAGTGCCAAAGATTATAATTCATCAAAAAAATGTCAAAATATGAAACTTATTCATCAACAAATCGAAAAGTCAAGATTTCATTTTGGAAAGTCAAAATTTCTAAACTTAGAAATTTTTCTAAGTGTTGGAAATTTAATGTTTTTTTCATAACTTTGAACAAAATTTTCACCATGACGCAAGATGATTCAAGAGAAAGTTCCAACATAAAAGTTGCATATATCCATGAAATCTATAACTTTGATTTACACAACTCCTTTGAAAAGTGCTTGGATCTAAAGTTATAATTTTATGAACATGTGGCCATGAAACTAAACACTTAGTGAAATTTTGCCCTAATTTGACCAGGATTTTGACCTAACTTCATGACACTTTTTCATATAGTTCCAAGGGGAATATTCAAAAGCAATTCAAATATGGGTTGTAGAGAAATTGCAAGCTTTCTAAAATGTCCAAGAACTCCTTGAGATCATTCTTGAGTATGGCGAATCGAAGAGATGAAGTTAGGGTTTTATCACTTGAATTACAAGTCATTTTTGATGAACACATGAACCAAATCCATGCTAGGCTGCATAATCTTTGCTTTGAAGACCTCAAACTTATATTTCACTCCATAATTAAATATTTACACAACTGTTAGGGCTTTGATCCAAGCAATTGAGCTATTATCCAAATTACATTTCCATTTATGGCACAAAGTAAACATTGCCATTCTTGTAAAGCAAGCTTTTTGCATAAAGTCCATTCTTGAGCCTCTAACTTATTCCCTCTGATCACACTCCATCCACAAAGTCAGAAGCAAGCTTTCTTAAAGCATAACCACTCTATGAACCAAGTACACAAGGCTTTGAAACTTGAATTTCTCAAAAATCACATGTTATGCATAAACTTGTGATTTTGAATTCTGATTAACAACAAGTCTCCAAACTTGTTAATTATAAATAGAGTCACTATTTGTGAGCTAAGGGACGAGTTTTAACACCCTGAAACACTCCCAAATTCCCTCTATCCATAAATTGCACACAAACTCCATTTTTGTGCAGGTTCTGACCTTGAACTTGTATCTTCTATTTCCCTCGTGCGTTCTTTAACCTTTTAGTTCCTAAAGATCCTATACATCAAATATAACTTGTCCATGCACCTGTTACATGACTGTAACACCATTTTCATCAAACTCCATAACCAAAAACAGAGCATTGCACATTGACTTCTCCTAGCCATTCCAGCCATACATTGCTCAAGCTAATCATTGCATTAGCTTCCCGGGAACTTGAGGAAGCTAACATGATCATCACAATAACTTGAATCAAGCTCTAACTCAAAACACAATCTCCAACTGCAAGGTGAGTTTTCTGAACTTCCATATTTTCATTTAGGCATTGCTATGCTTGCATTTGTGAAGATAAAATGTAGACATCATTGCCATGAAACTATACATGTCTATAGATTTCATTTATATTGCTTGAGTAGTGAGAATTTTGAGTTTGAACGTGCTGAAATATTTAGGTCAGAATTTGGTACTTTTAAAAATTCATGTTCATCTTTGGGGATTAGCTTAAGTTATTTACATATTCAGAACTGTGAGGAAATTTCTAACAAGTTTGATGTTGGAAGTTTTGTGAATGGATGAGAGATGAGTGAGTTACAGGAACCATGGCTGGAAGTTGAAGATGAAGTTCATTTCTGGAAGTTGTTTTGTATTATGTATTTATTATTTCAGATAAGTTAACAGATGTATAGCTACCACAGTGGTAAGGCAGTGGGCGTTTGATGCTAAGGGCGTGGGTTCAAGTCCCAGCGCTGCCATTTTTCCTCTTTTTTCCACATTTTCTTGTTTTTGTCACACAACAGATGCGCTGGGCTTCAACAGTTGGGCCTTGTTATTATTGCTGGCCTTCCACCCTCCTGACTATTTTTAACACCCCTGGCCCAATTTTATTTTATTTTTCTTGTTTTTATTTTATTTATTTTCTTAATTATATTAAAAAAAATCATAAAAAAATACAAAAATAGTAGATTTATATTTTGACTTAGTTAATTTATTTTTCTCACAAAAAATATTTTTATTAATTATACTTTAATTTTTTACTATTATCTGGTAAATATAAATAAAATTAGGTTATTAGTTATTTTCTTTCATACTAATTTAAATACATCATTTTTAATATAAAAAAAGGACTAAAAATAATTTATAATGCTATAAATATTTTCAAGATAAAAAATACCAAAAATTATTTTCTTAAAATTATTTTCTTTTGATTAATTAATAGAACTAGGTTTTCATTTAAAATATTTTCTTAATAAATTCATACTTAATTAACTATTTTCTTTATTTAATTAGGTTAAGACAAAATCTTTTTTCATGAAAACCAAATAAAATTCATTTTCTTTACATTTTTGCATCCTTGTACATTTATTCATTTTTATACTTTGTATTTATTTAATTCCTTGTATATTTATACCAATTCAATATGATTGTAATAGACTAACTAGGTTTAAATTCTTGCAATCCAAATTTACAAATTGTACACCCCCTCCCCACAAATGTTGTAATAGCGTAGTAACTTTAAATTTCGCAATTTATCGCTTTTATATAACATGCTAGTAATTAGGGTTTGTATGGAAAGACTAAAACCAATACTTAGAAAACCATAATTCAAGATAAAAACAAGCATGGAAATGATACACTTGCACACAAGCACCACTTGGGTTATTCCACTTGGTTGCCTTATACAAAATGGCCACATTACGCATGTAAGGTATCTTAGCAAAAACAAGCAAATACAAGATCATAGTCCCTCGATGACGCTATCTAAGTTGCCTTACAAATGATCTTAGTCTCTCAGAAAGAATTCTAAGATACCTTGCAACATTGCAAATCATGGTTATACGATGACCCACGCCCGTCCCGTTTACATCCAAAGATAGGGTTGCTTACCAAATCAATGGTAAGACAACAATGTCAAAGGAAAAGAAAATGAAAAAGAAAGACATTTGAGTAGGTAGATTGCTCTTAGTTACTTGCTCCATTTCAACATATTTGTATACATTCTTACGAACGAGAATCATTACGAAGATTGCCTAAACAATGGCCTCTTTACAAAATACTTTCAAAAAAACTACACAAAGCACAATTTCAAACAAAAACAAGTGATCTAGAAAGTAACTAAGAGCCCATGGATAACCATGGATGAAAATGGTGCTAATACCTTCCCTTTTCATAATCTACCCCCCGAACTCAAGAAAAAATCTCAAAGGTTTTTCTTGTGCTTTTTCACCTTTCCTTTTGGATAAAAGAAAAGTCGGTGGCGACTCTTGCTAACCACAACATTTGCAATCAAATGCAAAACCTTCAAGTCAGTTCTCCCACCGTATCACAGAACTGGAGACTCTGTTGGGGATCATTTTAAAAGTGGGGTTACCTAGGGATAAATCACATTTACTTGATTACATTGTTTGACTTGTATGCTTTACATTATGGTTCTTTGTTTGGGTTTGAATCCTCTACCCGGATTTGGGATATATTATAGGTAAGTAGCAATACATTGTGGAAACTGCGCGGGATATACCGACATGGTCTAAGCAAATACTACGTTAGTGCAACATATTTATGGATACGGGTAACCTTTGAGTTAATCAAAGAGAATACGGGGCTGCTGAGTGATGTCATAAAGCACTAATGAACTTCTAGAACCTTTCCTTGACCAACTTGGCCTTTAGGATGTAGTGAGATGACTGGCTTTGGTACAATCCGAATTTGGTAGATACTCGATACTACACTCATTAAGGTTTGGTATCTTGGGATATTTTAGTCGCCATTAAAGAGGCTTGTGCTGAAACAATAACCAAGGAAACAAACCAGTGATATTGAGCTCCTTAGAACCCGGTTACTATTACTAGGACAAATTTGAGCCAACTAAACTTCAAGAGGGTACTTACCTATAAAACTCCATGCAAGACTAAACCTAGGAACTTTTTTGTTTTCTTTGTATATACATACTTGTACATAACATCATGAACATCATAATATAATACACAGTCACTAACCATTTCAAGGTTTTTGGGATTCATCTTTGTTCTTGTTTTGTAAGATATGGATTCTCTTTGCAGGAAAACTATTCAAGTCAACCTTGTAAGGATCCCTCCACAACTTAAGGAGCTAACTTCAAGGATTCCTGAAAAATCTCCATTCACCAAGAGACATGATCGCCTACTCAACTTGGTCACCTCCAACACAGATGAGGACATGATAAAGGTGCTCTTTCAATTCTTTGATCCTTTGCACCAATGCTTCACATTTCCCGAATATCAACTTGTGCCTACTTTGGAAGAATTCTCCCGACTCTTGAGGATTCCCATTCTCAACCAACTAACTTTTAACGATACGGAAAGAGACCCAAATCTAGAAGAGATTGCTCAAGCTCTACACTTGCACTCATCTGATGTCACAACTCATTGGGAAACAAGGAGTGGTGTCAAGGGTTTCCTAGAAAAGTTCTTGTTTGAGAAAGCCCAAAATTGTTGGAATTCCTTGGATTTGCAAGCCTTTGAGGAAATTGTGGCTCTCCTCATCTATGGGATGGTTTTGTTTCCAAATCCTGACCAACTCATAGATGTGAACACCGTCAAAATCCTTATATCCCGCAACCCGGTACCTACATTGCTAGGGAATATTCTACACTCTTTTCACACTCGCACAATGAGGAAAAGAGGTGTTCTTATGTGTTGCACTCCTCTCTTGGCAAGATGGTTTATTTCGCATCTTCCCCAATCTATATTAAAGAATGAGCAAGGCTCAAGACGGTCACAAAGGTTGATGATGCTCAAACATTCAGACATTCATTGGTGTTCCCGATCCATAGAGAATGTTACTATTGTCAACCATTATAGAGAGTTCCCTAATGTCCCCTTACTTGGCATTAGGGGAGGTATCACCTACAACCCCTGCTTAGCTTTAAGACAGTTTGGTTATGCCCGAAGGGATGGCCTGCATGAGATGCTGATTCAAGGTTTGGTATTTGACTATGACAACGACGATCAAGATCTTCGCCAGAGATTTATCCGAGCTTGGAGGATGTTGAAAAAGGTAGATAACAAGACTTTGGGGCATAAAAAATCCATCCCTATTGAGGCTTACCTCAAATGGGTATGGACTCGTGCTCAAAGTCTTATGATGCCTTATCTCTCTATTCTCCCGGTAATCATAGAGTCTGTGTTGGAAGGAGACGTTCCATACACTATCTTACATCCTGACATGCCCACCTCTCTTGAAGACCTACAAAGAGATTAGATACAACTCAAGGGGAAGTGAGATACTTTCGAAGCCCAATTCTACACAAGCGAGAAGAAGGTTTTGGAACTCACTAGGCTACTTCATGAGGAGCGGACTCTGAATGCTTACATTACACCAAAGAGGATGCGTACTAACTTTCTATCTTAGAGTTTCTTGTATTTTTTTCCCAAGAAGGCATTGATGTACTCGAGATTTAATCTATTAATATAACGTGTGTCTCCTTTTTGTCTAAAACAAATTTGAATCTTAAGATCCTTGAAACCATTACATACGCATTTATCATTCATCATAACATGAACAAGTTTCTTGCAAAAAGTCTCCTCATCTCTCTACTGTTTATTTCAGTAAGATGGATCTCGAGCAAACGGTGAAAGACCTCCAAGCTCAGAATGCACATTTTCAACAGTTGTTCTTAACTCTGGCCAAAGGACGAGAAGAGTTGAAGACATTACTGGTTAAGGAGAAGAAAAAGAAGACGAAAAAGATAACCGGAATTCTGAACATGGGTAGAAGATTCCAAGGGCAGACAAGAAGGGCCTTAGACTTTGCTACGACATCCGTTGAGAAAGACAACCAAGATGGGAAGGGTAAGGAAACAGTTGTTCAGTCTGATTCAGAAGAAGAAGAGGAAGAATGAGACTATTCTGAAGAACAATACCCTCCAGCCGACGACAAGTATAAGCATCTATAAGAGTGGTTGAATGCAATGGAAATCTAAAAAGTGCTTGTCTTGGACTTTGAGGAATTAGGGTTAGTGTCAGGGATTGTCATTCCTCCAAAATTCAAAGCACATGTGTTCGCCAAATATGACGGAGTCTCATGCCCTAAAATGCATCTTTGGTCCTATGTGAGGAAAATCCAGCCCCATACCACTGACAAAGATTTATGGGTACATTTCTTCCAAGACAGTCTGTCTGGAACTCAACTTGATTGTTTTTATCAGCTAGAAAGAGCCAATGTTCACAACAGGGAAGAATTTGATGTAGCCTTTTGTGATACGATGGGAGAACTGACTTGAGGTTTTGCGTTTGTTTTCGCAAATGTTTCGGTTGAGCAAGAGTCGCCACCGACTTTTTATTTTATCCTAAGGAAAGGTTAAAAAGCACAGCAAAAACCTTTGAGATGTTTTCTTGGGTTCGGGGAGTAGATTATAGAAAGGGAAGGTATTAGTACCCTTTCTATCCATGGTTATCCATGGGCTCTTAGTTACTTGCTTAGATCGACTTGCCTTTATTTTCAATTGTTTTAAATGGTGCTTTCAATTGTTTGAAATGGTGCTTTGTGTGTGGGTTTGAAAATGTTTTGAAAAGAGGCCAATGTGGTGACAACCTTTGTAATGATCCATGTTGGGATGTATACAAAGGTGTATGTCTTTTGAAAAGTTTTCAATGTTTTTGAAAGTTGTTTTGAAAGTGTATTGTGATGTGTGGTTTTGAAAAATAGGTAAGTGTTTTTGTTTTGCAAGTTGGCAAGTAACCAAGAGTTATCTACCCTAAATTTCTCAAAGGTTTTCTCTATGTTTTAACCCTTTTAACAATTTTGTTCCACCATTGTATTTGGTGGACAATCTTGTGTTAGGATGTGAACAGGATGGACGTGGGTCATCGTTTAGACCATGATTGCAATGGTGTCAAGTATCTTTGGCATTTTCTTGAGGGACTTGATCATTTTTGTTTAAGCAACTTGATAGTGTCATCGAGGGACTATGATCATTTGATATGTTTTGTTTTGCCAAAGACATCCAACATGCAATATGGCCCATTATTGAAGGCAACAAGTGGAGTAACCCTAGGGGTGCAAGTGTGATTGGTGTTGTCCATTTTCATGCTTTGTTATCTTTGAATTAGGTCAAGCTATTTGTTTGGTTGATTTTTGCATACAAACCCTAAGTCTATCATGGTATAATTAGAAAGTTTTTAAATGCGAAATTTAAAGTCCTAAACTATTACAACATAATTATGGGATGGGGGGTACAAATGTTCAAATGGGGATATTTAGCAAGAAAAGTTAAATCTAAACTATTACGTCCAAATTGAATAATCAAATTATTTAATTGCACAATAATTAAATAAAATACAATAAATATGCAAGATGCAAAAAAATGATTTTTATATGTATGTAAAAAGTATTTTTTATGTGTCAAATAAACAAAAATAAAAAGGGTTAATTTTTGGGTATTTTTATGTTTTTAGGGCAAAACCCTAATTTGCTAAATAAAATGTATTAATTATTTATTATATACAACATTTATTAATTATGTACAAAAAAATAAATAAAAAAGGAAAGTATATTGTAAAAAGAGTATTTTTGAGGTTAAATATTAATGAAAATAAAAATGTATTATTTTTATGTTTTTATCCTAAATATTCTAATAAATATATAAGTATTTATATTAAATATTAAATATATTAAATATGCACAAAAATAAAAATATTTATTATTTAAAAAAAATTATATTTTTTAGGAAATGTTTTCAAGAGATGAAATAAAATAAAATCAGAAAATAAAAATGTATTAGTATTATTTTAGTATTTTAAACAAAAAAGTATATATGTTTATTTATATGTATAAACTTCAAATAAAACAAATAAAATTCAAATAAAATGCAAAAATAGTTGAAAAAATGTTCTTAATATTTTTTATGTTTTGTCAAAAAATAAAAAGTCAGAATAAAAAAGAAAAAGTAAAAAATGATTAAAAAATAACACAATGGGCCAAGGGGGGTGTATGTGTGAAAAAGTGGTGCAAATAGAAAAAAGGTCAGGCCCAACCCAGAAGAACTTTGTCTTCAACCTCTGGACATTCAAACAGAGCAAAACACGTGCTTCCTGCTATCTCATGATTCCTGGACTTTCAAGCAAAACTCATAACACCAAAAATGTAGAGCATCATGTCACGAGTTCATACATATAAAAAACTTGATCTAACTCTCAGAAATGAGAGAGAATTTCTTCTCCCCCAATTTCTGACCTAAGTTTTTTCAGATGTTCAGGTTCAAAATACTCTTAGCACACATAATATAAATGAAAAGTAACTATATGGATGGCTTCAGGGCTATGATTAGAACATGTTTTCTTCACAAACTTAAACCTAACTATGCCTGGATAGAGAGATAGAAGTTCAAAAACTTACCTGTTCAGCTTGATTCGTGTATGACAATGGAGGTACTTTCAGTGCAATGTGAGGACTTGTACAACTTGCTTGAAGTTCAGGGATGCTTCTCCAATGCTTGGTGTGCTTTGAATCTTGCTATATCAAGCTACAAAAGTCAACCTGCAAGAGAGAAAAGTGAAAATGGCAAATGATGTTAGGGATGTTACAGTCCGTGTCCAATGTTTGGGATAGTTTGTATAGGTGGTAGGGAGTGTGTTTGAACTGGTTTTGGCCAAGGCGCACGAAAGGATTGAGTTGTGGACCTCAATCTGCAGCAGGTGCCCTGTTTTGCCACAAAACTGTGTTTTGATGAATGAGAAGGTTTGAAACTTGGTTGGTTCGTGTTTTAGGTCTGGTTTGATGTTTGGAAAATGTTCACAATGTTTTCTTAGGCTAGTTCTTGTAGGAATGAGAGATGGTGATCAATATGCCAAGTTTCTTCTATTGTAAGCAAAAGTTGTCAAGTTGGTTTACAAGCTTATGCAGGCCCCCTAAACATGCTGCCTCAATCCCTCTTGATCAGTGTGATTAGTTCCTGAACTTGTGCCTAGAAGATATGCATTGTACTTCTTTGATTCATGTATTGACATAAAGCCATACTTTACAAGAATGGATAACTTGCTTTTTTCATTTATGGCTTAATTCTTCATGTAATGTCCAAATGCATAAATTAATGCCTTGGCACAATGGATTGGAATTTAATTATTAAGTGTAAATGAGATTAGAGGCCTGTAACTAGCTTGAACCATGCTGAGTTTGAAAATGCACAAGTTATGAACATGCCTTTGGCCATGAATCAAAGTGACTTTTTCCCATATTGACAAATTCGATTCTCTCTAACCACAAGGGTGTTTGAGAAGTTCTTGGATAATTTGGAAAGCTTGGAATGTGTACTACAATACATCTTTGTAATGCAAGTTGAGATTCCAAGTGGAAGCATGTGAAAAGTGGCCATGAAGTTAGGCAAAAATCCTACCTAAAATAGGTCAAAATTTTTCTAAGTTAAGAATATTTTGCACCCTTGTTCCAAAAATTGTAACTTGAGCTAAAAGCTTCTTTTGAGGAAACTTTGTGAATCAAAGTTGTGGATTTTGCAATGGATACAACTTTCATGTTTTGAGTTTTGCTTGAATCCAAATGTATCTTGATGAAAAAATGGGACAAAGTTAGGAAAAAATTAGGAATTTTCATAACTTAGAAAAATTCTAAGTTATGAAAATTCTTCATTTCAAACCCTAATTTGTAATTCTTGATTTCTTGATGAAAAAGTTTCATAATTTGACATGTTTTGATGAAAAATGAATCTTGACACTTGATTTTGACCAAAAAGTCAAAGTTTGACTTTTCAGTATACAGTCAAATTTTGCTCAGTTGACTGGAAAATTCATCTGTCAATCTTGTGCATTTGGGATCTTTTGAATTTGTTGAACATGTCAAGGCAATGCCATTGGGTCCTTGAGTCTATATGTGAGCTTGGTTTGCCATTGGCTAGGTCAAACAGTCAAAAATTGCCTTTGTGCAGTCAAAACCCTAAAAATGACCATTTTGCCCTTTTGGTGATCTGATCAAATTTCTTGTGGAATTGTGATCCAAACTTGATCAAATGGTCCATATGAGTTCATAATGTTTATGTGGGTCAAAAATCATGAGGTTTGACTGTCAATTGACCACAGTTGACTTTTTCCCCAATACAGCTGATTTCTAGGTCAACTGTCCAATTGACTGGGCAAAGATTGGAATCAAGGCTTGAAACTTGGTATGGACAAACTTATGAGTAACATGAAGCAAGAAAGTAATCTTGAGCATTTTAGGTCAAAACATCTTTGTGCAAACACAAACCCTAATTTGGGTCAACAGTGCAAGGAGGAGTCTTGAGCAGAGTAAACCCTAACTTGATCTTGAGCTCCAAGGGTCTTGTGGTGAGAAAATGTTGAAGAAAATGGGAGGGAAAATTTTGGGGTACAACACCTTTTACAAACAATACCAATACAATGATGATCTTGTGCCTACCCATACTGAACTCCAGAGTATGGCCATGGTTTCAAATGAAGGCTTCAAGGACTATGCGCAAAAATGGAGATACTTGGTCGGAAGAGTTCAACCTCCTCTATCTTAAATAGAGTTGGTAGACATGTTTTTGGGCACCTTGTCTGGTCCCTTCTTTAATCACCTAATTGGGAGTTCATCGGCGGGTTTTACTGAATTGATATTGACCGGAGAAAGGGTAGAAGCCGGAATAAAGAATGGAAAGATTAAAAAAGATGCTTCCTCTGCTGCTATAAGGAAACCATTCATCGGAAAGAAGGAAGTGGTTGCTGTTTATCCTCAGAGAAATCAAGATAGGGCTGAACGTCGTCCAATGGTGGGGGCCGTTATGATTCCTAAACCCGCGCCTAATCAGCAAAGAAACAATCATCCAAGATTAGAAAGACCAGTCAGACAGTTCACCAGAATTAACATGACCTTATCTCAAGTATTTCTACACTTGCTAAGATCCAACCTAGTGACTTTGAAAGAAGCTCCAAAGAACCCTAACACAACATCTCCTCACTATCATCCTAATACCCACTGTACATACCACTCTGAGAGTCCCGACCATGACACTAACAACTGTTGGGCACTAAAGAACAAAGTAAAAGACCTCCTTGAAGCTAAAGAGATTGAATTCGATGCGCCAGAAAAGCCCAATGTCATTTCTGCCCCTATGCCCAAGCACGACCATAATGCCAACGCCATTGAAGAGGATATGTTTGTTACTTCAGTTGATGAACTTATAACCCCACTCCTGACCATCAAAAACAACTTATTGAATGCTAGTGTTTTCCTGGGCTGTAATGAAAGCTGTCATTTCTGTTTGTACTCACCAACTAGATGTCCTTTGTTGAAAGCAGGCGTTCAATGCCTAATAGATAACAAGGAGATTTTGTTCGAAAAGACTTTTGTTCCACCTATTTCTTATAATGATATTTCCATTTTGACCATTTTCGACAATTCTTCCAGGGTCTCCATCAAAAGACCCGTTAGAATTACATTAGTTCCAAAAGTAGCTCCTTTGATAATTACAATGCATGGACCAGTCCCGTATTTGTCAGACAAAACCGTACCACGGAATTATGGAGGGGATGTCTACTACCACGATATCAAGCAAGATTGGCCAGCTGCCGAAGATTCAAGTTTCGAGAAAGATAACTCTAATATCAGTAACATTGAAGGTACTAGCAAGATTAACCGAAGCGGAAGGATATTCTCTCCAGAAATTGCTCCCCCAAAAGCAGTTTCTGGACCCGTAATCATTCCTGTTGTTGTTGCTCCTCCAAAGGCTATTCCCAGTCCAACGATCATCTCCACCAATGCTCCAACCGACAAAGCTGTTACAATCCCTGCTATCACTCCTACTGACATTCATGTTGTCGAGTTAACCAAAACTTGAGGTAATAGTATTATGATTGAGCCTGTCCGGACAAAGGCGCAAACATTGGCTATCCCTGAGACCTCCCGGAAAGAGATGGAGGAAATTCTAAAGATCATAAAAAGAAGTGACTACGATGTAGTTGAACAACTGGGGCAAACTCCATCCAAAATTTCCATGCTGGCTTCACTACTATGTTCCGAGGCGCATGCAAAAGCCTTGGTAAAATTCCTAAAAACTGCTCATGTACCCCAAGAAACATCTGCCGATCAATTCCAAGATTGTGTAGCCAGCTTGACTGCAGATAATGGTCTAGGTTTTTCGGATGCTAATTTGACGCCAAGAGGAAGAAAGCATAATGAGGCATTGCATGTCTCAGTGGAATGCAGGGGCACAACCTTGGCTCATGTTTTGGTGGACACCGGGTCATCTCTGAATGTATTGCCTAAAAAAGCTCTTGATAGGCTTGACTGTGAGGGATTGGCATTAAAGCCGAGCAATATAGTAATGAGGGATTTTGACGGCTCGAAAAGGATGGTGCATGGGGAAGTGGATATCCCCATAAAGGTTGGAACCCAAACATTTGATTCAACTTTTTATGTAATGGATATCCTCCCTTCATACTCCTGTTTTCTAGGACGACCATGGATTCATAATGCTGGCGCTGTTACTTCTACGTTGCACCAAATGCTGAAGTATCCAATTCAAGGGAAGATTATCACCGTTCATGGAGAAGAAGAGTATATGATCAGCCATCTCAATTCCTTCAGATATATGGAGTTAGATGGTGAATTTATTGAAACTCCATTCCAACACTTTGAGGAAGTCCCGTAAGATGTGGCAGTAACCAGGGCTGTTCCCAAGATCACAAGGACTCCACTCAAGATGTCATCTTTGAAGGATGCAAAAGCAGTAATAGAAGAAGGTGGTGCACTATTTTGGGACAAGTCCCAAATATCCCATACAAGTCTGACAAGTTTGGCCTAGGTTTCACTTCAGGTGCTCATAAGACTGTACGCCGCGCTCGTGCCGGAGGAACACCCCTGAAGATCAGCAATCGTGAAGTCAACGCGGTAGAGGATGATGAAGAGGGTTTCAACCTGGAGGATTGGATATTCCCAACTGTCAATGGAGGGCTCAACAACTAGGAGGCTAGAGAATTTGTCCCGATCACTTTTATCCCATAGTAATTTGTCTTTATATTTGGTTGGATCTTTAACATTAAAAAAATTCAAATTCTTAAAACCTTGTGTCTTACCCGAGGCACAATGGTCCATTTGTAAGGGTTATTATCTCATTTCCATATGACATCAATGATTCATGGATGTTTTGCATACAAACTTTATGCTCATTGTTTTTCTCTTTTACATTTTTCATTTCTTTCAAAGATAGCTATACTCTTACACACACTCACACTCACAATGCAGGTCTACATCCCTTCGGGTTCCCATTGGTAAAAATTATGCCATGGCCTTCTGTGACTCTGAAAATCTAATCTACCAAGCCGAAGACGAAGGTGAGGAAGATTGTGAAGTACCAGGGGAACTTGCCAGGTTACTACTACAAGAGGAGAGATTCATTCAACCCCATGAGGAACCTGTGGATACTATCAACCTAGGTACCGAAGAAGACAAAAGAGAAGTCAAGGTGGGTGCCAATCTGGAACCCAGTGTCAAGGAGCGTCTGATTCAATTGTTACACGAGTATGTTGAAGTCTTTGGCTGGTCGTATGAAGACATGCCAGGACTTGATGCAGATATTATGGTACATCGTCTACCTACAAAAGAGGATTGCCCACCAGTAAAACAAAAGGTCTGTCGAATGCGACCAGATATGTCAGAGAAGATTAAAGCAAAAGTCATGAAACAATTCAATGCTGGATTCTTGGCTGTCACCTCCTATCCGCAATGGGTTGCCAATGTCGTTCCCGTGCCCAAAAAAGACGACAAGGTACGAATGTGCATGGACATTAGAGATTTAAATAAGGAAAGCCCTAAGGATGATTTCCCACTTCCCCACATTGACATCCTAGTTGACAATACTGCATAACACAAAGTGTTTTCCTTCATGGACGGTTTCTCAGGTTACAACCAAATAAAAATGGCGCCTGAGGACATGGAGAAGACATGCTCTGTCACACAATGGGGTACATTCTGCTACAAAGTGACGCCATTCGGACTGAAGAATGTTGGGGCAACCTATCAGCTTGCCATGGTAGCTCTATTTCACGACATGATACATCACAAAATAGAGGTCTATGTGGACGACATGATAGCTAGATCTCAAACATAAGAAGAGCATCTTGATCATTTACAGAAACTGTTTGAGAGATTAAAGAAATACAAACTAAAGTTGAACCCAAATAAATACACGTTTGGAGTAAGGTCTGGTAAGCTCCTAGGCTTTGTTGTCAGCAATAAGGGTATTGAAGTAGATCCTGCCAAGGTGAAAGCAATACAAGTGATGCCTGCTCCTCATACTGAGAAGGAATTCAGAGGATTCTTGGGAAGCTTGAACTACCTTGTCAGATTCATTTCTCACCTAACGGCTACTTGTGAACCAGTCTTCAAGTTACTGAAGAAAGATCAAGTAGTCAAATGGAATGGCGAATGCCAAAATTCTTTTGACAAGATCAAAGAGTACCTGCAAGAGCCTCCTGTGTTGATGCCACCAGTCGAGGGAAGACCATTGATCATGTATCTGACTGTTTTAGAAAATTCAATGGTGTGTGTGCTGGGGCAGCATGACGAGTCTGGCCGAAAAGAGCACGCCATTTATTACTTGAGCAAAAAGTTTACCGACTGTGAAACAAGATATTCACTGCTCGAGAAAACTTGCTGGGCTCTGGCATGGGCTGCTCGCCGGCTAAGACAGTCTATGCTGACCTATACTACCTTGTTGATATCTAAAATGGATCCAATAAAATACATATTTGAGAAACCTGCTCTCTCTGGGAGAGTAGCGAGATGGCAGATGATCCTGACAGAATATGACATACAGTATACCACCCAAAAGGCAATCAAGGGGAGTTTACTAGCTGATCACCTTGCTCAACAAGTAGTAGAAGACTACTAGTGCATGGAGTTCGAATTCCCAGATGAGGACATCATGATGGTAAACAACTATGAAGAATTCAGGCCATGTGACGGACCTGAACAAGGATCCCGATGGTCCCTGGTTTTTGATGAGGCATCTAACGCACTCCGAAATGGTATTGGTGCAGTAATCATATCTCTTGAAGGGTGTCATACTCCCATTACTGCAAGACTCTGCTTCAATTGTACAAATAACATGGCGGAAAATGAAGCGTGCATATTTGGCCTCAAAGCTGCCATAGACTAGGGGATTAAATCTTTGAATGTATTAGAAGATTCAGCTTTGGTTATCATCCAGATCAAAGGGGAGTGGGACACCAAACACCCTAACCTTATCCCTTACAAAGAATATGTTTTAACATTGCTCCCACACTTTGAGAAGATTACCTTCGAGCACTTCCCGCGAGAAGAAAATCAGCAAGCAGAAGCACTATTCAGAATGTCATCTATGTTTAAACTTAAATGGGATAACGAGGCTCCCCAGATCACCATTGAGCAAATGGATGAACCATCACACTGTCACGAGATTAATACTGAAGAAGCAGTGGACCAGCCTTGGTTTCACGAAGTCAAGAGGTATCTCGAGGTTCAAGAATATCCTGAAGGAGCTTCAGTCAATGATAAGAAGTTCTTAAGAAGATTCTATGCTAAATTCTTCCTTAGTAATGACATTCTTTACAAACGCAACCATGACTCTGTGTTACTTCGGTGTGTAGACAAGGTTGAAGCTGAAAGAATCATGGCTGAGTTACATGAAGGCACTTTTGGCACCCATACCAGTGGACATACGATGTCAAAGAAAATCCTACAGGAAGGCTATTATTGGTCTACCATGGAAGCCGATTGCTATCAACACTCTCGAACCTGCCATAAGTGTCAGATTTATGCTGACAAGATGCACGTACTTCCGGTTCCTCTGAATGTCTTAACGGATCCTTGGCCCTTTGCTATGTGGGGGGTTAATATGATTGGGGAAATCAAGCCAACAGCCTCCAATGGACACCGCTTCATCCTAGTGTCCATTGACTATTTTACAAAATGGGTGGAGGCAGCTTCTTTCGCTTCCGTTACCAAGAATGTTGTTGCCCGGTTCATCAAGCAGAATCTCATATGTCGTTACGATATCCCAAAGAAGATCATTATAGACAATGGTACAAACTTGAATAATAATATGATCACCGCCTTGTGCGAACAGTTTAAGATCCATCATACAAATTCTTCCCCTTACCGGCCAAAGATGAATGGTGTTGTTGAAGCCGCGAATAAGAATATTAAAAAGATCATACAAAAAATGACAGTCACATATAAATACTGGCATGAGATGCTACCATTAGATCTCCACGGATATCGTACCACGACTCTCACATCAACCGAGGCAACACCATATTCTCTAGTTTACAGCATGGAAGCTGTCTTGCCTATTGAGGTCCAGATCCCCTCTCTGTGAATTATAAAGGATGCAGGGATGAATGAAGAAGATTGGATCCAGACTCGACTTGATCAACTAAACTTGATTGATGAGAAAAGGCTTACTGCTGTCTGTCATGGTCAAATGTATCAAAAATGGATGATCAAGGCTTTCAACAAAAAGGTCAGACGACATGTATATCAAGTTGGAGATCTGGTGATCAAGCGCATCATACTACCGCAAGGTGACCCCAGGGGAAATTGGACTCTTACATATGAAGGACCATTTGTAATCAAAAACATATTCTCTGGAGGGGCAATGATCTTAACCACCATGGATGGCGACGACCTGCCGCACCCTTCGAATGCAGACATAGTCAAAAGATACTACACATAAGAAACACATTAGGTTGACACACCTAGGAAAAACAAGGGCATCTTGGCGAACCAAAAAGGTTCAGGAAAAAATTAGGGATAAAACAAAAATGTACACCCGGCAAGTTGAAAACCCGAAAGGGCGACTTGGGCAAAAAAGGGTTTCCCGGTGGACTGAAAACCCGAAATGGCGGTCCAGGAAAAAGTTACGGAATGTAAAGCATATGACTATGTCCCGTTGGATCACCTTATGAACAACCTGAAAACTCAGAGGTTCTGATCAATTCAATCATCTTCGAACGAGGCAACAAATAGACAGGATGCTCGCAGATATGAAGGCTATAGCAGAATGGGACCCCCATGGGATTATTGCACATAACTATCTTTTCTTTGTATCAAAATTTTCATTTTTTTTACGAAGACATTCTCTTACTAAAATATTTGTCTCATTGTACAAAAGTACTTACTCAAAGTCAATACGAAGATATCCCTTTGAAAGTGCAAAACTATATGTTTTTTCTTTACACTTGTGTTTTGTTTACAAAAAAGTCCAATGATTCATTTTTGAACATATGCATTTGAACATAATTACTGTTTACAAATAAACAAAATAAAAGACAATCGCTGATGGCTTTAAGAGATAGGGAAATCTCTCTAAGTTTATCTCCATAAAGTTCCCTACTGTGTGCAGTTTAATCCCTAGCGGAACGAAGCTTCCAGTTTATCAATCCCCTGTAGAAGTCACCAAATTTCTCAGAATTCCCCACCCAGGATTTTTTAAACAATACACGACATTCCCCTTACAACAGAGTTTATTTCTCCAAAGGGAAATTCATCAACACTTCAACTCCACAACATGGAGACTTATACTCCATATCCTTAGCAGCAGTCAAGGATTTATTTTCCCCAAATCCAGCAGCAGTGCAACAGATTAGCTCACATATGCATACATCACATCCATATATCATAAACATTGATAACACAAAGGCATCATACTACGCATTTCATGCAACATAACATTGCATATTAGCTACCATTTTACCTTTTTCAGGATAAGATTAATCAAACAATTACCATTCAACAATCACTCTTGGATGGCATCTACAAGACCATCTCTAAAAACTTTCTATAACCTCTCCAAATGGCATCTTTAAGCCCATTCCATCTACCATCACATCACCGAGTGCAATTTTCTGGGCACTCTAATGTCCAATCATCTTCCACCTTCGAGTCACGAATGGCAAAACTAGTCAATCTAACTCTTCAAGTTTAAGAATATTGAATAGGGGAAGCTGTTGTACCCCAAAACTTTCCATCCCACTTATCAAGAATTTTCTCACAAGATCTCCTTTGGCTCAAGACTGGACTAGGGTTGATCAACTCAAGACACCTCCTTAGGCACTGATGACCAAAATTAGGGTTTGAGTTTGCACAAGGATATTTGAGCTTCCAATGCCCCATATGACTTTCATGGATCATTATTGACCCTCAATATTACTCATGTCAAGTTTCAAGATTTGAATCACATTTCTGCCTAGTCAATTGAGCAAATGACCTAAAAATCAACTGTATTGGGGAAAAAGTCAACCATATCCAATTTATAGTCAAACTTCATAATTTTTGATCCATACCAAAATTTTAAAATTATATATATCATTTTATCAAGTTTGGACCACAACTCCTCAAGAAATTTGATCAAATCTCTAAAAGGGCAAAATGGTCAAAATTAGGGTTTTGACTGGGAAAGGGAAATTTCATATTTTTGACCTAGCAAATGGTAAATTGGTTTAAGGAATGATCTCAAGAGTCAAATTGCATCATTTTTACCTAATGGCATGGTTCAAAACATTGCAAGTCCATTGGATTGACAGATTAATTTTTCAGTCAACTGATCAAAAGTCAACTGTATACTGAAAAGTCAAACTTTGACTTTTTGGTCAAATTCAAGTGCCAAAGATCATAATTCATCAAAAAATGTCAAAATATGAAACTTATTCATCAAGAAATCAAAAAGTCAAGATTTAATTTTGGAAAGTCAAAATTTCTAAACTTAGAAATTTTTCTTAAGTGTTGGAAATTTCATGTTTTTTTCATAACTTTGAACAAAATTTTCACCATGATGCAAGATGATTCAAGAGAAACTTCCAACATGAAAGTTGTATATCTCCATGAAATCTACAACTTTTCTTTACACAACTCCTTACAAAAGTACTTGGATCTCAAGTTATAATTTTATAAACATGTGGTCATGAAACTAAACACTTAGTGAAAGTTTGCCCTAATTTGGCCAGGATTTTGACCTAACTTCATGACACTTTTTCATATAGTTACAAGGGTAATCTTCAAAAGCAATTCAAATATGGGTTTTATATCACATTGCAAGCTTTCCAAAATGTCAAATAACTCCTTGAGATCATTCATGAGTAGGGAGAATCGAAGAGATTAAGTTAGGGTTTTATCACTTGAGTTACAAGTCATTTTTGATGAACACATGAACCAAATCCATGCTAGGCCTCACAATCTTTGCTTTGCAGACCTCAAACTTGTTTGTCACTGCACAATTAAATGTTTACACAGCTGTTAGGGCTTTGATCCAAGCAATTGAGCTATTATCCGAGTTGCATTTCCATTTATGGCACAAAGTTAACATTGTTATTCTTGTAAAGCAAGATTTTTGCATAAAGTCCATTCTTGAGCTTCTAACTTGTTCCCTATGATCACACTCCATCCATAAAGTCAGAAGCAAGCTTGCTTAAAGCATAACCACTCTATGAACCAAGTACAAAAGGCTTTGAAACTTGAATTTCTCAAAAATCACATGTTATGCATAAACTTGTGATTTTGAATTCTGAAACTTTGTGAGCTAAGGGACGAGTTTTAAAACCCTGAAACACTCCCAAATTCCCTCTAGCTAGAAATTGCACACAAACTCTATTTCTGTATAGGTTCTGACCTTGAACTTGTATCTTCTATTTCCCTCGTACGTTCTTTGGCCTTTTAGTTCCTAAAGCTCCTATACATCAAATATAACTTGTCCCTGCCCTTGTTACACGACTGTAACACCATTTGCATCAAACTCCATAACCAAAAATAGTTCATTGCACATTGACTTTTCCAAGCCATTCCAGCCATACATTGCTCAAGCTAATCATTGCATTAGCTTCTAGGGAACTCGAGGAAGCTAACCTGATCAAAACACGATCTCCAACTGCAAGGTGAGTTTTTTGAACTTCTATATTTTCATTTAGGAATTGTTAGGCTTGCATTTGTGAAGATAAAATGTAGACATCATTGCCCTAAAACTATACATGTCCACAAATTTCATTTATATTGCTTGAGTAGTGAGAATTTTGAGTTTCAACTTGCTGAAATATTTAGGTCAGAATTTGGTACTTTTAAAAATTCATGTTCATCTTTGGGAATTAGCTTAAGTTATTTACATATTCAGAATTGTGAGGAAATTTCTAACAAGTTTGATGTTGGAAGTTTTGTGAATGGATGATAGATGAGTGAGTTACAGGAACCATGGCTGGAGGTTGAAGATGAAGTTCATTTCCGGAACTTGTTTTGCATTATGTATTTATTATTTCAGATAAGTTAACGGATCTATAGCCACCCCAATGGTAAGGCATCGCGTGTTTCATGCTAAGGGCGTGGGTTCAAGCCCCGACGATGCAATTTTTCCTCTTTTTTTCCATATTTTTCTTGTTTTTGTCACACAACAGATGCACTGGGCTTCAACAGTTGGGCCTTGTTATTTTTGCTGGCCTTCCACCCTCCTGACTATTTTTAACACCCCTGGCCCAATTTTATTTTCTTTTTCTTATTTTCATTTTATTTATTTTTTAATTATTTCTAATATTAAATAAATCATAAAAAATACAAAAATAGTAGATTTATATTTTGACTTAGCTTATTTATTTTTCTCACAAAAAATATTTTTATTAATTATACTTTATTTTTTACTATTATCTTGTAAATATAAATAAAATTAGGTTATTAGTTATTTTCTTTCATACTAATTTAAATACATCATTTTTAATGTAAAAAAAGGACTAAAAATAATTTATAATGCTATAAATATTTTCAAGATAAAAAATACCAAAAATACTTTTCTTAAAATTATTTTCTTTTGATTAATTAATAGAACTAGGTTTTCATTTAAAATCTTTTCTTAATAAATTCATACTTAATTAACTATTTTCTTTATTTAATTAGGTTAATACAAAATCTTTTTTTCATAAAAACCAAATAAAATTCATTTTCTTTACATTTTTGCATCTTTGTACATTTATTCATTTTTATACTTTGTATTTATTTAATTCCTTGTATATTCATACCAATTCAATATGGTTGTAATAGACTAACTAGGTTTAAATTCTTGCAATCCCAATTTACAAATTGTACACCCCCTCCCCACAAATGTTGTAATAGCGTAGTAACTTTAAATTTCACAATTTATCGCTTTTATATAACATGCTAGTAATTAGGGTTTGTATGGAAAGACTAAAACCAATACTTATAAAACCATAATTCAAGATAAAAACAAGCATGGAAATGATACACTTGCACACAAACACCACTTGGGTTATTCCACTTGGTTGCCTTATACAAAATGGCCACATTACGCATGTAAGGTATCTTAGCAAAAATAAGCAAATACAAGATCATAGTCCCTCGATGATGCTATCTAAGTTGCCTTACAAATGATCTTAGTCTCTCAGAAAGAATTCTAAGATACCTTGCAACATTGCAAGTCATGGTTATAAGATGACCCACGCTCGTCCCGTTTACATCCAAAGATAGGGTTGCTTACCAAATCAATGGTAAGACAACAATGTCAAAGGAAAAGAAAATGAACAAGAAAGACATTTGAGTAGGTAGATTGCTCCTAATTACTTGCTCCATTTCAAATCAAACATCCTTGCTATTTTCAAAAACAAACACTTACACTTTCAAAACATCTTACAAAACTTGAAAACATTTTCAAAAGATCAACATCTTTGTATACATTCTTACGAACGAGAATCATTACAAATATTGCCTAAACAATGGCCTCTTTACAAAATACTTTCAAAAATACCACACAAAGCACAATTTCCAACAAAATCAAGTGATCAAGCAAGTAACTAAGAGCCCATGGATAACCATGGATGAAAAGGGTGCTAATACCTTCCCTTTTCATAATCTACCCCCCGAAATCACAAAACAATCTCAAAGGTCTTTCCTGTGCTTTTTCACCTTTCCTTTTGGATAAAAGAAAAGCCGGTGGCGACTCTTGCTAACCAGAACATTTGAGATCAAACGCAAAACCTTCAAGTCAGTTCTCCCTACCGTATCACAATATGGATCAAGAAGTAGAAGAATTTACCTAACTAGGCAAGTAAAAGTGCAAGTGTGAATTTAGAAGACAAAACATTAACACATGTCAAAATCATAAATCAAAATGAGAGACAAGAGGTGGATACCTAAGTCTAAACATACTTTAAGACATCGCAAATTAACACCAAGAGATTACATGTTAACAAACATTACCTAATCAAGACAAGTAGGCATAGTAGAAAGAGATGGAGTGTAGATAAGTAACGAGATAATACTTGTATCTCAAGTAAGTGGAAAACCATGGATATGAAATGATATGTGTGATACGGTGGGAGAACTGACTTGAAGGTTTTGCGTTTGATCGAAAATGTTGCGGTAAGTAAGAGTCACCATCGACTTTTCTTTTATTCAAAAGGAAAGGTGAAAAAAGCACAGGAAAGACCTTTGAGATTATTTCTTGATTTTGGGGGGTAGATTATGAAAAGGGAAGGTATTAGCATTCTTTTCATCCATGGTTTTCCATGGGCTCTTAGTTACTTGCTAGATCACTTGCTTTTTGTTTGAAATTGTGCTTTGTGTGGTTTTTGAAAGTATTTTGTAAAGAGGCCATTGTTTAGGAAAAATTTGTAATGATTCTTGTTCGTAAGAATGTATACAAATATGTTGATCTTTTGAAAATATTTTCAAGTTTATAAGAAGTTTTGAAAGTATAGGTGTTTGTTTTGAAACTAGCAAGGATGTTTTTGTTTTGAAAGTGAGCAAGTAATTAGGAGCATTCTACCTACTCAAAAATCTTTCTTGTTCATTTTCTTTTCCTTTGACATTGTTATCTTACCATTGATTTGGTAAGTAACCCTATCTTTGGATGTAAACGGGACGGGCGTGGGTCATCGTATAACCATGATTAGCAATGTTGCAAGGTACCTTAGCATTTTTCTTTAGGGACTAAGATCATTTTGAAAGGCAACTTAGATAGCATCATCGAGGGACTATGATCTTGTATTTTGCTTGTTTTTGCTAAGATACCTCACATGCGTAATATGGCCATTTTGTAAAGGCAACCAAGTGGATTTACCCTAGGGGTGCTTGTGTGCAAGTGTATTGTTTTCATGCTTGATTTTATCTTTGATTAGGGTTTTCTAATTGATTGGTTTTAGTCTTTCCATACAAACCCTAATTACTAGAATTTGTATATAAAGCGATAAATTATGGAATTTAAAATTACTATGCTATTACAATACTTGTGGGAGGGGGGTGTACAAATTACAAATGGGGATTTCAAGAAAATAAAGCCTAATTATCTATTACAACCATATTGAATTTGAATAAATGTACAAGAAATTAAATGAATATAATGTACAAATATGAATGGATAAGGAATGAATTTTGTTTAGATTTTTGTTAAGAAAAATAGTTTTGACCTAATTAACTTAAAAGAAAATAATTAACTAAAATAAGAAATTAAAATTAAGTTAATAAAAGAAATTATTTTATTAAAGAAACAGGTTTTTTTAGGGGTTTGTTTGTAAAAAAGTTTTAATTAAATTAAACTAGTATAAAAATTAGTTAATTAAAAATTTGTTTTAAGAAAATATTTTTAATGTGTGAAAATGATAATCAAAACCCTAACTTTTAATTAATTTACAAATTAATTATCAAAGATAAAATAAAAGGTGATTAAAATAAATTTATTTTTATGTAAAAAAATTAATTTAATTAAATAAAAGCCTAAATCTATTTTTATTATGATTTTTGCATTAAGTAAAATATATTAAAAGAAAATAAATAAATGAAATAAAAAAATTGAAAATAAAATGAGACAGAGGCTGTGTAAGTGAAACAGAGGGTGAGAAATGAAAAAAACATAAAGCCCAAGGAAAGAGGCCCAACGCTGCCAAAAAAGAAAAGTGAGAATATAAAAAATATGAAAAAAAACCAAAAGGGTACCATTGGGGCTCGAACCCAGGTCCCTATAATCACAGGCGCGCGCTTCTACAACTAGGGTGGCTATACATCCGTTTATATAAACAAAATAATAAATATATGATAGTAAACAAGTCCATGGCCTGAACTTCATCTTCAACCTCACGCCCAACCAGAACCTTTGTATCTTGTTCAATTCTCAACAAAAATGAAAAATGTAAACAGGAAACTTGTAGCAAATTTCCTCACGATTTCAGAAATGCAAAGCAAAAAAATTATAGATTAAAGACAAGCATGAATTTTAATGGCCCTAATCTGAACCCTAAAAATCTCAGAAACTTTAATCTTAAAATTCTCTAAGTTCAAACAAAGTTACTGAAAACTATGGACATGGTTAGCTTTAGGGAAATGATGCCTGTATGAAGAGTACAAAATTAAGAAAACTTACCTTGCAAAAGGGTATCGGGTTTGGAGTTTGAGTAGCTTTCAGTGAGTTCCAATGATTGGATTAGCTTCCTCAAGTTCCCAGAAAGCTAATGTGATCCTTAGTTTGAGCTGAAAGTACCTGAAGAGTTCTGGAGAAGTCAAGGTGCAAGGTGTTGTTTTTGAAAATGGTGGATGATGATGGAGGTGTTACAGTTGTGTTACAGGTGTTGGGATTTCTTATGTATGTTGTTTAGAAGCTTTTGAAAGTAAAAGTTCAAGAAACACACGAGCAAATTTGGAGATTGGATTCAAAACTCAGAAATGATAAGTTTTAAAGTGTTTTTGGTGATTCTGTGTTCTTGGTCTTTTCAGTGCTTAAGCATGCGTGGGATTTGTGGAAAATGACTTGTGTATGTATAAGCAAAAGGGTTTGAGTGCTTTGGATAGTCAGAAGTACAAGTTACAAGCTATTTTCTACGTTACTTGATTTTCAAGAAAAGTGGGAAAACAAGTTTCAAGAGGAAGTACAAGCATGGGCTTGGTGATTGTAAGTTTCTAACAATTTTCTCTTGAGTTATGAGACATGTATGATCATAAGAGAACAAGTTTAAGGCTCAAGAACAAGTTTTATGCAAAAAGAAACTTTATCAAAATGGCATTGTGCGCTTTCTTTCCAAAATGGATATAAAGCATGACCTTGCATTGAATTCTTGAATTGAGACCTCTAACAGATGTGCAAGCAATTAATTATGGAGTTCCTAACAAGTTTGAGGCCTGCAAAGTAGAGGTTATGCAGCATAACTTTGAATTTTGAATTTTGTTCATCACAAAATGACTTGTAATTCAAGTGTAAAAACCCTAACTTCATCTCTTTGATTCTCCCTACTCAAAAATGATCTCAAGAAGTTCTTTGACATTTTGGAAAACTTTTAATTTGATATATAACCCATCTTTGAATCACTTTTGAAAATTCTCCTTGGAACTATATGAAAAAGTTCCATGAAGTTAGGTCAAAATCCTGACCAAATTAGGGCAAAATTTTACTAAGTGTTTTGTTTCATGACCATGTATTCTTAAAATTATAACTTGAGATCCAAGAACTTTTGGAAGGAGTTGTATAAAGAAAAGTTGTAGATTTCATGGAGGTCTACAACTTTCATGTTGAAAGTTTCTTCTGAATCAACTTGCATCATGGTGAAAATTTTGCTCAAAGTTGTGAAAAAATAAGAAATTTTCAACAATTAGAAAAATTTCTAAGTTTAGAAATTTTTACTTTTCAAAATGAAATCTTGAATTTTTTATTTCTTGATGAATAAGTTTCATATTTTGACATGCTTTAATGAATTATGATCTTTGACATTTGATTTTGACCAAAAAGTCAAAGTTTGACTTTTCAATATACAATTGACTTTTGATCAGTTGACTGAAAATTCATCTGTTAATCCATTTTACTTGAGCAATGTTTTGAGCCATGTAATTAGGTCAAAATTATGCAATTAGACTCTTGAGATCATGCCTTAAATCAATTGATCATTTGCTAGGTAAAAAAAATCAGAAATTGCCCTTTCCCAGTCAAAACCCGAATTTTGACCATTTTGCCATTTTGAAGATTTGATCAAATTTCTTGAGGAATTGTGGTACAAACTTGATCAAATGATACATATAGGTTTAAAATGTTGATGTGGATCAAAAATTATGAGGTTTGACTATAAATTGGCCACAATTGACTTTTTCCCCAATACAGCTGATTTTTAGTTCATCTGCTCAATTGACTGAGCAAAAGTGTGATCCAAAGCTTGAAAATTGACTTGAGTAATATTGAGGGTCCATAATGATCCATGAAAGTCATATGGGTCATTGAGAGTTCAAATATCCTTGTGCAATCTCAAACCCTAATTTTGGTCATCAGTGTTTTAAGGAGGTGTCTTGAGCTGATCAACCCTAGTGCAGTCTTGAACCAAAGGAGATTTGTGAGAAAATTCTTGACAAATGAGAGGGAAAATTTTGGGGGTACAACAGCTGCCCATGTTCAGTCTTCTTAATCCTGAAGAGTTAGATTGGCGAGTTTTGTCATTCGTGACTCGAAGGTGGAAGATGATTGGACATTTGAGTGCCAAGAAATTTGCACTTGGTGATGTGATGGTAGAGGGAATGGGCTTAACTATGCCATTTTAAGAGATGATGGAAAGTTGTTGGATATTGGATTGTAGATTCAATCTGTGATACGGCGGGAGAACTGACTTGAGGGTTTTGCGTTTGATCGCAAATGTTGCGGTTAGCAAGAGTCGCCACTGACTTTTTTTTATCCAAAAGGAAAGGTGAAAAAGCACAGGAAAAACCTTTGCGATTATTTCTTGAGTTAGAGGGGTAGATTATAAAAAGGGAAGGTATTAGAACCCTTTTCATCCATGGTTTTCCATTGACTCTTAGTTACTTGCTAGATCACTTGCTTTTGTTTGAAATTATGCTTTGTGTGGGTTTTGAAAGTATTTTGTAAAGAGGCCATTGTTTAGGCAATATTTATAATGATTGTTGTTCGTAAGAATGTATACAAAGATGTTGATCTTTTGAAAATGTTTTCAAGTTTGTAAGATGTTTTGAAAGTGTAAGTGTCTGTTTTGAAAATAGCAAGGATGTTCGTTTTAAAGTGGAGCAAGTAATTTAGAGCAATCTACCTACTCAAATGTATTTATTGTTCATTTTCTTTTCCTTTGACATTGTTGTCTTGCCATTGATTTGGTAAACAACTCTATCTTTGGATGTAAACGAGACGGGCGTGGGTTATCGTATAACCATGATTAGCAATGTTGCAAGGTATCTTAGCATTCTTTTAGAGGGACTAAGATCATTTGTAAGGCAACTTAGATAGCGTCATCGAGGGACTATGATCTTGTATTTGTTTGTTTTTGCTAAGATACCTTACATGCATAATATGGCCATTTTGTATAAGGCAACCAATTGGAATAACCCTAGGGGTGTTTGCGTGCAAGTGCATTATTTTCATGCTTGTTTTTGTCTTGAATTAGGGTTTTCTAGATATTGGTTTTAGTCTTTCCATACAAACCCTAATTACTAGCATTCTATATAAAAACGATAAATTGCGAAATTTAAAGTTACTACGCTATTATAACATTTGTGGGGAGGGGGTGTACAATTTGTAAATGGGGATTGCAAGAATTTAAACCTAATAGTCTATTACAACCATATTGAATTGGTATGAATATATAAGGAATTGAATAAATACAAAGTATAAAAATGAATAAATGTAGAAGGATGCAAAATGTAGAGAAAATGAATTTTGTTTAGTTTTCATGAAAAAAAGATTTTGTCTTAACCTAATTAATTAAAGAAAATAGTTAATTAAGTTCGATTTTATTAAGAAAAGATTTTAAATGAAAACCCTAATTCTATTAATTAATCAAAATAAAACAAGTTTAAGAAAAGTATTTTTTATCTTGAAAATATTTATGGCATTATAAATTATTTTTAGTCCTTTTTATATTAAAAAAATGTATTTTAAATGGTGAGAAAACTAATTAATTAAAACATAATATTAATTAAGTTTACAAGATTATTTAATAAAATAAATAAATTATAATAAATAAAAATATTTTTTATGAGAAAAATAAAATAAAATAAATCAAAATATAAATATATCATTTTTTGTATTTTATGATTTTTTGTATTTAGAAAAAATATATTTGAGAAAAGATGAATGAAAAATAAATAAATAAATAAATAACTTGGGCCAGGGGGTGCCAAGAGTCAATATGGAGGTCAGTTAGAAAAAACAAAAATAAACTAGGCCCAAAGGGTCCAGCGCCTGCCAAACAAAAAAAGACAGAAGTATAAAAAAATGAAAAAAATGAAAAAAGGGTACCACTGGGGCTCGAACCTAGGTCCCATAGGTTACAGACGCGCGCTTCTACCACTGGGGTGGCTATAAATCTGTTAATACAAGTAAAACAATAAATATGTAAGGCAAAATACGCCCTGAAGACTTCATCTTTAACCTCCAGCCAGACCATCTGTAACTTTCTCATTTCTCATCAAAAATGAAAACTGTAAACATGAAACTTGTAGCAAATTTTCTCACGATTCCAAAAATGTAAAGTATTAAAACTATAGATCAAAGATAAGCAATAATTTTAATGGACCTAATCTGAATCCTAAAATTTTTAGAAATTTCAGTTTCAAAATTCTCTAAGCTTAAGCAAAATTAATGGAAACTAAGGACATGGTTAGCTTCGGGGCAATGATATCTACATGTTTTATTCACAAATAAACTATTGATGATGCATGTATGAAGAGTTTCAAGTTGAGAAAACTTACCTCAAAACTGGAAATCGTGTTTGGAGTTTGAGCTTGTTTCAAGTGATGGTGATGATCAAGTTAGCTTCCTTGAGGTCCTAGGAAGCTAATGCAATGATTTGCACAATTTGAGAGTGGTTGAAATGACTTGGAGAAGTCAAGTTGCAGACTCTGTTTTTTGGTTATGGAAGTTATGGAAAATGGTGTTACAGTTCTGAAATAAGGATAGGGATGCGTTGTATTTGGTGTAAGGAAGCTTTAGAAACTAAAAGGCCAAGAAACACACAAGGGAAATGGGAGTTTGACGTTCAAGGTCAGAAACTGTGCAGCAATGGAGTTTTTGGGCAAATTTTGATTTGAGAGAGTTTTGGTGTATTTCAGGGTGCTCAAGCTCGTGTCCTAGCTCACAAATAGTGACTCTATTTATAAGCAACAAGTTTGGAGTGCTCTAGTTGATCAGAATTCAAATTTACATGTTTAAGTTAAACATGTGATTTTTTGACAAAACAAGTTTCCATGCTTTGTGTACTTGCTAAGATAGAGTGGTTATGCTTTAAACAAGCTTGCTTATGACTTTGTGGATGGAGTGTGATCATAGGGAACAAGTTAGATTCTCAATGTGAACTTTATGCAAAAATCTTGCTTTACAAGAATGGCATTGTTAACTTTATGCCATAAATGGAAATGCAACTTGGACAATAGCTCAATTACTTGGATCAAAGCCCTAACAGATGTGTAAACATTTAATTATGGAGTGACAAACAAGTTCGAGGCCTGCAAAGCAAAGATTATGCATCCTAGCATGGATTTGTTTCATGTGTTCATAAAAAATGACTTATAATTCAAGTGACAAAACCCTAACTTCATCTCTTCGATTCTCCCTCCTCAAGAATGATCTCAAGGAGTTCTTGGAAATTTTGGAAAGCTTGCAATGTGCTATACAATCCATATTTGAGTTTATTTTGAAGATTACCCTTGGAACTATATGAAAAAGTACCATGAAGTTAGGTCAAAATCCTGACCAAATTAGGGCAAAATTTCACTAAGTGTTTAGTTTCATGACCACATGTTCATAAAATTATAACTTGAGATCCAAGCATTTTTGGAAGGAGTTGTGTAAAGAAAAGTTGTATATTTCATGGAGATATACAACTTTCATGTTGGAAGTTTCTCTTGAACTATCTTGCATCATGGTGAAAATTTGGCTCAAAGTTATGAAAAAACATGAAACTTCCAACACTTAGAAAATTTTTTAAGTTTAGAAATTTTGACTTTTCAAAATGAAATCTTGACTTTTTGATTTCTTGATGAATAAGTTTCATATTTTGACATGTTTTGATGAATTGTGATCCTTGGCACTTGAATTTGACCAAAAAGTCAAAGTTTGACTTTTTAGTATTCAGTTGACTTTTGATCAGTTGACTGAAAAATTCATCTATCAATCCAATGGACTTGCAATGTTTTGAACCATGCCATTAGGTCAAAGTGAGGCAATTGGACTCTTTAGATCATGCCTTAAACCAATTGACCATTTTCTAGGTCAAAAATCAGAAATTTCCTTTTCTCAGTAAAAACCCTAATTTTGACCATTTTGCCCTTTTGGAGATTTGACCAAATTTCTTGAGGAGCTGTGGTACAAAATTGATCAAATGATACATATGTGTTTAAAATTTTGATGTGGATAAAAATATATGAAGTTTGACTGTGAATTGGCCATAGTTGACTTTTTCCCTAATATAGTTGATTTTTAGGTTAACTACTCAATTGACTGAGCAAAAGTGTGATCCAAGGCTTGAAACTTGACATGAGTAATATTGGGGGTCCATAATGATCCATAAAAGTCATATGGGGCATTGGAAGTTCAAGAATACTTGTGCAAACTCAAACCCTAATTTTGGTCATCAGTGCTTGAGGAGGTGTCTTGAGCTGATCAAACCCTAGTGCAGTCTTGAGCCCAAGGAGATCTTGTGAGTAAATTATTGATAAGTGAGAGGGAAAATTTTGGGGTACAAAACCATCCAAAAATGATTGCTGAAATGAATTTGAAAGAGAATATGAATGAGTATCAGAATGGCGTCCGTGTCTGGAGCGTATCTGTACTGTATTTAAAAGTTGAATTTGAATGAGTATCAAAATTGTGTCCGTGTCTGGAGCATATCTGTATTGTATATGAGAGTTGAATATGAATGATTATCAGAATGGTATTCGAGTCTGGAGCATATCTGAACTGTATCTGAAAGCTGAATCTGAATGAGTATCAGAATAACGTCCGTGTCAGGAGCGTATCCGAACTGTATATGAGAGAGAGTCTGAATGAGTATCAGGATGGCATCCATGTCTAGAGCGTATCTGAACTGTATCAGAGAATTGAATCTGAATGAGTATCGGGATGGCATCCGTGTATGGAGCGTATCAGAACTGTATCTGAAAGCTTTTGAACATTGTTAATGGTAGCTTATTGATTAACCTTATCCTGAAAAGGGTAAAATGTTAGCTGATATGCAATGTCATGTTGTATGAAATGCATGGTATAATGAGATTGTGATATATGCATTCGTGTTATCGATGTTTATGATATATGGATGTGATGTATGTGAGCTAATCTGCTGCACTGCTTGTTGGATTGGGAAAAATAAATCCTCGACTGCTGTTGAGGATGCGGAGTGTAAGTCCTCATGTTTTGAAGTGTTGATGAATTTACGCTTAGAGAAATAAACTCTATTGTAAGGGAAACACCGTGTACTACTTGTGAAATCCCGTTGGGGAATCTTGAGAAATTTGGTGAGTTCTACCGGGGAGTGATAACTGGAAGTTTTGTTCAGCTGTGGATTAAACTGCACATTGTGGGGGATTTTATGCAAATAGCTTAGAGAGATTTCCCTATTTCTTAAAGCCATTAGTGATTGTATTTTTATTTTGTTCATTTGTAAATGGTAATTACATTCAAAATGCATATGTTCAAAAATAAATCATTGGACGTTTTAGTAAACAAAACATAAGAGTAAAGAAAAACAGAAAATTTTGTACTTTCAAAGGGATATCTTTGTATTGACTTTGAGTAAGTATTTTTGTATAATGAGACAAACATTCTAGTAAGAGAATGCCGACGTAAAAATGAAAATTTGATACAAAGAAAAAGATAGCTATGTGAAATAATCCCATGGGGTTCCCATTCTTCTATAGCCTTCGTTTCTCTGAGCATCTTATCTATTTGTTGCCTTGTCCGAAGCTGATTGAATTGATCAGAACCATCGAGTTTGCAGGTTGTCCGTAAGGTGATCCAACGTGACATATTCATACGCTTTAATTCTCTAACTTTTTCCAGGACCGCCCTTTCGAGTTTTCATTCCACCGGGATACCCTTTTTTCCCTAAGCCGCCCTTTCGAGTTATCAGCTTGCCGAGTGTACAAATTTTTGTTTTATCCCTAATTTTTGCCCGAACTTTTTTTGGTTCGCCGGGATGCCCTTGTTTTGACTAGGTGTGTCAACCTAACATGTCTCTTATGCATAATATCTTTTGATTATGTCCGCGTTCACGGGGTGCGGCAGATCGTTGCCATCCATAGTGGTTAAGATCATTGCTCCACCAGAGAATATGCTTTTGATCATAAATGGTCCTTCGTATGTAGAAGTCCATTTTCCCCTGGGATCACCCTGCGATAGTATGATACATTTGATCACCAAATCCCCGACTTGGTACACTTGGCGTCTGACTTTCTTGTTGAAAGCCTTGATCATCCGTTTTTGATACACTTGACCATGACAGACAGCAGTAAGCCTTTTCTCATCAATTAAGTTCAGTTGATCAAGTCGAGTCTGGATCCAATCGTCTTCGTTCAGCCCTGCATACTTCATAATTCTCAGAGAGGGGATCTGGACTTCAATAGGCAAAATAGCCTTCATGCCGTATACCAGAGAGTAGGGTGTTGCCCCGGTGGATGTGCGTGTTGTGGTACGATAACCATGGAGAGCGAATGGTAGCATCTCATGCCAGTATTTGTACGTGACTGTCATTTTCTGTATGATCTTTTTGATGTTCTTATTTGCAGCTTCGACAACACCATTCATCTTTGGCCGGTAAGGGGAAGAATTGTGGTGCTGGATCTTGAATTGCACGCACAGTACGGTGATCATAGTGTTGTTAAGATTCGTACCATTGTCTGTGATGATCCTCTTCGAGATACCGTACTGACAGATGGGATTTTGCTTGATGAACCGGGCGACAATATTCTTGGTAACAGAAGTGAAAGAAGCCGCCTAAAAAATTATGAAGTTTGACTGTGAATTGGCAATAATTGACTTTTTCTTTAATACAACTGATTTTTAGGTCAACTGCTCAATTGACTGAGCAAAAGTGTGATCCAAGGCTTGAAACTTGACATGAGTAATCTTGGGGGTCCATAATGATCCATGAAAGTCATATGGGGCATTGGAAGTTCAAAAATCCTTGTGCAAACTCAAACCCTAATTTTGGTCATCAGTGCTTGAGGAGGTGTCTTGAGCTGATCAAACCCTAGTGCAGTCTTAAGCCCAAGGAGATCTTGTGAGTAAATTCTTGGTAAGTGATAGGGAAAATTTTGGGGTACAACAGTTGCCCCTGTTCAATCTTCTTAAGCCTGAAGAGTTAGATTGGCATGTTTTGCCATTCGTGACTCGAAGATGGAAGATGATTGGACACTAGAGTGCCCAGAAATTTGCACTAGGCGATGTGATGGTAGATGGAATGGGCTTAAAGATGCCATTTGGAGAGATGATAGAAAGTTGTTGGATATGGGCTTGTAGATGCCATCCAAAAGTGATTGTTGAATTGTAATTTGTAAGCTGAACAAATGAGTATCAGAATGGTGTCCGTGTCTGGAGCGTATCTGAACTATATCTGGAAGAGGCTATAAATGAGTATCAGAATGGCATCCATATCTGCAGCGTATCTGAACTGTATCTGAAAGTTGGATCTGAATGAGTATCAGAATGGCATCCGTGTCTAGAGCATATCTGAACTGTATCTGAAAGATGGATCTGAATGAGTATCAGAATGGCATCTGTGTCTGGAGCGTATCTGAAAACTTTGAACATTGTTAATGGTAGCTGTTAACCTTATCTTGAAAAGGGTAAAATGTTAGATAAAATGCAAAGTCATGTTGTATGAAATGCATGGTATAATGCATTTGTGTTATCAATGTTTATGATATATGGATGAAATGTAGGCGTATGCAAGCTAATCTGCCACGCTGTTGTTGGATTGGGGAAAATAAATCCATGACTGTTGCTGAGGATATGAAGTATAAGTCTTCATGTTGTGAAGTCTAAGTGTTGATAAATTTCTGCTTGGAGGAATAGACTCTGTTGTAAGGGAGATGTCATGTACTGCTTGTAAAATCCTATTTGGGGAATCCTGAGAAATTTGACGACTTCTACTGGGGATTGATAATTGGAAGCTCTATTCCGCTGGGGATTAAACTGCACACTGTAGGGGATTATGGAAAAAGCATAGAGAGATTTCCCTACCTCTTAAATCCATCAGTGATTGTCTTTCCATTTTTCTTATTTATAAACAGTAATTATCTTCAAATGCATATGTTCAAAAATGAATCATTGGACGTTTTTGCAAACAAAACACAAGAGTACAGAAAAAAAATAGATAGTTTTGCACTTTCAAAGGGATATCTTTGTATTGACTTTGAGTAAGTATTTTTATACAATGAGACAAACATTCTAGTAAGAGAATGCCGTCGCAAAAAAATGAAAATTTTGATACAAAGAAAAGATAGCTATGTGCAATAATCCCATGGGGTTCCCATTCTAATATAGCCTTCGTATCTTTGAGCATCTTGTCTATTTGTTGTCTTGTCCGAAGATGATTGAATTGATCAGAACCTCTGAGTTTGCAGGTTGTCCATAAGGTGATCCAACGAGACATAGTCATACGCTTTAATTCCCTAACTTTTTCCTGGACTGCCCTTTCGGGTTTTCAGTCCACCGGGATACCCTTTTTTGCCATAGCCGCCCTTTCGGGTTTTCAACTTTCGGGTGTACAGATTCTTTTTTTTGTTTTATCCCTAATTTTTTTCCCGAACCTTTTTGGTTCGCCGGGATGCCTTCATTTTGCCTAGGTGTGTCAACCTAGCAGGTTTCTTATACGTAGTATCTTTTGACTATGTCTGCATTCGCAGGGTGCTGCAGGTCGTCGCCATCCATGGTGGTTAAGATCATTGCCCCTCTAGAGAATATGTTTTTGATTACAAATGGTCCTTCATATGTAGGAGTCCATTTGCCCCTGGGATCACCTTGAGGTAGTATGGCGCGTTTGATCACCAGATCTCTAACTTGATATACTTGTCGTCTGACCTTTTTGTTGAAAGCCTTGATCATCCGTTTTTGATACATTTGACCATGACAGACAGCAGTAAGCCTTTTCTCATCAATCAAGTTTAGTTGATCAAGTGGAGTCTGGATCTAATCTTCTTCATTCAGCTCTGCATCCTTCATAATTCTTAGAGAGGGGATCTGGACCTCAATAAGCAAAACAACTTCCATGCCGTAAACCAGAGAAAAGGGTGTTGCCCCGGTTGATGTGCAAGCTATGGTATGATATCCATGGAGAGAGAATGGTAGCATCTCATGCCAGTCTTTGCATGTGACTGTCATTTTCTGTATGATCTTTTTATTGTTCTTATTTCCGGCTTCGACAACACCATTCATCTTTGGCCGGTAAGGGGAAGAATTGCGATGCTAAATATTGAATTGCTCGCACAAGGCAGTGATCATAGTATTGTTCAGGTTTGTACCATTGTCTGTAATGATCCTCTCTGGGATACCGTAACAACATATGAGATTCTGCTTGATGAACCGTGTGACAACATTCTTGGTCACAGAAGTGAAAGAAGCTGCTTCCACCCACTTGGTGAAATAGTCAATGGCCACTAAGATGAAGCAGTGCCATTAGAAGCTATTGGATTGATTTACCCAATCATATCAATTCCCCATATAGAAAAGGGCCATGGAGCCGTCAAGTCATTCAGAGGAACTGGAGGTACGTGCACCTTGTCAGCATAAATCTGACACTTGTGGCAGGTTCGAGAGTGTTGATAGCAATCTGCTTCCATGGTAGACCAGTAATATCCTACCAGTAGGATTTTCTTTGCCATCGTATACCCACTGGAATGGGTGCCAAAAGTGCCTTCATGTAACTCAGCCATGATCCTTTCAGCTTCAACCTTGTCTATGCACCAAAGTAACACAGAGTGATGGTTGCGTTTGTAAAGAATGGTATTAATAAGGAAGAATTTAGCAGAGCATCTCCTTAAGAACTTCTTATCATTGACTGAAGCTCCTTCTGGATATTCTTGGGTTTCAAGATACCTCTTGACTTCGTGAAACCAAGGTTGATCCACTAATTCTTCAGTATTAATCTCGTGACAGTGTGTTGGTTCATTCATTCATTCAAAGGTGATCTGGTGAGCCTCGTTATCCCATTTAAGTTTAAACATAGATGACATTGTGGCTAGTGCGTCTGCTAGCTGATTTTCTTCTCGCGGGAAGTGCTCGAAGGTAATCTTCTCAAAGTGTGGGAGCAATGTCAAAACATGTTCTTTGTAAGGGATAAAGTTAGGGTGTTTGGTGTCCCATTCGCCTTTGATCTGGCTGATAACCAAAGCTGAATCTCCGAATACATTAAAAAATTTGATCCCCAAGTCTATGGCAGCTTTGAGACCAAAGATGCACGCTTCGTATTCCGCCATGTTATTTGTACAATTGAAGCGGAGTCTTGCAGTAAATGGAGTATGACACCCTTCAGAAGATATGAGTACTACACCAATACCATTGCCGAGTGCGTTAGATGCCCCATCAAAAGCCAGGGTCCATTAGGGTCCTTGTTCAGGTCCTTCATATGGCCTGAATTCTTCACAGTTGTTTACCATCATGATGTCTTCATCCGAGAATTCAAACTTCATGGACTAATAGTCTTCCACAACTTGGTGAGCAAGGTGATCAGCTAGTATACTTCCCTTTATTGCCTTCTGGGTAGTATACTGTATGTCATATTTTATTAGGATCATTTGCCATCTCGCTATTCTCCCAGAGAGAGCAGGTTTCTCAAAGATGTATTTTATTGGATCCATTTTAGATATAAATAAGGTAGTATGGGTCAGCATATAATGTCTTAGCCAACGAGCAACCCATTCCAGAGCGCATCAAGTTTTCTCGAGCAGTGAATATCTTGTTCCACAGTTGGTAAAATTTTTGCTTAGGTAATAAATAGCGTTCTCTTTTCGGCCAGACTCATCATGCTGCCCCAACACACACCCCATTAAATTCTCTAAAATAGTTAGATACATAATCAACGGTCTTCCCTCGACTGGTGGCATCAAAACAGGAGGCTCTTGCAGGTACTCTTTGATCTTGTCGAAAGCAGTTTGGCATTCATCATTTCATTTGACTACTTAATCTTTCTTTAATAGTTTGAAGATTGGTTCACAAGTAGCTGTCAGGTGAGAAATGAATCTGGAAATGTAGTTCAAACGTCCCAAGAATCCTCTGACTTCCTTTTCAGTACGAGGAGTAGACATCTCTTGTATCACTTTTACTTTGGCAGGATCTACTTTAATACCCTTATTGCTGACGACAAAGCCTAGGAGCTTACCAGAACTTACTCCAAACGTGCATTTATTTGGGTTCAACCTCAACTTTTATTTCTTTAGCCTCTCAAACAGTTTCTATAAATGATCAAGATGCTCTTCTTCTGTTTGAGATCTAGCTATCATGTCGTCCACACAGACATCTATTTTGTGATGTATCATGTCGTGAAATAGAGCTACCATGGCACGCTGATAGGTTACCCCCGCATTCTTCAGTCCGAATGGTATAACCTTGTAGCAGAATATGCCCCACTGTGTGACAAATGGGGTTTTCTCCATGTCCTCAGGCGCCATTTTTATTTGGTTGTAACATGAGAAACCGTCCATGAAGGAAAATACTTTGTGTTGTGTAGTATTTTCAACTAGGATGTTAATGTGGGGAAGTGGGAAATCATCCTTAGGGCTTGCCCTATTCAAATCTCTGTAGTCCACGCACATTTGTACCTTTCCGTCTTTTTTGGGCACGACAACGACATTGGCAACCCATTGCGGATATGAGGTGACAGCCAAGGATCCAGCATTGAATTGTTTCATGAATTCTGCTTTAATCTTCTCCGACATGTCAGGTCGCATACGACGAACTTTTTGTTTTACCGGTGGGTAATCCTCTTTTGTAGTTAGACGATGTACCATAATATCTACATCAAGTCCTGGCTTGTCTTCATACGACCAAGCAAAGACCTCAACATACTCGTGTAACAACTGAATCAACCGCTCCTTGACACTGGGTTCTAGATTGGCACCCACCTTGACCTCTTTTTTGTCTTCTTCGGTACCTAGGTTGATTGTATCCACAGGTTCCTCATGGGGCTGAATGGTTCTCTCTTCTTGTTATAGCAATCTGGCAAGTTCCCCATGTACTTCACAATCTTCCTCACCTTCGTCTTCAGCTTGGTAGATTAGATTTTCAGAGTCACAGAAGGCCATAGCAGAATCGTTACCCATGGGATCCCGAATGGATGTAGACCTGCATTGTGAGTGTGAGTGTGTGTAAAGGTATAGCTATCTTTGAAAGAAATGAAAAATGTAAAAAGAAAAACAATGAGCACAAAGTTTGTATGCAAAACAACCATAATTCATTGATGTCATATGGAGATGAGATAATAACCCTTACAAATGGACCATTGTTTCTCGGGTAAGACACAAGGTTTTAAGAGTTTGAATTGTTTTAATATTATAGATCCAATAAAATGTAAAGATAAATTATTGTGAGATAAAAGTGACCGGGACAAAATCTTTAGCCTCCCAATTGCTGAGCCCTCCACTGACAGTTGGGAAGATCCAATCCTCCAGGTGGCAACCATCTTCATCATCCTCTACCGCGTTGACTTCACGGTTACTGATCTTCATGGGTGGTCCTCCAGCACGAGCGCGACGTACAGCCTTCTGAGCACTTTAAGTGAAACCTAGGCCAAACTTGTCAGATTTATATGCGATATCTGGGACTTGTTCCCAGATAGTGCACCCACCTTCTTCTATCACTGCCTTTGCATCCTTCAAAGATGACATCCTGAGAGGAGGCCTTTTGATCTTGGGAAGAGCCCTGGTTACTGCCATATCTTGATGGACTTATTCAAAATGTTGGAATGGAGTTTCAATAAATTCACCATCTAATTCCACATATCTGAAGGAATTGAGATGGCTAATCATATATTCTTCTTCTCCATGAACGGTGATAATCTTCCCTTGAATTGGATACTTCATCATTTGGTGCAACGTAGAAGTAAGAGCGCCAACATTGTGAATTTATGGTCGGCCTAGCAAGAAGGAGTATGAAGGGCGAATATCCATTACATAAAAAGTTGAATCAAATGTTTGGGTTCCAAACTTTATGAGGATATCTACTTCCCCATGTACCATCCTTTTAGAGCCATCAAAAGCCCTCACTACTATGTTGCTTGGCTTTAATGTCAATCCCTTACAGGCAAGCCTATCAAGAGCTTTTTTAGGCAATACATTCAGAGATGAGCCAGTGTCCACCAAAACTTGAGCCAAGGTTGTTCCCCTACATTCAACTGAGACATGAAATGCCTCATTATGCTTCCTTCCTCTTGGCGTTAAATCAACATCTGAAAAACCTAGACCATTATCTGCAGTCAAGCTGGCTACGCAGTCTTGGAACTGATCGACAAATGTTTTTTGGGGTACATGGGCAGTTTTCAGGAATTTCACCAAGGATTTTGCATGCGCCTCAGAACATATTAGTAAAGACAACATGGAAATTTTAGATGGAGTTTGCCCCAGTTGCTCGACTACATCGTGGTTGCTTCTTTTTATGATCTTTAGGATTTCCTCCTTCTCTTTGCGATAGGTCTCAGGGATAGCCAATGATTGTATCTTCATCTTGACAGACTCAACCAAAACACCTTTTCCTCGAGTCTCAGTTAACTTGGCAGGAGGAGTGTCAGTAAGAGTGATAACAGGAGTTGTAACAGCTTTGTTAGTTGGAGTATTGGTGGAGATGATTGTGGGACTGGGAATAGCCTTCGGAGGAGAAACAATAACAAGAATGATTACGGGTCCAGAAACTGCTTTTGGGGGAGAAATTTCTGGAGGGAATATCCTTCCGCTTCAGGTAATCTTTCTAGTCCCGACAATGTTACTGATATCAGAGTTATCTTTCTCAGAACTTGAATCTTCGGCAGCTGGCCAATCTTGCTTGATACCGTGGTAGTAGACATCCCCTCCATAATTCCATGGTACGGTTTTTTCTGACAAATACGGGACTGGTCCAGGCATTTTAATTATCAAAGGAGCTACTTTTGGAACAAATGTAATTCTAACGGGTCTTTTGGTGGAGACCCTGGAAGAATTGTCGGAAATGGTCACGATGGAAACATCATTATAAGAAACAGGTGGAACAAAAGTCTTTTCGAACAAAATTTCCTTGTTATCTATTAGGCACTGAACGCCTACTTTCAACAAAGGACATCTGGTTGGTAAGGACAAACAGAAATGACAGCATTTATCACAGCCCGGGAAAACACTGACATTCAATAAGTTCTTTTTGATGGTCAGGTGTGGGGTCATAAGTTCATCAATTGAAGTAATAAACATATCCTCTTCAATGGCGTTGGCATTATGGTCGTGTTTGGGCATAGGGGCAGAAATGACATTGGGCTTTTCTGGCACATCGAATTCAATCTCTTTGGCTTCAAGGAGGTCTTGTACTTTGTTCTTTAAAGCCCAACAATTGTTAGTGTCATGGCCGAGACTCTCAGAATGCTATGCGCAACGGGCATTAAGATGATAGTGAAGAGATGTCGTGTTAGGGTTATTTGGAGCTTCTTTCAAAGTCACTAGGTTGGATCTTAGCAAGTGTGGAAATACTTGAGATAAGATCATGTTAATTCTGGTGAATTGTCTGACTGGTCTTTCCATCCTTGGTTGGTTGTTTCTTTGCTTATTAGGCACATGTTTAGGAATCATAATAGCCCCCGTCATTGGACAGTGTTCGGCCCTATCTTGATTTCTATGAGGATAAACAACAACCACTTCCTTCTTTCCAATGAATGATTTCCTTACAGCAGCAGAGGATGCATCTTTTTTAATCTTTCCACTTTTTATTCCGGCTTCTACCATTTCTCCAGTCAATATTAGTTCAGTAAAACCTGCCAATGAACTCCCAATTAGGTGATTGAAGAAGGGACCATACAAGGTGCCCAAAAACATGTCTACTAATTCTCTTTCAGATATAGGAGGTTGAACTCTTTCGGCCAAGTCTCTCCATTTTTGCACATAGTCCTTGAAGCCTTCACTTGAAACCATGGCCATACTCTGGAGTTGAGTATGGGTAGGCGCAACATTAGCATTGTATTGGTATTGTTTGTAAAAGGCTGCAGCAAGATATTCCCAGTTATGAACATTGGCTCTTTCTAATTGATAAAACCAATCAAGTTGAGTTCCAGACAGACTGTCTTGGAAGAAGTGTACCCATAAATCTTTGTCAGCGCTATGGGGTTGGATTTTCCTCACATAGGACCGAAGATGCATTTTAGGGCATGAAACTCCGTCATATTTGGAAAACACAGGTGCTTTAAATTTTGGAGGAATGACAATCCCCGATACTAAGCCCAACTCCTTAAAGTCCAAGCCAGGCACCTTTTGGATTTCCACTACACTCAACCGTTCTTCTAGATGCTTATACTTATCGTTGGCTGGAGGGTATTGTTCTTTAAAATAGTCTTCTTATTCCTCTTCTTCTTCTGAATCAGACTGAATAATTGTTTCCTTACCCTTCCCACATTGGTTGTATTTCTCACCGGATGTCGTAGCAAAGTCTAAGGCCCATCTTGTCTTCCCTTGGAATCTTCTTCCCATGTTCAGAATTCCGGTTATTTTCTTCGTCTTCTTTTTCTTCTCCTCAACCAGCAAGGTCTTAAAATTTTCTTGTCCTTTGGCCAGAGTTAAGAACAACTGTTGAAACTGTGCATTCTGAGCTTGGAGGTCTTTCAACATTTGCTCGAGATCTGTCTTACTGACATAAACAGTAGAGAAATTAGGAGACTTGTTACAAGAAACCTGTTCATGTTATGATGAATGATAAATGCGTATGCAATGATTTCAAGGATTTTAAAATTCAAATTTGTTTTAGACAAAAAGGAAACACACATTATATTAATAAATTAAAGCTCGAGTACATCAATGCCTTCTTGGGCAAAACAAATACAAGAAACTCTAAGATAGAAAGGTAGTACGCATCCTCTTTAATGCAATGTAAGCATTCAGAGTCTGCTCCTCATGAAGTAGCCTAGTGAGTTCCAAAACTTCTTCTCGCTTGCGTAGAATTGGGCTTCAAAATTATCTCGCTCTCCCTTGAGTTGTATCCAATCTCTTTGTAGGTCTTCAAGAGAGGTGGGCATATCAGGATGTAGGATAGTGTATGGAACAACTCCCTCCATGAAAGGCTCAATGATTACCAGGAGAATGGAGGGGTAAGGAATCATAAGACTCTGATCACGAGTCCGCACCCATTTGAGGTAAGGCACAAGAGGGACGGAATTCTTGTGCCCCAAAGTCTTTCTATCTACCTTGTTTAACATCCTCCAAGCTCGAATAAATCTCTGGCGAAGACCTTGATCGTCGTTGTCATAGTCAAATACCAAACCTTGAATCAACATCTCGTGCGGGCCATCCCTTCGGGCATAACCGAACTGTCTTAAAGCTAAGCAGGGGTTGTAGGTGATACCTCCCCTAATTCCAAGTAAGGGGATATTAGGGAACTCTCCATAATGGTCGATAATAGTAACATTCTCTATGGATCGGGAGCACCAATGAATGTCTGAATGTTTGAGTGTCATCAACCTTTGTGATCACCTTGAACCTTGCTCATTCTTTAGTACAGATTGGGGAAGATGCAAAATAAACCATCTTTCCAAGAGAGTAGTGCAACACATAAGGACACCTCTTTTCCTCATTGTGCGAGTGTGAAAAGAGTGTAGGATATCCCCTAGCAATGTAGGCACCAACTTGCGGGATATGAAGATTTTGATGGCGTTCATGTCTATGAGTTGGTCAGGATTTGGAAACAAAACCATCCCATAGATGAGGAGAGCCAAAATTTCCTCAAAGGCTTGCAAATCCAACGAATTCCAACAGTTTTGGGCTTTCTCAAACAAGAACTTTTCTAGGAAACCTTTGACACCACTCCTTGTTTCCCAATGAGTTGTGACATCAGATGAGTGCAAGTGTAAAGCTTGAGAAATATCTTTTGGCTTTGGATCTCTTTCCGTACCGTTGAAAGGTAGTTGATTGAGAATGAGAATCCTCAAGAGTCGGGAGAATTCTTCCAAAGTAGGAACAAGTTGATAGTCGGGAAATGTGACGCAATGGTGTAAAGGATCAAAGAGTTGAAAGAGCACCTTCACCATGTCTTCATCTGTGTTGGAGGTGACCAAGTTGAGTAGGGGACCATGTCTCTCAGTGAATGGAGAGTTTTCTGGAATCCTTGAAGTTAGCTCCTTAAGTTGTGGAGGGATCCTTACAAGATTGACTTGAATGGTTTTCCTGCGAAGAGAATCCATATCCTACAAAACAAGAACAAAGATGAATCTAAAAATCCTTGAAATGGTTAGTGAATGTGTATGATGTTATGATGTTCATGATGTTATGTACAAGTATGTATATACAAAGATAACAAGTCCTTAGGCTTACGCTTGCATGGAGTCTTATAGGTAAGTACCCTCTTGAAGTTTAGTTGGCTCAATCTGTCCTAGTAATAGTAACCGGGTTCTAAGGAGCTCAATATCACTGGTTTGTTTCCTTGGTCATTGTTTCAGCACAAGCCTCTTTAATAGTGACAGAAATATCTCAAGAAACCAAACTTCAATGAGTGTAGTATCGAGTATCTACCAACTTCGGACTGCACCAAAGCCGGTCATCTCACTACATCCTAAAGGCCAAGTTGGTCAAGTAAAGGTTCTAAAAGTTCATTAGTGCTTCGTGACATCACTCAGCGGCCCCGTATTCTCTTTGATTAACTCAAAGGCTACCGGTACCCACAAATATGTCACACTAACGTAGCTATTGTTTAGACCATATCGGTATACCCTGCACAGTTTCCACAACGTATTGCTACTTACCTATAATGTATCCCAAATCCGGGTAGAGGATTCAAACCTAAACAAAGAACCATAATGTAAAGCAGACAAGTCAAACAATGAAAGCAAGTTAATGTGATCTAGCCCTAAGGTAACTCCACTTTTAGAATTTTCCCCAACAGAGTCGCCTGTTCTGTGATACGGTGGGAGAACTGACTTGAGGGTTTTACATTTGATTGCAAATGTTGCGGTTAGCAAGAGTTGCCACCGACTTTTCTTTTATCCAAAAGGAAAGGTGAAAAAGCACAGGAAAGACCTTTGAGATTATTTCTTGAGTTCGGGGGGTAGATTATGAAAAGGGAAGGTATTAGCACCCTTTTCATCCATGGTTTTCCATGGGCTCTTAGTTACTTGCTAGATCACTTGCTTTTGTTTGAAATTATGCTTTGTGTGGTTTTTGAAAGTATTTTGTAAAGAGGCCATTGTTTAGGCAATCTTTATAATGATTCTTGTTCGTAAGAATGTATACAAAGATGTTGATCTTTTGAAAATGTTTTCAAGTTTGTAAGATGTTTTGAAAGTGTAAGTTTTTTTTTTTTAAATAGCAAGGATGTTTGTTTTGAAGTGGAGCAAGTAATTTAGAGCAATCTACCTACTCAAATGTCTTTCTTGTTCATTTTATTTTCCTTTGACATTGTTGTCTTACCATTGATTTGGTAAACAATCCTATCTTTGGATTTAAATGGGACAGGCGTGGGTCATCGTATAACCATGATTAGCAATGTTGCAAGGTATCTTAGCATTCTTTTGGAGGGACTAAGATCATTTGTAAGGCAACTTAGATAGCGTCATCGAGGGACTATGATCTTGTATTTGTTTGTTTTTGCTAAGATACCTCACATGCATAATATGGCCATTTTGTATAAGGCAACCAAGTGCGATAACCCTAGGGGTGTTTGTGTGCAAGTGCATCATTTTCATGCTTGTTTTTGTCTTGAATTAGTGTTTTCTAGATATTGGTTTTAGTCTTTCCATACAAACTCTAATTACTAGCATGCTATATAAAAGCGATAAATTGCGAAATTTTAAGTTACTACGCTATTACAACATTTGTGGGGAGGGGGTGTACAATTTGTAAATGGGGATTGCAAGAATTTAAACCTAATTAGTCTATTACAACCATATTGAATTGGTATGAATATACAAAGAATTGAATAAATACATAGTATAAAAATGAATAAATGTACAAGGAAGCAAAATATAGAGAAAATGAATTTTGTTTAGTTTTCATGAAAAAAAGATTTTGTCTTAACCTAATTAATTAAATAAAATAGTTAATTAAGTTTGAATTTATTAAGAAAAGATTTTAAATGAAAACCCTAATTCTATTAATTAATCAAAAGAAAATAAGTTTAAGAAAAGTATTTTTTGGTATTTTTTATCTTGAAAATATTTATGGCATTATAAATTAATTTTAGTCCTTTTTATATTAAAAATAATGTATTTTAAATGGTGTGAAAAATAAATAAATAAAAACATAATATTAATTAAGTTTACAAGATTATTTAATAAAATAATTAAAGTATAATAAATAAAAATATTTTTTATGAGAAAAATAAAATAAAATAAATCAAAATATAAATATATCATTTTTTGTATTTTATGATTTTTTGTATTTAGAAAAAATATATTTGAGAAAAGATGAATGAAAAATAAATAAATAAATAAATAACTTGGTCCAGGGGGTGCCAAGAGTCAATATGGAGGCCAGTTAGCAAAAACAAAAATAAACTAGGCCCAAAGGGCCCAGCGCCTGCCAAACAAAAAAAGTCAGAATTGTAAAAATATGAAAAATGAAAAAAAGGGTACCACTGGGGCTCGAACTCAGGTCCCATAGGTTACAGACGCGTGCTTCTACCACTGGGGTGGCTATACATCCGTTAATACAAGTAAAACAATAAATATGTAAGGGAAAATGCGCCCTGAAGACTTCATCTTTAACCTCCAGCCAGACCATCTGTAACTTTCTCATTTCTCATCAAAAATGAAAACTGTAAACATGAAACTTGTAGCAAATTTTCTCACGATTCCAAAAATGTAAAGTATTAAAACTATAGATCAAAGATAAGAAAATATTTTAATGGCCTTAATCTGAACCCTAAAACTTTCAGAAATTTCAATTTTAAAATTCTCTAAGCTCAAGCAAAATTAATGGAAACTAAGGACATGGTTAGCTTCAGGGCAATGATATCTACATGTTTTATTCACAAATAAACTATTGATGATGCCTGTATGAAGAGTTTCAAGTTGAGAAAACTTACCTCAAAACTGGAAATCGTGTTTGGAGTTTGAGCTTGTTTCAAGTGATGGTGATGATCAGGTTAGCTTTCTTGAGGTCCTAGGAAGCTAATGCAATGGTTTGCTCATGTTGAGAGTGGCTGAAATGACTTGGAGAAGTCAAGTTGCAGACTCTGTTTTTTGGTTATGGAAGGTATGGTAAATGGTGTTATAGTTCTAAAATAAGGATAGGGATGAGTTGTATTTGATGTAAGGAAGCTTTAGAAACTAAAAGGCCAAGAAACACACAAGGGAAATGGGAGTTTGATGTTCAAGGTCAGAAACTGTGCAACAATGTAGTTTTTGGGCAATTTTTAATTTGAGAGAGTTTTGGTGTATTTCAGGGTGCTCAAGCTCGTGTCCTAGATCACAAATAGTGACTCTATTTATAAGCCACAAGTTTGGAGTGCTCTAGTTGATCAGAATTCAAATTTACATGTTTAAGTTAAACATGTGATTTTTTGACAAAACAAGTTTCCACGCCTTGTGTACTTGCTAAGATAGAGTGGTTATGCTTTAAATAAGCTTGCTTCTGACTTTGTGGATGAAGTGTGATCAGAGGGAACAAGTTAGCTGCTCAATGTGAACTTTATGCAAAAAGCTTGCTTTACAAGAATGGCATTGTTAACTTTGTGCCATAAATGGAAATACAACTTGGACAATAGCTCAATTGCTTGGATCAAAGCCCTAACAGCTGTGTAAACATTTAATTATGGAGTGACAAATAATTTTGAGGCCTGCAATGCAAAGATTATGCAGCCTAGCATGGATTTGGTTCATGTGTTCATAAAAAATGACTTGTAATTCAAGTGAAAAAACCCTAACTTCATCTCTTCGATTCTCCCTCCTCAAGAATGATCTCAAGGATTTCTTGGACATTTTGGAAAGCTTGAAATGTGCTATACAACCCATATTTGAGTTTATTTTGAATATTGCCCTTGTAACTATATGAAAAAGTTTCATGAAGATAGGTCAAAATCCTGACCAAATTAGGGCAAAATTTCACTAAGTGTTTAGTTTCATGACCACATGTTCATAAAATTATAACTTGAGATTAAAGCATTTTTGGAAGGAGTTGTGTAAAGAAAAGTTGTATATTTCATGGAGATATACAAATTTCATGTTGGAAGTTTCTCTTGAATCATCTTGAATCATGGTGAAAATTTGGCTCAAACTTATGAAAAAACATGAAATTTCTAACACTTAGAAAAATTTCTAAGTTTAGAAATTTTGACTTTTCGAAATGAAATCTTGACTTTTTGATTTCTTGATGAATAAGTTTCATATTTTGACATGTTTTGATGAATTGTGATCCTTGGCACTTTAATTTGACCAAAAAGTCAAAGTTTGACTTTTTAGTATACAATTGACTTTTGATCAGTTGACTGAAAAATTAATCTGTCAATCCAATGGACTTGCAATGTTTTGAACCATGCCATTAGGTCAAAATGAGGCAATCAGACTCTTGAGATCATTCCTTAAACTAATTGACCATTTGCTAGGTCAAAAATCAGAAATTTCCCTTTCTTAGTCAAAACCCTAATTTTGACCATTTTGCCCTTTTGGAGATTTGACCAAATTTCTTGAGGAGCTGTGGTCCAAACTTGATCAAATGACACATATGAGTTTAAAATTTTGATGTGGATAAAAAATTATGAAGTTTGACTGTGAATTGGCCATAGTTGTCTTTTTCCCTAATACAGTTGATTTTTAGGTCAACTGCTCAATTGACTAGGCAAAAGTGTGATCCAAGGCTTGAAACCTGACATGAGTAATATTAGGGGGTTCATAATGATCCATGAAAGTCATATGGGGCACTAGAAGTTCAAAAATACTTGTGAAAACTCAAACCCTAATTTTGGTCATCAGTGCTTGAGGAGGTGTCTTGAGCTGATCAAACCCTAGTGCAGTCTTGAGCCCAAGGAGATCTTGTGATTAAATTATTGATAAGTGAGAGGGAATATTTTGGGGTACAACACGATCCAAAAATGATTTCTGAATCTGAATGAGTATTAGAATGGCATCCGTGTCTGGACCGTATCTGTACTATATTTGAAAGTTAAATCTGAATGAGTATCAAAACGGTGTCCGTGTCTGGAGCGTATCTGAACTATATCTGAGAGTTGAATCTGAATGAGTATCAGAGTGGTGTCCGTGTCTGGAGCATATCTGAACTGTATCTGAAATCTGAATCTGAATGAGTATCAGAATAGCGTTCGTGTCTGGAGCGTATTCGAATTGTATTTGAGAGAGAATCTGAATGAGTATCAGGATGGCATCCGTGTCTGGAGCGTATCTGAACTGTATCAGAGAATTGAATCTGAATGAGTATCAGGATGGCATCGTGTCTAGAGCGTATGTGAACTGTATATGAAAGCTTTTGAACATTGTTAATGGTAGCTTATTGATTAACCTTATCGTGAAAAGGGTAAAATGTTAGATAATATGCAATGTCATGTTGTATGAAATGCATGGTATAATGAGATTGTGATATTTGCATTCATGTTATCGATGTTTATGATATATGGATGCTATGTATGTGAGCTAATCTGCTGCACTTCTTGTTGGATTGGGAAAAATAAATCCCCGACTGTTGTTGAGGATGTGGAGTGTAAGTTCTCATGTTTTGAAGTGTTGATGAATTTCCGCTTACAGAAATAAACTCTATTGTAAGGGAAACACAGTGTACTGCTTGTGAAATCCAGTTGGGGAATCTTGATAAATTTGGTGACTTCTACCGGGGAGTGATGATCCCAGATACTAGACCCAACTCCTCAAAGTCCAGTCTAGGCACTTTTTGGATTTCCATTACACTTAACCGTTCTTCCAGATGCTTATACTTGTCGTCAGCTGGAGGATATTATTCTTCAAAATAATCTTCTTCTTCCTCTTCCTCTTCTGAATCTGGATGGAAAACTGCTTCCTTTCCTTTCCCATCTTGATTGTCTTTCTCACCAGATGACATTGCAAAGTCTAGGCTCCTTCTTGCTTGTCCTTGGAACCTTCTTCTCATATTTAGAACTACAATTATTCTCTTTGTTTTCTTCTTTTTCTCTTCAACCAGCAAGGTCTTTAACTCTTCTTGTCCTTTGGCTAGAGTTAAGAACATTTGTTGAAATTGAGCATTTTGTGCTTGGAGGTCCTTCACCGTTTGCTCGAGATCCATCCTACTGAAATAAACAGTAGAAAGATGAGGAGACTTGTTGCAAGAAACTTGCTTATGTTATGATGAATGGTAGATGCATACGCAATGATTTTAAGGATTTTAAAGATTCAAATTTGTTTTAGACAAAAAGGAAACACTCGTTATATTAATAAATTAAAGCTTGAGTACATCAATGCCTCTTTGGGCAAAACAATACAAGAACTCTAAGATAAAAAGGTAGTACGCATCCTCGTTGGTGCGATGTAGGCATTCAGAGTCCGCTCCTCATGAAATTGCTTAGTGAGTTCCAAAACCTTCTTTTCATTAGCGTAGAATTGGGCTTCGAAAGTGTCTCTCTCCCCCTTGAGTTTTATCCAATCACTTTGTAAGTCTTCAAGAGAGGTGGGCATGTCAGGATGCAGGATAGTTTATGGAACATCTCCTTCTATAACAGGCTCGATGATTACCGGGAGAATGGAAGGATAAGGAATTATAAGACTCCGAGCACGAGTTCATACCCATTTCAGGTAAGGCTCAAGAGGGATGGAATTCTTATGCCCCAATGTCTTGCTATCCACCTATTTCAACATCCTCCAAGCTCGGATAAATCTCTGGAGATGACCTTGATCGTCGTTCTCGTAGTCAAATACCAAACCTTGGATGAGCATCTCATGAGGGCCATCCCTTCGGGCGTAACCAAACTGTCTTAAGGCTAAATAGGGGTTGTAGGTGATACCTCCCCTAATGCCAAGTAAAGGGAAATTATGGAATTCTCCACAACGGTCGAGAATAGTAACATTCTCTATGGATCGAGAACACCAATGTATGTCTGAATGTTTGAGCGTCATCAACCTTTGTGACCACCTTAAACCTTTCTCATTCTTTAATACAGACTGGGGAAGATGTAAAATAAACCATCTTTCCAAGAGAGGAGTGCAACACATAAGGATACCTCTTTTCCTCATAGCGCGAGTGTGAAAAGAATGTAGGATGTCCCCTAGCAAAGTAAGTGAAGGAAAATTGTGATCAGAAAAGCGCAGCGGAATTTAAAATTTTCCTTTAGCGATCCTTACGAATGAACATGGTCAGTGATAGAAATATTTACCTCTTGTGGCGATCCATACCTTTGATGTTGTGATCACGAGCGTTAATGAAGAACAACGCCTCTACTCAGTCCACACGAACAGATCGCTTCCGGTCACAGTGCTAGCTGATCACGAACGGAAACCTTGAGTGAGAGAGAGAATCAAAAACGAAATTGCATCAAGTGAAATTGCTTCATCACAAGGGATCTATTTATAGAATTACTCGTGTGGGCTACAAGCTAAAATACCAATTAAGGCTATAAGCTAAAAGCCCAATTAAGCTTATGGACATCATACCTTATGATGTACCATATATCACTTATCCACGTGGTACCTTACCACTTTCTGTATTACACTTAAGTTCACCGTACCTTACGGTGTTCCTTATTTATTCTATCTCTCATCAACCTGTCCTTATGTGTGTGACCCTATAGGTTTTCGCGACGTTGGTAATTATATTAAATTACACATTTAATATAATAAACAGTGAGCGGTATCTAGCAACACATCACTGTTACCCAAGTCACGAAAATGTCATGTGATCTGACCAAACCTTTTCCGTGATAATATTTGTGTTGTACAATTACCCTTTCTCCCTCATGTCTATATTGAACATAAGGCATACACCGTGTCACCCTTGTACAGTTCAATATTGGGCCCTTAGACATTTATCCTGTTATGCAGGATGAGCAAATTCCATCTAGGTCACTCATGTCCCTTAGCATGCTTTGTGAAGTACCCATCAACCGTCTTTATAGTCATCTAGTTACGGATGACGTTTGATCAGCAATAAAGTACTTGACTCTACATCTAGGTTCCATAGTGGTTTCAGGTCGAAGGGTGGTATACACCATTATCATCATGAGAATAACTTATGACACTTTGCATAACATTCTATGTAGTATTCTCATAGCGGGTCAATCCAGTATAAATATTACTCCTAATATTCATACATATGTCAAGACTTGATAACTCCTTATCTATGATCCATGAGATGTGATCATCAATCTATCTTCATAATAATATTAATGCTTTAATGTTATCCCACTTCATATTAAAGCTTGACTACGAATACTTTAAGAATATTGTCTTATGTTTAATGGGATCTCATGATTAAGTGACACTTAACATTTCATTAAACAAATAAACCGTTCTAGGGACTTTATTATTTTGGAAAGCAAACATAATAAATAAATGCCTTTTATTATTAATAAATAATTCGATACAAGTACCAAAAGTATTGGCCTCTAGGGCTTACACCAACAGTAAGCACCTAGTTGCGGGATATGAAGATTTTGACGGTGTTCGCGTCAATGAGTTGGTCAGGATTTGGAAACAAAACCATCCCATAGATGAGGAGAGCCACAATTTCCTCAAAATCTTGAAAATCCAAAGAGTTCCAATAGCTTTGGGCTTTCTCAAACAAGAACTTTGCTAGGAAACCCTTGACATCATTCCTTGTTTCCCAATTAGTTGTGATATCAGATGATTGCAAGTGTAGAGCTTGAGAAATATCTTCTGGCTTTGGATCTCTTTCCGTACCGTTGAAAGGTAGTTGATTGAGAATTGGAATCCTCAAGAGTTGGGAGAATTCTTCCAAAGTTGGAACAAGTTGATAATCAGGAAACGTGAAGCAATGGTGTAAAGGATCAAAGAACTGAAAGAGCACCTTCATCATGTCTTCATCAGTGTTGGAGGTGACCAAGTTTAGTAGGCGACCATGTCTCTCGGTGAATGGAGAATTTTCTAGAATCCTTGAAGCTAGCTCTTTAAGTTGTGGATAGATCCTTACAAGATTGACTTAAATAGTTTTCCTGCGAATAGAATCCATGTCCTACAAAACAGAAACAAAGATAAATCCCAAGATCCTTGAAATGTTTAGTGAATGAGTATGATGTTATGATGTTCATGATGTTATGTACAAGTAAATATACACAAACAAAGAAAACAAGTCCTTAGGTTTAGGCTTGCATGGAGTCTCATAGGTAAGTACCCTCTTGAAGTTTAGTTGGCTCAAACATGTCCTAGCAATAGTAACCGGGTTCTAAGGAGCTCAATATCACAGGTTTGTTTCCTTGGTCATTGTTTCAGCGCAAGCCTCTTTAATGGCGACCAAAATATCCCAAGAAACCAAACCTCAATGAGTGTAGTATGAGTATCTACCAACTTCAGACTGCACCAAAGTCGGTTATCTCATTACGTCCTAAAGGCCAAGTTGGTCAAGTAAAGGTTCTAAAAGTTCACTAGTGCGTCATGACATCACTCAGCGGCCCCGTATTCTGCTTGATTACTTCAAGGGCTACCGGTACCCATAAATATGTCGCACTAACGTAGATATTGCTTAGACCATGTCGGTATACCCCACACAGTTTCCAAAATGTATTGCTACTTACCTATAAGGTATCTCAAATTCGGGAAGAGGATTCAAACCCAAACAAAGAACCATAATGTAAAGCATACAAATCAAACAATGAAAGCAAGTAAATGTGATCTAACCCTAAGGTAACCCCACTTTTAGAATTATCCCCAGCAGAGTCGCCAGTTCTGTGATATAGTGGGAGAACTGACTTAAAGGTTTTGTGTTTGATTGCAAATGTTGCGATTAGCAAGAGTCACCACCGACTTTTCTTCTATCCAAAAGGAAAGGTGTAAAAAGCACATGAAAGACCTTTGAGATTGTTTCTTGAGTTCGGGGGGTAGATTATGAAAAGGGAAGTTATTAGCACCAATTTCATCCATGGTTTTCCATGGGCTCTTAGTTACTTGCTAGATCACTTGCTTTTTGTTTAAAATTATGCTTTGTGTGGTTTTTGAAAGTATTTTGTAAAGAGGCCATTGTTTAGGCAAACTTTGTAATGATTCTTGTTCGTAAGAATGTATACAAAGATGTTGATCTTTTGAAAATGTTTTCAAGTTTATAAGAAGTTTTTAAAGTATAGGTGTTTGTTTTGAAAATAGGAAGGATGTTTTTATTTTGAAAGTGAGCCAGTAATTAGGAGAATTCTACCTACTCAAAAGTCTTTCTTGTTCATTTTCTTTTCCTTTGACATTGTTATCTTACCATTGATTTGGTAAGTAACCCTATCTTTGGATGTAAACGGGACAGGCGTGTGTCATCGTATAACCATGATTAGCAATGTTGCAAGGTACCTTAGCATTTTTCTTTAGGGACTAAGATCATTTTGAAAGGCAACTTAGATAGCTTCATCGAGGGACTATGATCTTGTATTTTGCTTGTTTTTGCTAATATACCTCACATGCGTAATATGGCCATTTTATAAAGGAAACCAAGTGGATTTACCCTAGGGGTGCTTGTGTGCAAGTGTATTGTTTTCATGCTTGATTTTATCTTTGATTAGGGTTTTCTAATTGATTGGTTTTAGTCTTTCCATACAAACCCTAATTACTAGCATTTGTATATAAAGCGATAAATTGCAGAATTTAAAATTACTATGCTATTACAATACTTGTGGGAGGAGGGTGTACAAATTACAAATAGGGATTGCAAGAAAATAAAGCCTAATTATCCATTACAACCATATTGAATTTGAATAAATGTACAAAAAATTAAATGAATATAATGTACAAGTATGAATGGATAAGGAATGAATTTTGTTTGGATTTTTGTTAAAAAAATAGTTTTGACCTAATTAACTTAAAAGAAAATAATTAACTAAAATAAGAAATTAAAATTAAGTTAATAAAAGAAATTAATTTATTAAAGAAACAAGTTTTTTTAGGATTTTGTTTGTGAAAAAGTTTTAATTAAATTAAACTAGTATAAAAATTAGTTAATTAAAAGAAAACCTAGGTTCAAAGTTAATTTTTAATAAAAGAAAAAAAATTGGTTCTAATGTTAATTTATTTTGAGAAAAGAAATTAATTTGTTTTAAGAAAATATTTTTAATGTGTGGAAATAATAATCAAAACCCTAACTTTTAATTAATTTACAAATTAATTATCAAAGATTAAATAAAAGGTGATTAAAATAAATTTATTTTGATGTAAAAAAATTAATTTAATTAAATAAAAGCCTAAATCTATTTTTTTATGATTTTTGCATTAAGTAAAATATATTAAAAGAAAATAAATAAATGAAATAAACAAAATAGAAAATAAAATAGGACAGAGGCTGTGTAAGTGATACAGGGGGTGAGAAATGAAAAAAACCTAAAGCCCAAGGAAAGAGGTCCAGCGCTGCCAAAAAAGAAAAGTCAGAATGTGAAAAATATGAAAAAAATCCAAAAGGGTATCACTGGGGCTCGAACCCAGGTCCCTATAGTCACAGACGCGCGCTTCTACCACTGGGGTGGCTATACATCCGTTCATATAAACAAAACAATAAATATATGATAGTAAAAAAGTCCATGGACTGAACTTCATCTTCAACCTCACGCCTAGCCAGAGCCTCTGTATCTTGTTCAATTCTCAACAAAATGAAAAATGTAAACAGGAAACTTGTAACAAATTTCCTCACGATTTCAGAAATGCAAAGTAATAAAATTATAGATTAAAGACAAGCATAAATTTTAATGGCCCTAATATGAACCCTAAAAATCTCAGAAACTTCAATTTTAAAATTCTCTAAGCTCAAACAAAATTAATGAAAACTATGGACATGGTTAGCTTTAGGGCAATGATATCTACATTTTTCATTCACAAATAAACCATTAATGATGCCTGTATGAAGAGTTCAAAAGTCAGAAAACTTACCTTGCAAGAGGGTATCGAGTTTGGAGTTTGAGTAGCTTTCAGTGAGTTCCAATGATTGGATTAGCTTCCTCAAGTTCCCAAGAAGCTAATGTGATCCTTAGCTTGGGCTGAAAGTACCTGAGGAGTTCTGGAGAAGTCAAGGTGCAAGGTGCTGTTTTTGAAAATGGTGGATGGTGATGGAGGTGTTACATTGGTGTTACAGGTGTTAGGATTGTTTGTGTATGTTGTTTATAAGCTTTTGAAAGTAAAAGGACAAGAAACGCACGAGCAAGTTTGGAGATTGGATTCAAAACTCAGAAATGACATGTTTTGAAGTGTTTTTGGTGATTCTGTGTTCTTGGTCTTTTCAGGGCTTAAGCATGTGTGGGATTTGTGAAAAATGACTTGTGTATGTATAAGCAAAAGGGTTTGAGTGCTTTGGATAGTCAGAAGTACAAGTTACAAGCTATTTTCTATGTTACTTGATTTTCAAGAAAAGTGGAAAAATAAGTTTCAAGAGGAAATACAAGCATGGGCTGGGTGATTGTAAGTGTCTAACAATTTTATCTTGAGTTATGAGACATCTTTGATCATAATAAAATAAGTGCAAGGCTCATGAACAAGTTTTAAGCAAAAACTACTTTATCAAAATGGTATTGTGCACTTTCTTCCCAAAATGGATATAAAGCATGGCCTTGCATTGAATGCTTGAATTGAGACCTCTAACAGCTGTGCAAGCAATTAACTATGGAGTGCCTAACAAGTTTGAGGCCTGCAAAGTAGAGGTTATGCAGCATAACTTTGAATTTTTAATTTTGTTCATCACAAACTGACTTGTAATTCAAGTATGAAAACCCTAACTTCATCTCTACGATTCTCCCTACTAAAAAATGATCTCAATGAGTTCTTGGACATTTTGAAAAGCTTGTAATGTGCTATACAGCCCATATTTGAATCACTTTTGAAAATTATCCTAGGAACTATATGAAAAAGTGCATGAAGTTAGGTCAAAATCCTAACCAAATTAGGGCAAAATTTTACTAAGTGTTTTGTTTCATGACCATGTATTCTTAAAATAATAACTTGAGATCCAAACACTTTTGGAAGGAGTTGTGTAAAGAAAAGTTGTAGATTTCATGGAGGTCTACAACTTTCATGCTGAAAGTTTCTTCTGAATCAACTTGCATCATGGTGAAAATTTTGCTCAAAGTTGTGAAAAAATAAGAAATTTTGAACACTTAGAAAAATTTCTAAGTTTAGAAATTTTAACTTTTCAAAATGAAATCTTGAATTTTTTATTTCTTGATGAATAATTTTCATATTTTTACATGCTTTAATGAATTATGATCTTTGACATTTGATTTTGAAGAAAAAGTCAAAGTTTGACTTTTCGGTATACAGTTGACTTTTGATCAGTTGACTAAAAATTCATCTGTTAATCTATTGGACTTGAGAAATGTTTTGAGCCATATCATTAGGTCAAAATTATGCAATTGGATTCTTGAGATCATGCCTTAAATCAATTGATCATTTGCTAGGTAAAAAAAATCAGAAATTGCCCTTTCCCAGTCAAAATCCTAATTTTGACTATTTTACCCTTTTGAAGATTTGATCAAATTTCTTGAGGAATTGTGGTCCAAACATGATCTTATGATACATATAAGTTTAAAATGTTGATGTGGATAAAGAAAATATGAGGTTTGACTTTAAATTGGCCACAATTTACTTTTTCCCCAATACAATTTATTTTTGGGTCAACTGCTCAATTGACTGAGCAAAAGTGTGACCCAAAGCTTGAAACTTGACATGAGTAATCTTGAGGGTCCATAATGATCCATGAAAGTCATATGGGGAATTGGGAGTTCAAATATCCTTGTGAAATCTCAAACCCTAATTTTGGTCATCAGTGCTTTAAGGAGGTGTCTTGAGCTGATCAACCCTAGTGCAGTCTTGAACCAAAAGAGATTTTATGAGCAAATTCTTGACAAATGAGAGGGAAAATATTGGGGTACAACAATATGGAATCAAGAGGACATGAAAAATATGTGGAGACATCTCTAAGGGTCATACTTCAAGGGTATGTATGTAGGAAACATAATAGAGAACAATTAGGCAAATACACTAGCTAGTAAAGACTTAGGACCCAAATGCTTACTATACCATGTTATAAGGAAGTGAGGTGAAGTGAAAGGGATGAGTGAGTGTATAAGTCAGAATTAAACACATAAATGACTCATTTTTATCACATAAACACACTTGAGAAAGATTCATATCAAAGTCATACAAGGAAAGGATCACAATCAATCCTAATTGGATATAAGTCCTCATGCATTTCTAAAAAGCAAACAAATTGGAAAAGAAGTGATAATGTAAATAAGAAGAGGTAAACATAGACATGTTATACACTTAGCACAAACTCATGGTCAAGAAGAAGTTAAATTAGTCGTTTGAAAATATGGTTCAAACACCAAGGTACACAAACTAGCATCAATCAAAGTTGTGATGTGAAGTGGAAACAAGTGTATAATTAATTGAACATGGCATAATGTGTCAAGTATTTGTGAAGTCATAATAAAAAACTAGAGGCTAACACTTACCATTTACCTATAAACACCCCTAAGGTATCACTACTAAAGCACATACAAAGGTTAGTGCAAGACTTGGTTAATACCACACCCTAACATACTCCTAAAGGCAAGTGAAGCACAAGAAATGGATATATAAGATGCAACATGATTATAGGGTGTTAAGGAACATAGTTAAGTATAAAATGACCCCTCATATAATACATTTAAACATCACAAGCAAAGAGAGAAATTTGCATACATGGCACACAAGGAAAGTGACCAAAGGGAACAAGCAAACATGTTCAAATTTAAGAAGTAAAGATCAAAGGATGAAAGCATAATTGAAGAAATATGGAATATGTTACTTGTTGAATAAGTTAAATGAATATAAGGTTCAAGAGAAACAAAGAAGAAAATTAAACTTCATGCACAAACAAAGTCATATAACTTGATGAACAACATCATCTAAAGTGGATGATACTTGTCTTAAATCAAAAAATATTGATGAAGATCAAGTAAAAGTAAAATGATACCTTATATGTAATAGGGCAATGGTTGATCCATCATAAGGTATAAATCATGAACTTAAAACTTTAATAGATGTTAACAAAATAACATACTCAAAGGTCATGATGAATTGGAAAAGTTTAGTCCCTAAATCCACACAAACATTATGATCTAAAAATGTTCTTAGAGGTTACGGGCTGTATCTGATTATACATTAAAGAGACATGGCACAAAATCTCATGAAGCAATCACTAATTAATGATGCTCAAAACACAAGTAAGAAAACAAATGTAGCTTCTAGTGTGTCACCATGTTGGTTAGCAAGTAAGTGCTTAACTAAGGGATCATATAAGCATGGAGAATAAAAATGAGAAGAGTGGTTAAGATAAAAAATTAAGCACAAAATATGTTGGACCTTGATCCTTTAGAGAATTCAAAATCCATTACACACATACTAGGCCAAAGCAAGAATGTGGCTCATACTTGTCATCATGATGAATTGACAATGAAATATCAATCAAAGAATAAAAGGAATAATTACATTATAAATTATAAGTAATGAGGTCAGAAGTATTCACAAAATAACTTCAACCATCTTGGATCAATGGTACTCAATTGGAAGTGTACAAAAACATCTTCCTAAACCATGATCACAACAAATGAACAAATAAACTTTCACACAAAGAGGCAATGTAAGAGAGCTTGAATGGTTCATAGATATAATCTAAAGTCTCTTAACATGTGATGATAAATATAGGAAATAAGAAGGAACTTGGTTCCTTATAGGTTGTATAAGTGCATACCTCATATCTCAAGCAACAAAGCATCTAGGCAAGAAACATGTTCAAGATAGCAAGGAAAAATAAGAATTGATCAAATGAAGTCCCATGACCCTCAAGTCTTCAAGGGACTATACTTGAATCTATAACCCCTAAATCATTGATCCACAAACAAAATTTCATAATAAATGGCTCTAGAGATCAATCAAAACCTCTTTAGAGTTTCACCAGATAAGTACATAATATGCACAAGAAGGATTGACAAAATATTAACCTTAAAAGGACCTATAATTTGAATTCAATTGATATGATCCTTAATCACACATGTACCCATAATGTGACCATTGGTTAGCATCAAAAAGTGTTCAAACATTACCAAGTAATGGTACTATTTATCAAGACAAACACCAATGGACAAATTTTCAATTTAAATCTAGCAAAAATAGCAAAATGATGTTAAAATTCAAATAAAAATCATGGATATAAACGTCACATATTTACAAGTCACGAAAAACTCTTTAAATCATCTATGTATTTAAATAAATTGGAAAATCAAATAGAAATTTGGAAACTAGTCCCAAAAGATGTCTATTGAAGCATTCTTGCCAAACAATTTTCAAAAAATAACAAATTCAACAACAAAAATTATGGAAAAATTATTTTAAGGATCTAAAGACATTCAAGAAAATTCACAAGTTATTTTGGAATTTTCAGATCAAGGGAAGATGAAAAATGAAGATGAAACTTCTAGCATAAGCAAGAAAAGGACCAAAAATAGGCATTCTTCTTCAACAATTTTTAAAATCAAACAAAATATAAAATAAAAATGGTTAAAAAATTTCATAATCATCTCTAAACATCAATAAACAAGAAAAATATTTTTTTTTAATATTTTAGGTTAATGGAGAATTGAGAATAAAATTTAAATATTAAACTAATTAAGAAAACACACATTTAATTACATGAATTAATTAATTAACCAAGAAAATTGTAAAAATAAAATAAAAATTATTTTCATAAAATAGACTTAGAAAGAGACTTGACATATTTTTTGATAATTTTTGGATGAATAAAAATATTTAAAAAAAAATGGAGAAAACAATTGAAATAAAATAAAAATTAATGTATAAACAAATCTATTACACCTTTCATTTCAAAAATGCGCTGCAAAAAGCCTGGTCCCTAAACCAATCAAAAAAATACGCGTCATCAATCCTACTGCTGAGACAAAACCCTAAAGTGATGAAAACCAGACTCATCATTCCATTTTCAAAGCAAAATGAAATAAAATGAAAATTCAAGATCAAAATACGAAGAACATGATAGAATCCATAGATTACACAATCAAGCTATGAATACAGAGATATTTGAGTCACAAAACACCGGTACAAGCAAAAATCATGATAACTCTGAAGTTGTAAAACACGAAGCAAGCTCAAAATGCATAAAAAAACCACATCAAACTTTATGTTTACCCAGCTATATGCTCATGAACAAGTCTATAAGAATTCACAACCTAACATGAAAGAGATCTGAAGTTTGAGAAACTCACCTTGTGGAAAATAAATCCACTTCTCTCCTTAAGCTTCCAGAGATAAGAAACCTAGTTGAGCTTCATATTTAAGTTCCAAATGAAGGGAAAAGGTTGAGAGAAGCAAGTTGGCTCGTACCAAAACTCAAATTCGAAGAAAACTTGAAGAATGAGAGAATAGTGTGGAATCTGATCTTTTGGTGAATGCTGAGCTCGTGGGAATGAAATGAGAGAGTGATGATCTTATAAAGGTGAGAATGTGATGGTAGAGATTTCTTTTCCATCTTAGAGCCTTTGGAGGGCACAAATGATAAATCTGTCAAATTCATTGAGAAATGTGTGGTGCTTACGTTTCATGTACATAAGAGTCGAGCCTTACTGTGTTTTGGGAGCCGAGAGAGTCACAAGGCAAGTGTGACTGGTAAGCTGTACTGAGCACATGGGGAAAGAATTTGAGAGAATTTTAAAATGTTACCATTTTTTGGATAATATGTGATTTCGTGTATATATGGGAAAATGCCTCTTGTTTGGCTTCTTTGGGTAATTAAAAAGTGATGTATACGTGTGCTCATGATCAATCCTAAGCCTGCTACAAGAAATTTATGGAATGAACCAAGATATTACATATTAACTGCATTCGAGTACATCACAAACTACCACCTTCAAAGATTTCTAAATCCATGAATATTGACCCATATGACATGATCTTGGTTGTTAGAGAAAGATGGTGACAAGATGAATACAATTGATGTTGGAGAAAAAAGGAATTGATACTTGGAAGAAACCTGAAATTTGCCATGAAGACGGCCTCATGAAACTGAATGTGAATGAATATAACTTTCACTAAGTTATCATCATTGTCCATATCCAAACATCAAACTTTGAGGCACAATATCTTGAACTCTAGAGCCCTAATTGAGAAGCTTCTTGAAGCAAAGTTGTAGAGAAAAATGTTATCTTCAACTTTCATGTTGATGTTATGAACAAATGATGCTGGGAAGATGCTTGAATCTAGTTATGAAGATGGAACCATAGGAATGCATAAGGGACTTAGTGAAGTTTCACTAAGTATCACAATTTTGACATTTGAATTGTTCTACTTTAGACAATCACAACTTGCTCATTTCTTGTCTAAATGATGTGTTCTTTATATGGTTGGAAAGAACTTGGAATGAAGAACAACTTTGATGCTAAAGGAAGATTGAATTGGATCCTGAATCATGAAGAGATCCGGCCTGAAAGTCAAGAAGTTAAAACTGATTGAAAGGCATCAGAATTTCTCTAAGTACCAAACACTAAATCTGAATGAAGTGCATCACCTCTTGCTTAAATATCTTGAAATCCAAGGAATTTTTGGATGTAGACCCCCAGGGACAAAAATGAAGTTGGAAACTTCCTCTTTCTAATAACTATAAGTTGGAAAATTTCTGATTAAAAGTGAATGAGTTACAACTATTCAAAAAGTGATAAACGAACATGAAAAATCTTAAGCTTAGAAAATTTTCTGTTATAAAGATAACTTCTTTGACAAGTCAACTCTAAAATCAACCATTCTTGTGACTTTCTATCACTCTTGGCCATGCAACATTAGAATATGGACTTTGACTTCAAAGTTGACTAAAAATTCACTTGGTCAAACTTTGACTTTTGTTGACTTTTCCCAAATTAATTGTTTTACCCCCAATTGATCAATTGAACCTCTTCCAATCAAAATTGATGCCCAAATCTTCAATCATAGATGCTTAGGGGTATGTAGAGAAGCCTGAAATCAAGCGTAGCTAAAAAAAGAGATATCCTGGTTTTATCACAAACCCTAGTTTTGACTGATTATGTTAGGAGGTGATGACTAAATCTCAAAACCCTAATTCCTAGGAACATGATGAAGAACTACTTGAACAAAGATGTCTCATATGATGATGATATGGTATTACTTCAACAAATTGGATCGTACATGCACCACACACTTCATTTGGCCAAAACCCTAATTTCAAGAGATGAATAGGAGAAATTTGATTCACCTCAAAACACTTTCATTTTTCAATCTTCTAATGAATAAATGAGATAATTGAGATGTCTTGAGGTATGAGACACCCTTGTAGCTTGAGTGAACCAAAGAGTGAGGGCATGCGACCCTTTTGGCATTGATTGTTGACACAACCACCCTTTTATAGCTTGTAGAAGAACATGAGAACCAAAGTAACTTGATCCTATGCATGAATGTGTATGATGAAACATAAGCCAAATAAGGTAAAAATAAGAGGGTAAATTTTAGGGTGCAACAACTGCCCCTATTCCATCATATTAAACCTGATAAGTGAGAAAAACTAATAACTTTTGAACATTCAATATGGAAGAGGATTGAATACTAAAAGAACCAAAAAATGTACGCTCTGGACAAAGCAAAGGCGCAGAAACACTAGTAAATGTATTTTTTTATTATTCTTTTTCTGAAGTGATGGTTTGAAACAAATTGGATTGGAGCAAGGATAAAGGTAGGAAAGACTAGTGAATACTAGATCTTACCAAGGAATGTCAATGGATAATAAATTTTAAAGATATCCCAATAGAGATTGGATTATGAAAAGGTAGACCAATAGAAATTGGAACTAATCCAGGAGGACTAGTGGAAACTAGAATCCAAAAAATAGGCCAGGATGGAATTGGATCACATGACAATAATCAGTAGAGACTCAACCCAAGAGGAATAGTAGAAACTGGATTCTAGAAGGTGATGCGCAAGGACCGAACTAGTTTGTAAACAACCAAAATGAGTAGAAACTCTACCCAAGATAGGACTAGTAGAAACTAGATTTTAGAAGGTGATGCGCTTGGACCAAACTGGTTTGCAAACAACCAAAATGAGTAGAAACTCAACCCAAGATAAGACTAGTAGAAACTAGACTCTAAAGATAACAATAGACATTGTATCCGACGGGTAATACTAGACTAATCTGGTCTCGATCAACAAGGAACAATAGACACTGAACCAAAACCATTTGCATGCTAGCTGAACTCTAGTGGGATCGAGGAAAGGTAACAAGTAGACACTTGACCTTAAGGGAGTACTATAAAGAATGCGCCAGGTAGAAACTGGTGTGCAGACAAGTTAACTAATAAACATTCGACCTAAGAGGAACTAGTAGAAACTAGACTCTGAAGAAGTACTCAATAGAACAACAATAGATATTGGGTACTATAACAAGGTGACTAGAAAGCACGTGTATTTCAAAAAGACACTTACTGGTCTCAATCGAGGATAGACATTAGATACTCAAACAATCCAAGGGGTGTAAGAGACATATAATGAGTAAAGACTCGGATTAAGAAGACTAGTAGTAGAGACTAGTCCAAAGAAGAGGACCAGGATAAAATTGGGTAGCACGCATAGGTAACGAGTAGACACTTGACCTAAGAGAAACTAGTGGATACTAAGCTCAAAAGGAATACCATGGTAAAAATGGATTCAAAAGGTACACCAATAGACATTGAAATGGACTAAGAAGGGTAGTAGACACTTAACCCGAGAAAATTTTGCCAGGGAAGAACTGGACCATTGTTGTACCCCAATTTTTTCCCCTAAGATCCCTTCATCATACCATATTGATTCAATCACAACAAGATCACATTAGGGCCTTTGGTTCTCCTCCCTATCTTTAGCTTTGCTCTTTGAGGAATCACCAAGCACCTTGACTTGTTTTTCTTTTGTGATCATACATGTTTTGTTTTAACTTTACTTTTAATTAATACAATGCAAAGTTGGTTTGTCTTACTTGTTCATAATGTAGGTAAATGCAATGTGGCTTAGCAAGTTGATCCATGGGTTCATCAGTTTATTTCCATGCCCTAGTCAGTGAAGCTTTAGAAATTCAAACCTCACCATTGAAGTTGTTTTGGAAGAAATGGCATGGCAAGGTTTATTTTGGTTCACCACATTTCAAAGTTATCAAGATTGATTCAAAAGTACAAGGGGTTGATTGAAGAAGTTGTCATGGTTGGACAAGGTCTTGTTCCCATTGGTCACAAGTGCATATTTCTCTTAATTCTCAATATATGGAAGTGGTTTTGGTTGCTATGATTTCTCATTATCATCCTCAACAACTTTTATCTACAAAGCCAAAGTGTTGGTACAAGAAGGATGTTTAACATTGTCAAAGTTCCTTAAAGCATTTTCTTGATCTAGGAGCTAGGGTTTTGAACTTCAAAAAAGTATATCTTACTCATCTTTTGGTATTTTTTAGTGATTCCAAAAACATCCTTCTCTTCAAAGGGTTACTAACAAATCACTTCAAAAGTTTCAAGGAGTTTTCATGTGGAAGAAACTTGATGATGAAGAAAGATTACAAGTCCTCCAGATGAACCCCCAATTTACCATGTGTGACTTCAAATGATCATAACTTGGTCAATTTTTATCACCTTGAGCGCACTCATTTTCCATAATGATCTTGAGGATGTGAAATTTTTCCTTCTTTTATGTGAAAAGTGAGAAAATGGATGGAAGATGCCCTAAGGATGCAAAATATTATAGGTCATTTCATGTTTTTTTGCTAAATTCAACAATTCATAACTATATCAATTTTTGGAGATTTTAAATGGTTCAAGTCTCAAAATGTCATTCAAGATGTCTATTTCATGCCATCTTTTTGGGTCAAGAGCAAATTCCAAGAGGAAGGCAATGTTTGTATGCAAAACATTATAGGTCACTTTTGAAGAAAAACTTGAAATATTTCTAAGTATGAAAAGTCAACTTCTTTTTCCCAACTTTGACTCATTGCAACTTTCAGCTCAAACATCCATTTGGTTCCATTCTTTTCCCATTGCAAATCTTGTAATCTCATCTTTCTAAAGCTTCAATAATCATGCCCTAAGACCCCTTAAGCTGAGAATGTCATTGATTTGAACTTGGTAACTTGAAGCTGAAGTTTCTTCAAAAGTTAGAATTTGAAATCCTTGATTTAGCTTCTAAACACATTTTTTCTGCGCATTTTTGCTTCAAAACATGTTTAGTGAACTTCCAGAAGTGATTAGCATAGCAAAACACGCGTTTTGGATGAGTTTTGATCAAAATAAAAGTCACACTTTTCTTGTTTGCAACTTCACACGATTTCTCTCCAAACTTCATCATTTCACACGCTTGAACATTCCATTTGATTCCCTATAATAGAGGGTCATCGCTCATTCATTTCCTAAAGCTTGAACAACCAAAATCACCCTGCCAAACTCATTCCATAACTCACTTTTCTGCAACTTCGAAATCAGTGTTCAAGCCTTTTTCAATATGTTTTTTCTATCAATTCACCTTCCTTGATCTTCCCTGAAGCTAACCATGCACTTACCTTCAAAAATCGTGACCTATATTGATCCATAGAAGTCCAGTTTCAGAGCTCTGCAACTTAAATTCAATAGGTAGATTTCTCCATCAATTCTTCCAAACTTTGATATCATTGTGAAGCTCTCATTGCCTTGGTTCTATTTGCAATACTTTCTTTTAACTGGAAACACGTTTTGGCCATGAATTTTCAAATTCCCTTTCAAAATATTCCTTCCAAATTGCTTGAGATACAATTTATATAAATTTTTCGCGAAGGTGTGGTTGTCTTCGTCTTGATGAGACGAAGCGAATGGCATAGGTCTGAGCTTCTAATTTTACAGTTTGAGAGACCTGCATTTCACGTTGGCTGGAGGTTGAAGATGACCAACGTGTCATCTTTCAACCAATGATGGTGTGCCATTTGTTCTTTTTGAATTTTTGATTTAATTAGTGATCTAGTGTATTATTCACAAAAGTCTATAACATGCACAACGCGCCAGGTCCACCTGATCTGTTTACTAATGCGTTTTGACAATGATCAGATGGCCCATATTTTTTTGGTTTGATATTTTATTTTCTGATTTTTATTTTAATTGATTTAAACTTAAAAAAATCATAGAAAATTCATTTTAAGTTCAAAAAATCTGAAATAATTATGAAAAATATTTTTGATTTTTCTCTTTCTGATTTTTATTTTTTTACAATTTTATTGTGTTTTGATATTTTTTATAAATTTTCACTTTATTTAAATTGTTTTAAATGTTTAAAAATACTTTTATGCATTTTTTAATTCTGAAAAAATATGGAATGATCCAATGATATTGTGACAAATATTGGTGATCTCATTTATTTTTTATTTCTAACTTTGTTATTTTTTATCATTTTTGGTTTATTTTACTCATTTTCTATGGTCTTACTTAATTTTTCTTGATTAATTTGAAAATAGTTGATATTTTCTCTCTTATTTCCATTTTAAAACATTTTTAAAAAACCCTTTTAATGCATAAATTAAATGTAATATTATTTTTTGATTATTTTCTGGCTGATCTTGGATTGAATTTTGATCATAAACTTTATTAACATCATTGGATCCACGTTGTTGAGTCTAACTTCATAAAAATGGATGAATGATTTTAATAATAGTTTGATTAAATTTTAATTCAAATGTGGTTTGTATATTCTTTCCCATCCCTCTTCATCTCATCCATTTCTTATTGCACTAAGTGCTATTGGAGCATGATCTCTATATCATGTCTGAAAATAAATGGTGCATAGATTGCTATTGACGGGCCTCAAAATAGGTGCGACTTCTACATAAGTCCACTTACGATTGCTTAACATAGCGCTAAATTTTTCCCCGATTCGAATAAATGATTATTCGTGGCCCAAACCTATGTTTGTAAGCCCAAGTATGTTAATTTGATCTCTTTGATCCAATAACCTTGAGATTCATTGTGTGGAGGCTTTGGTTCTACCAATCCTCTAATGGATCTACAACACTTTTGGTCAATGCGGATCACTTAAACATCATTGATCATTAAGTGGTACTTTTGAGGATTAAAAAAATGGATGATATACTTGACAAAAAGCAAATTCAGCTTGTTGTGTGGAGGCTTTGGTTCTACCAATCCTCTAATGAGTTCCAAATGCATGTTTCAAGATGGTCATACAACTAACCACTAATAATTGACTTTATTTTGTGTTTTTATTTTATGCTCTTTTATTTTATGCACCATTTTCTTTAGAATTTACATTTCATGCTATTTTCATCTTTGCTCACTGGAGCATTTACTTTCTTGTCATTTTTATTTTGCACACTTGAGCTTTTCTTTTTAAGAAACATAATAATCAACATGAACCATAAAAACCTTTAATAATACTTGGACTGTTTGGTTACTATCCTTGTCATTATGGAGTATTGGACTTCTTAGACTTAGGATTAGAAACCTTTTCCTATGTTGGAGACCTTGTGACCTTAATTGATATTTTGTCTAGAGTTCTTGAGGTTTACCTCAAGACATTGAGTTGTTTATTTTTTTTTGTGCAAGTTATTGTGATTACATTCTTTGTTTGTAATCCGGAATTCACCTGTATACAGCCGTTACTCTGCCCAATTTTTGTGAAGACTTAATACACTTGAGTTTAGTTCTCTCAAGAGGTCTAGTGTCTTTACTTGCTTGGTTTCAATCCAAAGAATGGGAATTCTATCTTGATTCATAATGTCAAGTATTAGCTTCTTGTTGGTTAGATGGTTCTTATCCCTAGCTTTTACCTTATGTTTTAGGATAGTCTCTTCTTTTCCTCTCATATTCTTTAATTTCAAAAATATTCTTCCTCCTTTTGAAAACTCTTCTTGTTTTTTAAACTTGAACCACTTTCATAATAAATTTGGACCTAGGTCCATGCATTTTCAAAACCTTTTCATAAATAAAATTCAATCAACTTAATAATACCTTGACATTTTTTTGTGAGAAGACTAAAAGTCCATCAATCTCATTTCAAACCATTTTTCCACTTTGGCTTTTTATTTTTAAACCTTACTCTAAAGATTAGACTCTTGTCAATCCTTGTAGCGATGCAAACATCTATACTTCTATAATATATAGTGAAGATAGATATTTTCCACTTGGGTGTTGAGTGAGGCATTGTTGATTTTAAAATCCAAGCCATATCCTCCACTTTGAGATGATGCAAATTCTCCTTTCTCATGATTGTGGGTAGTAAGTATGTTTTCCACACGGACAATGACGATGATGTATTATCTCATAAAATTAACCAACACACTTGTGTTTTAATTTTTAAAGGTGAACTACGTGTACCCTGATCCCCTATTGCACGAAAGGTGGTATGTAGGCACTAAAGGTTCACAACCGCAGCAGGTGCAAAAATCATAAAAATATTTCTTTTCTCACCTCCACCATCTATTTACATACAACATTTTATAGCCAAAATATATAGATTTTTCAAAGAGGTTCTTGCGGAGTACCGTAGATATTTAGGGTGCTAATACCTTCCCTTTTCATAACAAACCCCCTTACCTTGAATCTTTCCCCCTCTTTTTTTGGGTTACTCGCTCTTTTCCCATTCCTTTGGAAACAATAAAGCGCGGTGGAGATTTTTATTTTGATCTGTATAAGTCTAGTCAATCCAATGGCTTAGTCTTAAACATTTCTACCGCTACAACCATTACCAGAGATAACGAGTAGATACTCACTAACCTGATGGTAACATCAAAAGGATACTTGTAGGGATGAGAGCTGGAACACTGAGGATAAAGTGACTTTGCTGGGGGGATAATCCAAAATTTTAGGAACTCCACTAGGGAAAAATGGAACAACAAAGGCTTATGCTTCAATCCATGCTTGAATTGTTTTTCAATGGAGTAATGTTCCCAAAGAGAATGTAAAAAATACACTTTTAGAATGCAATGCAATGATGCATGATTCTGCTAGAGAAATGAAGAAGATATAAGGAACCACTAGAGAGAAGCCCTTGTAAAGATGAAACTCTATGGGGAGTAACAAACTGAGTAACCGATAAATACGGGCTACACACTCTGAGTATAGTTGCAAAAATAAATCGAAAACTCTGTTGGAGAAGATCATGCCAAAACTGTAAATTCTGAGACGATACACCAATGGAGATTGGGTGTTGTTGGGAGGACACCAATAGATATCAAAATTCACCTCAGATTGCTTGGGGAGTAATTTATCAACCTCTCGCCGAGCATGATAAAAACTCATACTACTGGTGATATGAGGACCCATGTTGGAGATAAGAGACATTAGGAACAAAACTCTTGCTGGATATAAGGTAATCTTTGCATAAGATCATTTAGCAAAATATGCTACTGTTGGAGATACGAGAATCTTTAATCAACAATCTTGATAGAATAAATCTAATGGGGATTTAAGAATGATCTTCAATAAGAACGAGCCCTTCTGGGGATATAGGATCCTCAGGCAAGAAGCCACAACAATGCACTCCTCTAGGGATATGAAACTTATCAGTAACTAGGATCAAACTCTACCGGGGAAAAGGGAGAATGCTTTAATAAGAACTTTCAATGAAACGACTCAGGTGGGGAAATGAGAATTCCAGAGTAAGAGATCTCAATAAGGCAGCTCCGATGGGGAAATGAGAGATCCTGAACAAGAGATCTCATAAAGTAGCCTCTTTTGGGAGTGAGATAATCTTCAACATGTCTTAGTTGAGGAAAAGGAATAATCTCAAATAGACTTGGCTAGAGAATGAGAAAAAGTTCTTAGCATAGGCAATCTCAAAATTATGCTTCTGTTAGGGTAAAAGAAAATTCTCGGATAAGAAATCTTCGTGAAATGACTTTGTTTGGGGAATAAGAAAACTCTCAACTAGAACTTTTGGCTGGAGAAAGAAAATCTGCTTTGGGGGATTGATATTCTCTAAATGAGCACAACTTAGCACAAACATTTGTTGGAGAATGAAGATTCTATACCAAGAAATCTCATTAATCACAACTTTCAGACAAAATATTTTCTGCTAGGAGATGCTGGGAGAAGGAAACTTCAAATTTTATTGGGAAATCATCCAAGAATTCTAGTAAATCAAACTCTCTGCTTGGAGGGGCTCACTAGGGAGAAGTAGAAACTTTAGTACTGCTGAGGAAACAACCTTAGCTGGGGATACCATATCCATCTTGAAATATGTTGTTCTGGTATTGGCAAATTACATAAGCGAGTGAATGACAATTCCTGCAAAACAAATCACACCAAATATGCCCCAAGTATAGTATGAAGGAATTTCACTTGAGAGGGTCCTTGTAGAAACATGGTACCGTACTGAATTGAGATGATTTTCGCTAGTCTACCTTAAGCTCTGAATAATTCTCTTATACAACTGGTTCATGGAGAGATTTGTTGAATCTCGACATAACTGCTTTAGATTGATTAACCTTTAAAAAGATTCACCTTGAGAGGACTTTCTGAGATCTATGCCATTATGGATAAGTTTCCCCAGTGTTATGTACTTCGGAACACTGCCCCTGACTAACCAATGTTGGAAGTGGCTTTAACAACACTTGGGTAATAGATCCTGATTACTCGGTACTTTGAGAGGTTCTTTAATTTCTCGATATAATTTCCCCAAATTGGGGAAACCTTGAAGATATTTCTCGACGTGACTTCCTTAGATCAGCTAAATTTTGAGAGATAAAGTCTCGACTTGATTGCCCTAGGTTGGTTGAATCTGCAAACTTCACTCTTTTTTTAAAGATAAACAAGAGTGGTGTTGCAACTGGTTTTTTAATTGAGAGTCGCCACTACTAGTTTTTATCCTAAGGAAAGGCATCTAATAGGAAACCTTAATTCGCAAGACAGAGATTCTAAGTTTTGGACCTCATTAGACGAAAGGAATGTGTTAGGCACCTTTCATCTACCTTATTCTTAAGTATATTAGGTTTAGGTTTAAGTTTCGGGTTAAACAGGGTTTTAAATTTTAATAGGGGAACTCGCCACGATTTTCGATCGTATGCCTACGTATCCTCTTATGAGGAATCAGAGTCCAAATTCGTAGTTCGTATGGATTTGTGTTTTTTAGGAGTTGTAAAATTATTTTGAATCGCCTCACATTTTGACCGAGAGTAGAGATTGCAGAGATGTGGACTAAATGCGCAATTTACCAAAATTCATTTGGAACCCTTTAGCAAAAACTAATTGTTTAGATTAGTTGATTATGAAAAATAGTTTGATGTTTGTTTGTATTTTTTAATCATATTAATTGCAAAAATCTTGATTAATGCATGATAAAGAAAAATATTTAATGCAATAATATAAGAAAAATAATGTATGTACATGAGTTTTTAACTAAAAATAATTTGTTTATGATAATATAAATAATATTTATATGTGATAATAAAAATTAATATTAATAATAATAATTATTATAAAAAGAAATAAATAATATAAAAAGAAAATAGAAAAAAATTAAGAATTGTAAATAAAGAAAATAAATTAATTAACCTCTAGGGGGTGCAGTTTATGTTAGTAAGTAAAAATAGGGGGTGCCTTAAGGAGGCTGGGCTAGGCCCAAAATACTGTTTTATACGGGATGTGTATGGTTGTTCTTGCTTCAGAAATATGGGCAAAGGAGAGTGTAAAAAATGGTTAGGCTTAGGCCCATTATGCAGTTGAGAGGGTCTGGTTGGTTTGGTAGGCGAGGGTTCATGAGTGTTATGGTGGAGACTTGGCCTATGGCTATTTGATGATAATCACACAGACAAAATTGAGGGATGCATCATAATTACAGTGAGTGTGTGGGAACTGGATGACAATAAATTATACAATACTTGTTTTACATTTTTACAAATCCTTTTTCTATTTTTTGTCTTACAGCCCCCTTCTTGAACCCTTATCCTCCTCTCCACAACCCTAATCTCACCAACACTGTGGCGGCGCGACAACAACCTGGTACCCCCCAATCAAAATCCAAATACAATAACGATAAGAGAGAGCTGAGTTTTTGTTTACTCCTTTTACGATTTCTGACTTCGAGCGCTTGTGATTTTAAGCTAATCCCCCTTCTATTTGCAGGCTCCTACGAAGGTTGAAGATGGTGGTGGACTGTGGAAGTGACGGCGGGGATACGACGATTAGGGTAATCTTCCTTTGTTCGTCTTCTCAAATTGGTGCCTGTTCGCGTTCTTCTGTTCTTCTTTGTCTTCAATCTATTTTTCTCTTTTGCCTTCAAGGTCCACTCGCAGTTTCCCTTTGTCCTCCCCCCTTCTGCACATATGTTTATGTATTTATAGGCTTAGTTCTTTGATTGTTGTTACAAAATTGTTAGCACAGATTTATGTATTAGAAATCAATTAGCGATTCAACTCTTGTTAGTTGATTTAATCTATATATTAGAGATTTGTTCTTGTAATTGTTTTGTAATGTTTGATTGGATTCTGAGATTGGATGTAATTTTGAACTGTTATTGAATATATATTTTCCGGTTCTGTATATGAAGGTTTGTTTTTTAGTAAGATTTGATTTGCAGTAAGATTAAGATTTCTACAATACTGGTTACTGGAGAAAACGCGTGTTAATTTTAGATACGATTGATATAGTACTTGTTCTTAATTTTGCATTTTTAATTAGCCCAATAGTACTTTCTTTAGTCTTTGCAAACAACAATGCCTTCTTGATACGTATTGGGCCTAAATCTCTTTTTAAAAGATTTTGGTCCAACAAAACTTTCTCCTCAAGCAAAAATCCTTAATAACAAAATACAAATAATTTTTACTATAATATATTTTGGTAAAACATTACTATAAAGTTTTAACAGTAATAATAAAAATATAACGTCTTCTTTAATAAAAATATATGCACTTTTTTTTAGCAAAATGATGATGACAAAAGTTTTAATATTTTTTTTTCAAACACGTCAGATGGGCCAACTAAGACCTCAATGGGCCTAATTTGAATTTTCACCCCCTCTTCTTTACTAACAACAAATAACGCTTAAATGGGCTTAGTTATTTAAACTTAATAATTATTTTAAAACAAAACAGCAAATGGGCTGCTGAAAACACAACGGGCCCGTTATTCGTAACTGCAACTTATTTTACCATATACCCCCCAAAATAAATGGGCCAACCAAAAATAAGCTTGTAAATTAAAACCTCACCACCTATTTTTGCTAACAGCAAAAAATCCTAAAGGACTTAATAATAACTAAAACTTAATTATTAATTTTGAAATAATTTTCCATTTTCGAATCTCATGGGCCATTGGCCAACATGCTTCGTGATGGGTTTACGGGTATATGCGTCTTCCTGATTTAGAAAGCCCCATTCCCTTGAATTAAAATGCACCCCTGGTAGTCTTGGATTTAAGAATGAGCCATCGGATATTGTTGAACCATCCTTACTTAAGATATCTTCTTCTATTTTAATCTTGAAAATATAATCGAGGTAGGGCATATTTGGGGTACGATAACTGGGAAAACAACTTGCACAATGCTCAACGGGGTCTCTAGGAAATATGCCCCTTGATATTATTACTTCTCTTGAAACCGTTGTCTTTTAACTCAACAGAGTAATCAAGTCTCTCTTTTTTGACAAGATTAAGCTCTTCACTGATGCTCATTGTGTAACCTCCTTTAATGTAAAGCAATTACTTTGCATACATAAAAAGTTTGTTATGAGAATGATAACTCTAATGCAACACTTATGTAAGTCTTGATGTTTTTATATGGAAAATACATTGCAACTTCTTGCGAACAAATCACTTTTAGAGTGCAACACTGAAAACTTTGTTTCTTTTTAAGAATGATAAAAGGAACATATGATACTAACATAGATATTTTCCACGCACCTTAGGAGTCAGTTAAACGCTATCTCGTTGTAGTATGATTTTGAATTAACCCATTCTTCAATTAGGATTTTTCAGGGTTGTAACGTGACCTGGTTCATAGTTTTAGAAAAAAAGATTTAAGGCTCAAAATTATTTGGTACCTACCTATTCTCCATGATGTTCTCCAGTCCTAAGTACAGCTAACTCTATACGAGCACTCATCTCTCAAGAGGAGTTTGAAACGGTTGAGTAACAAACGAGGTTTTTGGACATGGCAGTCACTTAATTTTTGTTTTTTTGATGTCTGATCACACGACTTTGTTCTTTGCTGAGGATTTTTATTTTGTAATTGTAATACGATGGGAGAACTGAATTTTTTGGTTTTATCCAAATGTGCGAATAACAAGAGTCACCACCGACTTTTCTTTTACCCAATATTCAGGAAAGGTGAAAAGAACAAGAAAGACATTTGATAAATTTTGAGTTCGGGGGGTAAGTTATGAAAAGGGAAGGTGTTAGCACCATTTTCATCCGTAATTGTCTACGGGCTCTTAATTGCTTAGATCACTTTAAAAAACTTGCTTTGTGTGTGTGATTTGAAAATATTTTGAAATGCCAATGTAAGTCTAACTTTGTAATGATTCTTGTATCAGTCCTCAAGAATGTATACAAAGTGTTTTTTTGAAAATATTTGTTTTAAAGTGATGTGAACATGTATTGTTTGTGAAAAAGGTTGTGACCAAGAAATTAGGAGTTCTTACCCACTAAAGTATTTCTTGTCATTTTCCTTCTCCTTTAGAGATAGTACTATACATACTATTAGTTGGTAGGTAATCCTATCTATTGGATGTGAAGGGACATGCGTAGGGTCATCGTATGGTCACCAAAGGTAACATGTAAGGATACTTTAGCAATTTTATCAAAGGGACTATCATCATTTTGTTTGTAGGGTCATCGAGGGAATGCGATCTTTATTCAAAGGGACTATGATGATTTGATCTAGGGTCTTTTGCTAAAGTATCCCCATTTTCGAGGGACATGACCAATATCCGTAAGGCAATAAGAGAGAATACCCTAGAGGTGCAAGTGTGAAGAGTATATTGATTTCAATTATTTATCTTGAGAATTTGGGTTTTTTACGTTTGTTTTTAGTCTTGCAATGCAAACCCTAGTTACTAACAGTTAAATATGTACAGAAAAATAAAGTGTGGAATGTAAAGACCTAAGCTATTACATGGCTTTGGGGCAGATACATAAGTATAAAAATTTGTGAGAAAGTAAACCTACGCTATTACATCATGTGAGTAGTTACATAATTGGGAAAAAATACGAGAAAAGAAATCTACGCTATTACAATTAATGAATGCAACGTATACAATTTTCTATGAAAATCAAATAGCAAGAAGAAAGAAAATAGAAAAAAAATGTTAAAATGTTTTATGATTTTTTTTGTAGAAAATAATTTAAATGATAATAGTAATTAAAAACTTAATTCTAATTAATTTTAATATTTAGAAGAAAAGTTAATTAATTAATTAATTAATTAATAGATTAATAAATAAAAAAATATGTAAGAAAAATGTAATTACTAACTAAAACCCTAATCCTAATTTATTAAAGTAAAAAAAATTAGATTAATTGATTGTTAATTAAATAATTAGGGTTAGAAAATAATTGAACCCATGCCCCTAATCTCAAAGGATGCCCTTTTATCCATTGCGCCACCATGTTGTTTGTGTTTGAGAAAGAGAATCAATAAACATATTGTAAATCTGTGCGTTACCGTGAAAAACAAAAGAATTTGGAAAAAATTGGGATCGAACCCACGCCCTTTACTATGACAAACACATCACTCATCACTACGCCATCTGTTGTTCCTTGTTAGTTAGTCAGCATCATTAAATATAATATAAACAAAATCTAGAAAATCAGAAGTCAAACAAACTTAAACACGCGCGTGTTAGTGGGGTCAAAACATTTGAATCAACCAATTACATGATGCCACGCTTAGGTCGCCTGAGCCAGGGGAGCCAGCCCCACTATGGACGGTGGTCCACTTCTTCTTCTCTGGCGAGGGGATTTTGACAACCTGTAAAATACGCAAAACCGAAACTCAAGATTAAGGCTACCCCCCTAAATCGTTCCATGCGAATCGATTGGTGGCATTAGTTTTTCCTGAAACGTCCTAGATGTACTGATACGAAGGGTACATAGGCGTTTTGCCTTAGTCATGGCAAAATATGATTCTCACATTAGAGCTTCTGTTTTATGATTCAAACATGTTCTAAATAACAACATGAACTCATTTGTGCAGTTAATAAACATTAGCAATGTATGAAATTAAATATATGAATGTTTGAAAGAAAAGAAAATTGGAGAAGATGAGTATGCTTGTTTCAAGCATCAATGGCCATGATTTAAAACCTATTCTTACTCTTAGATACCTCGGGAATGATTTGCAATGGATGGCTTGGACTGAATGGTTGAATCTTTGGTTTTGACTTTGCCCTAATTCTTGGAAATTATGAGAGCTTTAGGGTTATTCTTTGAGGAAATTTTTTGTGTCCTTAGATGTATGAACATGTTATCTATTTAGAGTGGAAAACATTAGGTCAACAATATTGAATCAAATCTTGTGAAATCATGATATAATATTTGATTTGGAATTTGCATAAAATATTTCTTTTTTAGGCCAATCTTATGCCAATAAATCTCACATGTTTTTTTTCAAGTTGTCACCAGTTTTTTAAACATATGATTTGATTCAAAAATAGATTCTCATGCCTTATATCATTTATTTGATATTTTATTTGATTTATTTTGCTTTTAACTGAATAAAATAAAAATAAAAGGAAATAAAAACCACAAAAATAAATGAATGGATTAAAAGGTCTATTATAAGGTTATGAACACGTTTGGACTTTAAAATATAGGCCCATTAGCCCAAAAATTCAAATATGCTCAATTTGGATTTCAAGCATTTTCTCAAAATTTCCTAACTTGCACAAATCATATCTCGCTCAATTTTTGTCATATGAATTGTGATCTTAGACTTTTTGGAAAGATCAAGATATCTCCTACAACTTTCATGTTCGTCATTTTTTCATTTGAAGCATTTATCTTGACGTAAAGTGCTTTGACAAAAAGTGTCTTTTTGTTGACTTTTAAACTGACCTATAATGTTTTGGCCCATATCTCTTAAATGAATCATTTTTGGCCTTGAGCTTATAGTGAAAAAGTTGTAGATAATTGTATTTACTTAAAACTGAGCTTTGGTTGAGAAATTTCTGATGAAGTATGTGTAAGTTATGCTTGGTCAAAGTTCAATTGACTTTTCCTAAAGAAAACCCTAATGAAGTAACTTTTGACTTTTGATGAATCTTGAGTTTTCTTGATGAATCATGATAAACCCTTGATTAAATGATGAATGTGACTTTAAAATATTGATGTTAACCAAATTTTTTGAAGTTTGACTGTAAATTGGTCAAAGTTGACTTTTTGCCCAATACAATTGATTTTTAATCATCTGCCCAATTGATTGAGAAAACTTGTGCTGCAAGGCTTGAAACTTGGTATGAGGATTCTTTGAAGTATATGAGAAACCATGAAATCCACTTGCGGCATTATAAGTCCAATTTCCATTGAGATAAGTGAAACCCTAGTTGTAGGTCAATTGCTTAGGAAGAGAGTTTGTCTGGTCAACCTTTGAATAGTCTTGAGCAATTGAGAACCCTAGGAGCATGAAAAGGTATCTTGAATTAATTTTTATTGAAAAATGGGAGGGAATTTTTTTGGGTACAATAGCTTCCCCTGTTCAATCTTCTTAAACCTGAATAGTTAGACTAGTATGCTCTCTATTTGTGATCTGAAGGTGGAAGAGGATTGAACACTTAAGTTCCCATAAATTTGCCCTCACATGTGCACAAAGTAACACTGTTGGTTGGTTATATTGCTTGAATGAGCTTAAATATGCCATTTGGAGAGGTGATGAGATGTCTTCGGAGATGGGCTTAAAGATGCCATCCGAAGTAACTGTTGATATGAGTATCAGAATGAGTCTACACCCGACTGTATCTAAAAGAGGATCAGAATGAGTCTTCGCTTGATTGTATATGAATGGTGTTTTTCAGAATGAATCTATCTGATTTTATCTGAGGGAAATGCTTTTCAGAATGAATCTGTAAAGGAAATGCTCATCCGAATGAATCTATCATATTTTATTTGAGGGAAATGCTCGTCAGAATTAGTCTCTGATGGAGATGCTTTTCAGAATGAATCTCTAAAGGAAATGTTTTTTTTAGAATGAATCTCTGAAGGGAATGCTTTTCAGAATGAATCTCTGAAGGGAATGCTCGTCAAAATTGGTCTGAGGGAAATGCTTTTCAGAATGAATCTCTGAAGGAAATGCTTTTTCAGAATGAATCTCTGATTTCATCTGAGGGAAATGCTTTTCAGAATGAATCTATTCGGTCCTATCTGAGGGAAATCCTTTTCAAAATGAATCTATTTGATCCTATATGAGGGAAATTCTCGTCAGAATTAGTCTCTGATGGAAATGCTTTTTAGAATGAATCTCTGAAGGGAATGCTTTTCAGAATTAGTCTCTAAGGGAAATGCTCGTCAAGATTAGTTTCTGATGGAGATGCTTTTCAGAATGAATCTCTGAAGGGAATGCTTTTCAGAATGGATCTCTAAAGGGAATCATCTGGTCATGTAGATAGTCTCCCCGTCTTGCTTCGGGAATTGATCTAGAATTGTCTATAAGTTGCTGATAATATTTGTCTATTTGCGAACTTAACCTGAAAAGACAAAGTTAGCTTCATGCAATATCGTGATGTATGAAATGTATTTTGAAGTGAAGTTCTCAAAATAAATGAGAATAGTATATGTGTTTCATATGCATATGTTATGACATTTCGTGAATGATGTATGGATGCAACTTGTCGTTGGAGCATATCAGTAGCTTCGTGTAACAACTTTAGCTGGGGAGAATAAATCCCTGACTGTTGTTGGGGATGAAGACAATAATTATTCAATTTTGTTTAGAAAGACTTTACGAGGGATTCTTGCTTTCTGTTTGAGGACACTCCGATGGGGATGTTCGACTTCTGCTTGTGGATAGAAGCTTTCAAGGAGATTCGATCATTTGTCGTTCTTTTTATTGAAGGATTTGATTCTTATGTACCCTGATTGGGGATAAAAGAGATGGATAATCCTAACCAGGTTTCAGATATGGGTATCAGCTCTTTTGGGGAGGACAACATTGAATGATATCTGGCCGGAGAAGAGAATTCTATCGCGGAATTTGCAGTATTGGAGAAATAAACTCCGTTGGGGTATTAAATCCTGTAGACTGTTAAGAAAATAATCTCTGGTGGGGATTGGAAATTCATAGGATGCACTGAGGAAGTTTCCACTATATGCTGGGGAAATGATCAAACTCCCTTATCTTCTAGGGAACCTATTGGGTAAAATGATCATGTCAAGCTATCCATTAGGGATATGGAGGTGAACTGCTGGAAGATGCCCAAATTTCTATCTGAGGGAATATTAGATTTGTTGGGGAATATATCTTTGTTGGGGATGAGCTTTTGAGGATAGCTCTATAGAGATAGTTCCATGGAGATTACTCTGTGGGGATTTATGGATAACCTAAACATTATCCCAACTCCTAGAGTCCTTAGTAAATGTTAATCCTGTTTTCACACATACATTTTGTAAACAGTAATCATATTCAAATGCATATGTTCATTCAATATAGTCATTGGACATTTTTGCAAACAAACAGAGAAAGTAAAAATAATTTTGGATTTTGAAATATATTTGATTGCATTGAAAGTTTTCCTATAGGAAGTTTTATACAAGGAGACAGAGATCCTAGTAAGAGGAAATCGTCGTAAAAAATTAAAAAAGGGGTACAAGGAAAAACAATAAAAAATAGCTATGTGGAAACGATCCCATCGAGTTTCAACTCTGCTATTGCCCCTATGTCTTCAAGTATCTCATCACTTGCTGTCGAAAGAAGATGATTGAATTGATCTGTACCGTTTGGAATTGTTGATTATACTAAAACTGGCTGTAAATAGAAGGGTGATCGAACGAGACATAGTCGTACGCTTTAATACCTAACTTTTTCCTGGACCGCCCTTTCGGATTTTCAGTCCATCGGGATATCCTTTTTTGCTCAAGCTGCCTTTTCAGGTTTTCGACATGTCGGATGTACAATATATATATATATATATATATATATATATATATATATATATATATATATATATATATATATATATATGTATATATATATATATATATATATATATATCCCTAATTTTTGCCCGAACCCTTTCGGTTCGCCAGGATGCCCTTATTTTTGCCTAGGCCTGTCAACCTAGCGGGTCCCATTTATGCGTAGTATTTTTTGACTATGTCCATGTTCACAGGGTGTGGAAAGTCTTCACCATCAAAGGTGGTAAGTGTTGTACCCCAAAATTTTCTCTCTCATTTCTCAAGATATTTCCTACAAAGATCTTCAATACCTCAAGTTTGCACAAGTATCGACTGGGTCAAATAATCTCCTCAGCACTGATGCCTCAAATTAGGGCTTGAGTTTGTACAAAGGCAGTTGAATTTCTGATGTTTCAAATGAATTTCATGAATCATTATGGACCCTTAGGAGTTATTTTTGTCAAGTTTCAATTCTTGGATCACAATTTTCCAAGAAAGTTATTCAAATTACCAAAAGGGCAAAATGACCAAAATTAGGGTTTTAACTGAAAATGACCGAACTTTGATTTTTGACCTAATACCTGGCTTACAGGTAGGAAGCATGATCTCAAGGATCCGAGCGCGTTATTTTTACCTAATTGAATATTTTAATTCATCTTCTGAGATCAGTGGATTGATAGACAAAATTCGGTCAGTTGATGGGAAAAGTCAATTGTACACTAAAAAGTCAAACTTTGACTTTTGACCAAAGTTGAGTCCCAAAAATCATATTTCATCAAGACATCCAAAGTATGAAATTTGATCATCAAAAATCAAGAAAGTCAAAGATCCAACTTTTGCAAGACTTGGAAAGTTTTCTAAGTTAAGTTCATTGCTTCATGACATCTTGTCACTACAATTCAAAATTGTTCAAGATGTTACAAATAATTCAAGTTATTATAAAGGGGAATTTTTGCAAGTTTACAATTCCTAAAATTTGTATTATTTGGACCTTTTTTTGTTTAACTCAAAACCTTTCCATAATACTTTGTCTTTGATACAATTTGCATAAATTGCTCCATAAACCAAACTTATGTCATGTTTCAAACTATGTTGTCCAAGTTATTGCTGAACAAAGTATGATATGATACTTTTACACATTGCCACAACACTCCAAAACCATGCTTCATTGTTGTCCTACAAAAAACCTTGTACTATGCTGCACCACAAACCTATCACAAAAACACCTGCATATGTTGTCCTATATAGTCCAAAACTGCTCTATGCAGTCAGCTCCAACCTGCATCATAAAAGCCACAAAATTTCATCAAAATGGCAAACGAAAATTGTGTGGAAAAAGTATCAGAGCAGTAGGCAAAAACAGTTCAAAATAACTTATTTTTTTCCCCTCCTAAACCTCAGTCAAGGATCTACAAAAGGCACTATTTCATAAGACATAGGGGAGGATTTTTTGATAAAAAAGAGAGAAGAGAAAAACAGAACTTTTGTAAAACTTTACTCATTTTCATAAGACTCTTCTCATCTTCAACTTTGCTTTCACCCACAGAACAAAAAAACCTCAACCCATTATTGTACAACCTTGTAAACTCTCCCACAAACCTTCTAAACACTTCACATCGCATAGATATTGTTCAAGCACAAGAACCATTTCTGAAGTACCCTTATTCTCAACTTCTAAACAAAGGATAGTACTGTGCAAACTTGACTGTTCGGAGTTGGTTCAACAACCATCAACACAAAGGGAGGTTTAGCAGCTCTCTGGAGTTTCATTAAGATCCACACAACATCTTGAAGGGTATTCAGACTCAAAACCTAAAGTTCAGTTTCAAGGTAAGTCATTTTAACCATGCATTTTCCATAGATCATTTTTGGTTTATTTATGAAGATAGGATCTAGCAATCACTACTCTTAAAGTTAATCATTTACTTGCTGTTCATATTTATCATTTATATGTTGAAAACTGACTGATTCATGCAAAAGAAATGTGGTAGAAGCAAAAAAAAATAGCAGCATGAGTCGACACATATCCATATGCGTCGACTCATTCTAAGTGGAAAAATAGGGTATGAGTCGACACATGGCCTTATGCATCGACTCATACTGCTATCCTGGTCCCAAAACAGAAAGATGGAAAGTGCATAAGTCAACACAAAACGCGTATGTGTCGACAAAAGAAGGAAATGAGTCGACACATCCCATTATGCGTCGACTCATACCGAGTTGATTTAGTTTGGCAGGGGCGAATAAAAGTTATGTGTCGATGCATAACAACATGTGTCGACACATAATAGTTCAAAATGCAGTTTTTCCTTCTTTTTACACTATTTTTACATTGTATATATATATATATATATATATATATATATATATATATATATATATATATATATATATATATATATATATATATATATATATATATATATATATATATATATATATATATATATATATATATATATATATATATATATATATATATATATATTCTTCATTACTGTCCACTTATTCGATATGGTTGTAATAATTAGACACCTATTTAATCCCCATTTTCAAATTGTATCCCCATCCCCCTAATGATGTAATAGCTTAGGATTTTTAATTTCCGCAAGTTTATCGCTTTTCATATAATTGCTAGTAAGATAGGGTGTGTATGATAAGATAAAATCAACCGTTAGCAAAACCTAATCTCAAAGACTAAATGCATGCAATCAAATACACTTCACACACATGCACCTCTAGGGTAATCTCACTTGTTGCCTCAGAAAATAGTCATGTCCCTCGAATATGGGTGTTTTAGTAAAGACCCTCGATAAAAAGATCATAGTCCCCCGATGTCCCTCGATGTTGCCTTCTAGGGACAAAGTGATAGCTATGTTAGCGTGATACTCTGGTTTGTACTAATGTTCCTTGAGTCAGTCAAGGATAACATTAGGCTTCCTTATAGTATCATTAAGCGCTAACTGACCTTTAAAACCTTTATTTGACTCATCCTAAGCCATTAAAAAGTAGTGAGATGGCCGGATTTGGTTCTGACCGAAGATTGGTTGATACTCGATGCTACACTCATTGAGATTGGACTTTTAGGATATTCTGGCCGTAATACTTCGGTGCTTGAGCTAGAACAACGCCTAAAAGAAAGGTCAGTGATATGAGACTCCTTAGAACCCGGTTACTATTAATAGGGTAGGTTGAGCCAACTAAACTTGAAGAGGATACTTACCTTTAAAAACTTACGCAAGCCATTAAACCTAGGGTCTTTGTGTGACTTGCTTGATATAACTGTGATTTTAGAGCATAACCATAACATCATAAACATCATGGCATACACGCTAACCATTTCAAGGACCTGGAGATTTATCTTTTTTTTGTTTTGTAGGGCTTGGATTCAATTTGCAGAAATACCATCCAAATCAATTTTGTAGAGGTCTCTCCCAAGCTCAAAGAATTGGTCCTAAGAGTTCCTGAGAGCTCATCATTCAACAAGAGATATGGTCACTTGCTCAGTTTGGTTACTACCAGGTTTGATGAAGGTCTGATGAGTGTCCTGTTCCAGTTCTTCGACCCTAAACACCATTGCTTCACATTTCCAGATTATCAGTTGGTGCCCATGTTGGAAGAATTCTCCAAAATACTTGGTTCACCTATATTGGAGCAGATACCTTTCACTGGTTTATAATAAGATCCAATTTTTGATAGTGTTGCTATAGCTTTGCATTTGAAACCATCTGACATTGAGTCCAACTGGGAAAGAATAAGTGGAGTTAATGGCCTCCTTGCAAATTTTATAATGAAGAAAGCTCAAATATTCTTAGATGCTATGAGTTAACATGCCTTTGAAGATGTGTTAGCTCTCTTGATCTATGGATTGGTTTTGTTTCCCAATTCAGACCAATTTATAGATGTCACTGCCATCAACATCTTCCTTGCTCATAATCCAGTGCCTACATTGCTCGGAGATATGCTGCATTTACTCCACACTCGTACCATGAAGAAATAAGGGACCCTTATGTGTTGCACGTCTATTGTGGAATAAAAGGTTAATGTCTCTTTCTCATTCTGATATCTATTGGTGCCCTTGCTCCTAAGAAGATATCTCTTTTATTGATCGATGTGGAGAGCTCCCTAATGTGACACTCCTTGGCATCAGAGGAGGCATCACCTACAATCCTTCTTTGTCCCTATGTCAGTTTGGTTACGCCCGGAGGGATGGTCCTCGCGATATGCTCATTCAGGGTATTGTGTTCGACTATTCAAATGATCTTCAAGGTTATCACCAGAGGTTCATCCGTGCTTAGGGCATGGTGAAGAAGACTGATAGTAGCATCTTGGGGCTTAAGAACTCCATCCATTTGGAGCCTTACCTCAGATGGGTACGATCTCGTGCTCAAAGTCTTATGATGCCATACGCTGCTATCCTACTAGTAATCTCAGAGTCTGTTGTTCAAGAGGACGAGTCTCACATCATTTATCATCCTGATATGCCAACGAACTTCGAAGAATTACAAAAGTCTTGGATCCAGGTCAAGGAATAACAAGACACCTTTTAGAACCAATTCTATGCCAGTGAAAAGAAGGTTCTGGAGCTCACAAAGCAGCTTCATGAAGAGTGAAATTTGAACATATATATTACACCGAAGAGGATGCGTTCGACCTTTTTGTCTTAGGAGTTTATTTTTCTATTTATTCCCTTCATTGTAAGCCCCAAGATGCATAATGTAATCAACTTGGATTTATTAATACAATGTGTGTTTCCTTTGGTATAAGAAAATTTAAATCTCCCAGTTTCCTTGAAATCATTTGCATACACATGTTTATGCATCATAACACATACATGTTTTTCATAAACATGTTTCCTTATATTTCTACTGTTTATTTTAGTGACATGGATATTGAACAAACAATAAAGGATCTTGAAGCACAAAATGCTCAATTCCAATAGATGTTCCTGGATCTGGCTAAAGGACAAGAGGACCTGAAGGATCTCATGATCAAAGATAAGAAGAGGAACGCGAATAAACCAACCAGTGTTTTGAATTTGGGAAGAAGGTTTAGAGGACCGGCCAAACGAGATCTAGATTTGGAAACCTCATCAGGTGAAGGAGATAATCAAGAAGAAAAGAACAAGGAAGGAAATGACAACCCAGAGTCTGAGGAAGGTGAAGCTGACTAATCTGAAGAACAATATCCCCCTACTGATGATAAATACAAATGGCTAGAGGATTGTCTCAATGCTATGGAGATCCAGAGGGTACCCGGGCAAGATTTTGAAGAGCTAGGACTAGTCTCAGAGGTGGTCATCCTGCAGAAATTCAAGGTCCTCACATTTGCTAAGTACGACGGTGTCTCTTGTCCTAAGCTGCATTTAAGGTCATATGTCAGAAAGATTCAATCCCATACTATTGATAGGAATCTGTGGGTACATTTCTTCTAGGAAAGTTTGTCGGAGATGTAGTTAGAAGGGTTCTACCAGTTGGAAAAAATTAATATTCGCAATTGGGAAGATTTGGCTACTGCTTTCTACAAGAAATACCAATATAATGTTGATCTAGCTCCAACTCGAACACAACTGCAAAGTATGTCTATGGGTTCTGGTGAGGATTTCAAAAATTATGCCCAGAAATGGAGGGATCTCGCAGGAAGAGTCCATCCCCCTTTATCTGATAGGGAGCTGGTGGATGTGATCTTGGGCACGTTGTCTCGTCCATTCTTCAACCATCTGATTGAAAGCTCTTCAGTTGGGTTTACTGAGCTGATCTTAACTGGTGAGCGGGTAGAAGCTGGTATTAAGAGTGGCAAAATTTAGAGGGATGCATCCTCAAGCATGGTCAAGAAACCGTTTACTGGAAAGAAGGAAGTTAGTGCTGCTTATGGACAAAGAAATCACAACAAAGTTGAGCGTCGTCTGACGGTAGGGGCTGTTATGATTTCCAGTCCCGCCTCAAACCAACAACAAAACAATCAGCATAGACCAGATGCACCCAAAAGACAGTTTACCCGGATTAACATGACCATATCCCAAGTTTTGCCATACCTGCTGAAGTCCAACCTGGTGACCCTAAAGGAGGTCCGGAAGAATCCTAATACTGCATCTCCCTGTTACAACCCAAATGCTCGATGTGCCTACCATTCTGAAACTACAGGGCATGATACAAATGACTGTTGGGCTTTAAATAATAAGATACAGGATCTCATTAATGCAAAGGAGATTGATTTGACCTTCCAGAGACACCTAATGTAATAACAACGTGAATGCCTAAACATGGCCAAGGTGTCAATGCTGTTGATGATGACCGTTTTGTTTCCTCCGTGGATGAATTAACTACTCCTCTTTTGACTGTTAAAGAGAATCTATTGCAAGCCGAATTATTTCCGGGATGTGGTGAAGGTTGCCGCTTATGTATGTCTCTACCAGATGGTTGTTTGTTGTTAAAAATGTGCGTCCAACGCCTGATGGTTAACAAAGAAATTTTGTTTGAAAAATTACCCTTACAAGAAGTTATTGTGAAGATGTCTCGATAATCACCATTTCCTACAATCCTCCCAGGGTCTCCACCAAAAGACCCGTCAGAATTACATTTGTTCCCAAATTTTCTCCCTTGATCATCACCATGCCAGGGCCAATACCATATTCCTCGGATAAAGCTGTTCCCTGGAATTATGGGTCTGACGTCTATTACCATGGCGTCAAGCAAGACCTGTTGGATATTGAAGACAAAGTTACTGAAGAGACTAATCTTGACATTGACAATATTTTCGGGACCAGTAAAATTACGAGAAGCAGATGAGTTTTCTCTCCCGAAATATCTCTAAAAATTGTTGATATTCCTGTGATTATTCCTGCTGCTGCTCCTGTCACTATTCCCATTGTTACTCCTACTGTTAGTCCTGTTGTTATCCCTACTATTGAGTCGACCGAAACATGGGGAAAAGAGGTATTGGTTGAGCCTATCCAGAAAAAGGCGCATCCAGAAGTCATCCCTAGGGCTTTTAAAAGGGAAATGGAAGAGATATTAAAGATAATCAAGAAGAGTTCTTATAATGTCGTGGAGCAGTTGGGGAAGACCCCCTAAAAAAATATAAATACTGGCCTTACTTTTGTGCTCTGAAGCCCATGCTAAGGCTTTAGTAAAATTCTTGAAGTCTGCCCATGTGCCTCAAGAGACCTCCACTGATCAATTCAAGAATTGCGTAGCCAGTCTGATTGCTAATAATGGACTGGGTTTGTGTGATGCTGATTTAACTCCCAAGGGAAGGAAACACAATGATGGCCTTCATGTCTCCATCGAGTTCAAGGGTACTACCCTAGATCACATTCTAGTGCATACAGGTTCATCACTGAATTTCTTGCCCAAGAATTCTCTAGACAGGTTGGATTGCGAAGGACTCACATTAAAGCCTAGTAACATTATGGTAAAGGCCTTCGACGATTCTAAAAGAATGGTGCACGGGGAAGTGGACATCCCTATCAAAGTTAGTACTCAGACTTTTGACTCAACCTTTTATGTGATGGACATCCGCCCATCTTATTCCTGTTTATTGGGTCGGCCTTAGATTCACGGGGCTGGTGCTGTTACTTCTACCTTGCATCAGATGTTGAAGTACCCAGTCGATGGAAAGATTATCACAGTCCATAGGGAGAAGGTATACATGGTGAGCCACCTAAACTCTTTTAGGTATGTCTAAATGGACGGAGAGTTCATTGAGACCCCTTGTCAGAACTTTGAAGAGGTTCCACAGACGGTTGCTGCAACCAAGACTGCTTCCAAGACCTTGAAGATTACCAGACCTCCACTAAAAATGGCTTCTCTTAAGGATGCCAAGGCGGCATTCGAAGAATGTGGGTGTATAATTTAGGGCCAACTTCTGGATATTCCCTATAAATCTGACAAATTTGGTTTGGGTTTTACATCAGGAGCCCAGAGAGCTGTTCGTCGTGCTCGCACCAGGGGACCACCTTTATGGATCAGCAACCAGGAAATCAATGCTCTGGAAGACAATGATAGTGATTATAACCTGGACAAATGGATCTTCCAAACCATCAGCGGTGGACTCAACAATTAGGAGGCCAAAGATTTTATGCCCATTACTTTTATTCAAGAGTAATTTGTCTTTTTATTTTTGAGGACATGTAATATTTGAACAATTGAAACTTTAAAGCCTTGTGTCTTACCCGAGGCACAATGGTCTATTTTGTGAGGGTCATTACTCCATTTTCATATGTCATTAATAAAACATTGGATGTTTTGCATACAAATCTTACGCTCTTTGTTTTTCTTTTCTGCCTCTTTACTTTATTAAAAATATATAGCTATGCTCTTACACACACCCACATATCAAACTACAGATCCACATCTATTCTGGATGCCATTGATAAAGATTCTGCTATTGCCCATTATGACTTTGAAAATATGATCTACCAAATCGAGGATGAAGGTGAAGAAGATTGTGAAGTACCAGGAGAACTTGCCAGACTGTTACAACAGGAAGAAAAGGAAATATAACCTCATGAAGAGTCGATTGAGACAATTAACTTGGATACTGAAGAGGACAAGAAGGAAGTCAAGATAGGTGCCAATCTGGAGCATGGTGTCAAGGAGCGTTTAATTCAGATTTTACATGACTATGTTAAGGTCTTTTCCTGGTCATGCGAAGACACGCCAGGACTTGACACTGATATTGTGGTTCATCACCTCCCGACAAAAGAAGACTTCCCTCCAGTGAAATAGAAGGTTTGCCGTATGCAGCCAGAGATGTTAGAAAAGATCAAGGCTGAAGTCATGAAGCAGTTCAACACCGATTTCTTAGCTATTACCTCCTATCCATAATGGTTTGCTAATGTTGTTCTGATACCTAAGAAGGACGACAAGGTACGTATGTGTGTGGATTACAGAGATTTGAATAGGGCAAGCCCCAAGGATGACTTCCCACTTCACCATATTGATGTTCTAGTTGACAACATCGCACAACACAAGGTATTATCCTTCATGGATGGTTTCTCCGGGTACAATCAGATCAAAATGGCACTTGAGGACATGGAGAAAACAACCTTCGTCACACAGTGGGGCACTTTCTGCTACAAAGTTATGCCATTTGGTTTAAAAAACACCGGGGAAACCTATCAGCGTGCCATGGTGGCTTTGTTTCATGATATGAACTATCACGAGATAGAGGTCTACGTGGATGATATGATAGCCAGATCTTAAATTGAAGAGGAACACCTTGACCACATGCAAAAGCTATTTGGAAGATTGAAGAAATACGAACTGAGGTTGAACCTGAATAAATGCACCTTTGGAGTAAGATCTGGTAAACTCTTAGTTTTCCTTGTCAGCGAAAAAGGTATTGAAGTAGACCCCACAAAGGTAAAAGCGATACAAGAAATGCCTCCTCGCACTGAGAAGGAAGTTAGGGGATTCTTGGGACGTCTAAACTACATTGCCAAATTCATTTCCCATCTAACCGCTACTTGTGAGCCAATCTTCAAATTACAGAAGAAAGATCAAATGGTGAAGTGGAATGACGACTGTAGGCTGCCTTTGACAGGATCAAGGAGTACCTTCAAGAGCCTCCAATTTTGATGCTGCCAACTGAAGGAAGACCTCTGATTATGTACTTAACGGTATTGGAAAATTCAATGGGGGTGTGTGCTAGGGCAGCATGACGAGTCTAGCCGAAAAGAGCATGCAATTTACTACCTGAGCAAAAAGTTTACCGACTGTGAAACCAGATATTCACTTCTCGAGAAAACTTGCTGCACACTGGCATAGGCTGCTCATCGGCTAAGACAGTATATGCTGACTCACACTACCTTATTGATATCTAAGATGGATCCTATTAAATACATATTCGAGAAGCACACCCTCTTTGGAAGAATAGCAAGATGGAAAATGGTCCTGACCGAATAGGACATTCAGTACACTACCCAAAAAGAAATAAAAGGAAGTGTATTAGCTGATCATTTGGCTCATCAGGCTGTGGATGACTATCAATCCATGTATTTTGAATTCCAGGACGAGGACATCATGTTAGTGAATGATTGTGAAGGACTTAGACCGTATGAAGGACCTGAACAAGGATCCCGATGGACTATGGTTTTTGACAGAGCTTCCAATGCACTCGGCAATGGCATCGGTGCTGTGATCATATCTCCCGAAGGCTATCATACTCCTTTCACTTCCAGGCTGTGTTTCGACTGTACCAACAATATGGCTGAATATGAAGCATGCATTATGGGTCTCAAAGCTGCTATATATTTGGGGATCAAAACCTTAAGTGTATTTGGAGACTAGGCCTTAGTAATCAGTTAAATTAAAGGAGAATAGGACACGAAGAATCCTAATCTCATCCCTTACAAAGAGCATGTGTTGACACTAATTCCATATTTTGAAGAAATTACCTTTGAGCATTTTCCACGAGAGGAAAATCAACCAGCAGACGCGTTAGCTACTATGTCATCCATGTTCTAAATCAGGTGGGAAATGAGGCTCCTCAAATCACTATTGAGAGGATGGTGAAACCATCATACTATCATGAGATTGATTTTGAAGAAGTATTGGATAAACCTTGGTTCTAGGAAGTTAAAAGATATCTCGAAGCTCAAGAATATCCCGAGGGAGCTTCAGCCAACGATAAGAAGTTCCTAAGAAGGTTCTCTGCCTAGTTCTTTCTTAGTAACATAATTCTCTACAAGCACAACCACGACTCCACCTTGCTTCGGTGCGTAGACAAGAGTGAAGCAGAAAAGATTATGGATGATTTGCACGAAGGTACCTTTAGCACCCATTCTAGTGGGCACACGATGGCTAAAAATATCTTACAGGCAGGATACTATTGGTCCACTATGGAAGAAGACTGTTATCATTATACACGAACTTGTCACAAATGCCAAATATATGCTGATAAAGTACATGTGCCTCTGGTTCCTCTAAACATCTTAACTTCTCCCTAGACATTCATAATATGGGGCATCGACATGATTGGGGAGATCAAACCTACATCTTCTAATGGGTACCGCTTCATCCTGGTTGCCATTGATTATCTCACGAAGTGGGTAGAGGCATCCTCTTTTGCTTCTGTTACCAAAAATGTCGTGGCTCGGTTCATCAAACATAACCTTATTTGTCGATATGTGTGATACGGTGGCAGAACCGACTGTTAATACTAGTTTGCGTTTTGTATTCACAAATGTGCGGTAAGCAAGAGTCGTCACCGACTTTACTTTTATCTAATAAAGGAAAGGGTGAAAAGAACATAAAAAGACCTTTTCCGAGATTTTCTGAGTAAGGGGGGTAGATTATGGAAAGGAGAGGTGTTAGCACCCTTTCCATTTGTGGTTTTCTACGGGCTCTTAGATGCTTAGCTCATGTTTTGAAAATTTCTTGTGCTTTGTGTAATTTGAAAATTGTTTTCAAAATACCTTAATGAGGCGATTCACTTTGTGATAACTCTTGTATCAGTCCTCAAGAGTGTTGACAAGGCGAATGTTTTTGAAAGTGTTTTGAAATATTTTTGTGTAGGTGCAAAAAGTTGTTTTGAGCAAGCTTTAAGAACTTATCTACTTATACTCGAAAAGGTCGTTCTTTTCCTCCTAACCTTTAGACAGTGCTATCCTGCTATTAGTGAGTAGGTAGCCCTATCATTGGATGTATGAGGGACAAGACGGGTCATCGTTATGGTCATAGAAGGTAACATATAGGGATGCCTTAGCAGTTCGAAGGGACTGTCATCATATATTCGTAGGCAACATCGAGGGACAAGATCATTTCTCGTAGGCAACTCGAGGGACATTGATGGACTATGTTTTTCATGATGACTTTAACCGAGGGACTTTGCCAAGGGTATCCCTACATTCGAGGGACATGACCATTATTTTTCTGAGGCAACAAGAGAGGTTACCCTAGAGGTGCGATTGTGCAAATGATTCAGTTTGGTTATTTATCTTGAAATTAGGGTTTTCTATCGTTCATTTTTATCTTTCCATAAAATCCTATTAATCTAAGTATTGCATAAAGTATAGTAGCTGAAGGTAAAAGAGGAAATGTAAACCTAGGCTATTACAGAGTTTTGGGGAAGTTACGTAATAGTGAAGAGTGCGGAAAAAAATCCTAAAACTATTACATCCCAGAAGCAATTACATGATAATGATAAAAAAAAGCGGGAAAAATAAAGCTATGCTATTACACTTGAACGCGCCCTATACACTTTATCTAGGAAAATAAAAATAAGATGAAAATAGCAAAGAAAAATGTTTTGGTGATTTTTTTATGAAAAAATGATTTATGATAATTAATTAAATAAAACTAAAAAACTTAATTAATTTTAATTAATAAAAAATGTTAATTTTGAAAAAAAGTTAATTAAAATACCTAAAACCTAATTAATTCGAATTAAAAAAAAAGGTTAATTTTGAAAAAAAAATGTTAATGAAAAAAAACCTAAAAACCTAATTAATTTTAGTTAAAAAGATGGTTTTAAAAAAAGCTTATGTTTAATGATTAACAAAAAAAGAATTAAGTTTGTCAAAAAAATAGATAGGGGAAGAAGCATCAATGGAAAATAGGGTTAGAAAATACAAATAATGCAAATGTCAGGGGTAGGTGTTGAACCAAAAATTAATTTAAAATCTAAAATTAAATAAAAAAACCTAAAATTAATTACTCGAGTTTATTATGAAAAATCAAAGGTTTGTGAAAAATGTTAAGTTTTATGAAAAAATATTTTAAACAGAAAAAATAAAAATAGGTAAAAGGATAAATATAATGGAAGAAAACAAAAACCAATAGGGGTGAGTGTTGAACCCATGCCCTTTAGCCTCCTCGGGATGCCTGCCTTGCCATGAGCCATGTATTGGTTGTTGTTTTGTTTTGGCCTCATTGTTTTGTAATAAACTTGCATGGGACCATTAGATGGTTTACTTCTGCAACATTGAATCTCATGAACACATTAAATAAATTACTATATCATGAAATACAAAGAAAACAAATATATGAAATTTTATAATGTTAAAAACGATATGGCATGTATGAATGCTTCTACACCCTTTTGATCATGGAGATCAAACCAGTCTTACCCTTACTGGAGAATGACATGGCTTGTTTGTAGTGAGATGGGGGTTTGTAACAAGGATTCCAAGATTTCTAGGGTTCTTGAAAGAATTTGATATTTTGACAAGGTTGTGGGAAATGTTTTTTTGTCGTCCTATTTGTGTGAAAAGAATGAGATTATATAATGGAAATTAGAGCAAACATATGGGTTTTGAATGTGTAATTGGGCCTCCAATAACCACAAGCAATAGTGCAGATTTTTATTCACTTGAGTCTGGCACGTTCCAGGATAAATCACAGGGACTTAAGTGCAATTTTTGAAGTTGAAATGTGAAAACAAAATGTAGTCGACACCAAAAACAAACTCCTGTCCGAAAATAGGCTCAATCAGATAAACGATGAATTAGTTATGAATTATTGAAGTTTCGCCTCAAACAAACTTATTTTGGGCTCCAGTGTCAACTCTGACACGTTCTTCAATAAAAAACTGGTATTGATCAGAGCAGTACCCGGTCTCGACTTTGGAATAAAATTTGTATACCTCTGAGTCAGTTACCTTGTGTAAAAAGATGGGCCCGATCCGATAAAAATTGACCGAGTTATGAATTTTGGAAGTTTCGACCCAGATGGAATAATATTCAGCATTCAGGATTTTCGGTGCGTCACGCGCACTCGGGGAAAAAAACAAAGGTCTTTTGGATACCGTTCGAACTTGATACCTCCTATGAAAACGTAGCCAACTCAATTTGTGAAATGTTGGTGCAGAAACCAGCTCAGATGAAGATCGATCAAGTTATGATTTTCTGAGCATGACGTAAATAAACTTCTGTCACAAATTTTCTGTACGAAAATACTTGATAAACCCATATTTTTGAAGACCTTCTGATCGAAATTGGCTTCTAGCCATGAGAGATGAAAATGTAGATGACGTCAAGATGGAATTTTGGCCACTAGAATGGGTTCAAAACGAGCCACGATCTTCAAGTTATGAATTTTTTAGTGCGTAAAAACTTCACTTTCAGCACACTTTTTCACCATATTTCTTCGAGAAAAAATCACTCATTTGGAGACCTTCTTTAAAGAATTGGCTCTCGAGCCGAACCTAAATTTGAGAATATGTTATCAGGGATATCTTGGCGAAAGAACACCCGAATATGATTTATTGGGTTGGACTAGTGAATTTTTCAACCCCGAATCGTTGCGAAATGGCGAACCGATCTTCAGCATAAAAAATACTCTGAGAATATCCATTGGCGAAATAAATGTCACTTGTAACCTAACGAAGCTTGCTAAATATACCTTGATTCCATAACCATAAAACTAATGATATGAGTGTATGTAATAATGAAAATAAAGAGGGTAAATTTTGGGGTACAACAGCTGCCCCTGTTCAATCTTCTTAAACCTGAGGATTTAGATTGGCTCGTCTGCCTTTCGTGATCTGAAGGTGGAAGAGGATTGAACACTAGAGTGTCCAGAAATTTTCACTCGCATGAAGTAACACTGTTGGTTGATGCTAATCGGGAGTGGGCTTACAGATGCCATTTGGAGAAGATGATTGAAAGTCGTCGGAGATGGGCTTAACGATGCCATCCAGAGAATATGACGGAGAGTCGCCGGAGGTGGGCTTAAAGATGCCATCCAGAGTAGATGCTGACTTCATAAGAGGTGTCTTTATGGGGATTCCTGTTCCTGTTGTCTGAGGAGGAGTCCACTAGGGGATGTTGATTTCTGTTGTTTTTTTGTTTGAGGAAAACTCTGTGGGGAATAGAGTCTAGGAACTTCAATTGTCCATGGCTCTATTGAGGGGTTATCTCTGGATTGGAGAGATGAAAGTTTGCTGTTTTCTGGTTGAAATCCAGGCTTCACAATAATTTGCTGGGGAGAATGAAATTAACTGCTATCTGGAAATGTATCAGAAGAAACCTGTGTAGGGCTGTTTCAGGATGAGTCCGCGTAAGACTTCATCTGGAAGTGTATGAGAAGGAACCTGGGTAGGGATGTTTTAAGAGATATATGAGAGGGAGCCTGGGTAGGGCAGCTTCAGGATGAGTCCGGGTAAAACTGCATCTGGAAATTGTAAGAAGGAACCTGGGTAGGGTTGCCTCAGGATGAGTCCGTGTAAAATTGCATCTGGAAATTGTGAGAAGGAACCTGGGTAGGGTTGCATCAGGATGAGTCTGTGTAAAACTGCATCTGGAAATTCAAGAGAAGGAACCTGGGTAGGGTTGCCTCAGGATGAGTCAGTGTAAAACTGCATCTGGAAATTCAAGAGAAGGAATCTGGGTAGGGTTGCCTCAGGATGAGTCCGTGTAAAACTGCATCTGGAAATTCAAGAGAAGGAACCTGGGTAGGGTTGCCTCAGGATGAGCCTGTGTAAAACTACATCTGGAGATTGTGAGAAGGAACCTGGGTAGGATTGCTTCAGGATGAGTCCGTGTAAAACTTCAGAAGGAGGGAGAAGGAACTTGTGTAAGATTGCTTCATGAATAGACCGTATAAAGCTGTATTTGGAAGTCAGAAGAAACCCGTATAAGGTTGCTTCATGATGAGCCTATGCAAAGTTGTATTTGGAAGTCAGAATAAACCCGTGTAAGATTGCTTCATGATGAGCCCATGTAAAGTTGTATTTGGAAGTCAGAAGAAACAGGTGTAAGATTGCTTCATGATGAGCCCGTGTAAAGCTGTATTTGGTCGCATAAATAATTACTCTGTTTTGTTTCAGGAGCTAATCCTGGACCTGTTGAAAATTGTTGATGATAAATATTTGTTGATTGATCTTTCCCTAAATGTTAAAGCATTAGTTGTATGCAATGTCATGATGTATGAAATGCATTGTGTAATGGTGTTCTCAAAATAAATGAGATTGGGATGTATTCATTTGTACTGCAGATGCTATGACATTTGTAGAATGATGTATGAATACAATGTATGAACGTATCAGTTGTTCTATTGCAGTATTGTTGAACCAGGGAAAATAAATCTCTGATTGTTGATGGGGGTGAAGAACGTAGGTCTTCAAATATGTTGAAGTTAAAACGCTGGGAGATAAACTTCCGTTGTTAGAGAAGTAAACTCTGTTGAGGAAGGTAAACTCTGTGAACTAAACTATTGCTAGAAGATAGTCTGGAATAAGTATCAGGATGACATCCGTCTTTGGATCGTACCTGAATCATTTCTAGAAGATGGTTTGTATAAGTATTAGGATGACATCCGTCTCCGGGTCGTACCTGAACCGTTTCTAGATGAGAATCTGAATAAGTATCAGGATGACATCCGTCTATAGATCGTACCTGAACCGTTTCTAGATGAGAATTTGGAGTAAGTGTCAAAATGACATCTTTCTCTGGATCATATCTGCACTGTTTCTAGATGAAAATCTGGATTAAGTTTCAGAATGACATCCGTCTCTAGATCGTATCTGCACCGTTTCTAGATGAGAATTTGGAGTAAGTGTCAGAATGACATTCATCTCTGGATAGTATCTGCACCGTTTCTAGATGAGAATCTGAAATAAGTGTTAGGATGACATCCATCTTTGGATCGTATCTGAACCGCTTCTAGAGGATAATCTACTTTATTCAGAATGTTTCCGTTGGGGAAGGGAAACTCTGTAATCCGCTTGGGGAATCCCGTGAAGCTTGGGGACTTCATTGGGGAATTTTTGTTGGAGCAGTAATTTGGATATTTTGCTCTGCCGATGGTATAAGAACATCTGACATCAATAGGCTGCATGCTAAGACCATGGAAGTGACCTTGTAGTAGAATGTCCTTGCCTCTGTACTTGTTGGAGAAGGAATCTGCTGGGATTTTGTAGATGGTTTGACTGTTATCCCAACTCCAGGGGTTTTGAGTAGATGCAAATCAGGGTAATAAACATTTTACTGATAGACAAGTGACGAGATGATAGGACGTAGTCGTACGCTTTAATCCCTAACCTTTGCTTGTACTGTCCTTTCATATTTTTAGTCCATCGAGATAACCTTTTTTGCCCAAGCCACCTTTTCAGGTTTTCGACTTGCTGGGTGTACAGGTTTTTCCATATGTATATCCCTAATTTTTTCCCAAACCGTTTTGGTTCGCTGGGATGCCCTTATTTTTTTCTAGGCTAGTCTACTTAGCGGGTCTTTGTTCATGCATAGTATTTTCCGACTATGTCCATGTTCACCGGGTACGGAGAATTGTCATTGTCCATAGCAGTAAGTGTTGCCACACTTCCAGAAGATGTTTGTTTGATCGTACATGATTCTTTGCTGGAATTCATGTCCAATGCCCCAAGTGATTCAGATGGAGTTCTGCCCCTGGCTATTTGGCATTTTTGAGAGATTCTTTGCATATTGGCTTGACTTCCCCCGATTAATTAGACACCATGTAATGCCCCTTGATTATGAAAGGCTTGTTATCGGGAATGTTTTTTCCGTCTGAGGTGATTTTGTCCATTGAAGGGGTCTTCATTCACTGAATATTCATTGTGTGAATTTCTCTGCCATTTTAACAATTAACCATATGCAAACAATGTCATTTAAAGAATGCAAAGCTTATGTCTGTCTAGAATTTTTTTTTGAAAATGCATTTTTTGTAGTAAAAGAAAATTTGCAAGAATGTGATATCAACTCATGATTTATAGCAAACCTTACAGGAGTCAGGATACCTTTGTAACAATATGCTCTTGAACTAACTCATGCTTCAACTAGGACTTTTAAGGGTTGTAACGTGGACTGGTTCACGATTTAAGAAACAAATGATAAAGGCTCAAAATTTATTTGTACCCACTCGTTCTTCGTGATGTTCTTCAGTCCTATGCTCAATTAATTATGCATTTCAATTCCCAGTTGAGTTCTGGAATGTTGGCTCCGATATTCTGGTGATGACTCAGAAATTGAATGTTTGTTTGAGAAGGCAGTCATTTTTGTGACCTTTTATTTTTGTTGAGGATTTGTAGGACCTCTTTCTTTTTTGATTTTGCTATCCCTGTCTTTTTCCTGAATTGTTTCTTTTGTGATTACAGCCAGCGGGATGCCCCCAGTTTTTTTCTTAAGTCTCCTTCATAGGTTTTGACTTAATGGGCTTTTATCTTGAGAGATAATGACTGCATGTTCTTAATAATTATGTGGAACCATCATCATCTTCTACACTATATGTCATGTATGAAGGGAAAGCTTAAGACTGAATGCACATCTGAATTAGTTGAGAAAACTACCCTGCCCCAGGTTATGATTAAGGGTTTTAATTTGTGTAAAAAGAAAACTCCTACTTCTTAGGCTCAAAGGGGTTGACTAGGGATTATCTTCCTTATAACTCCACTGTTTAGGATTTGAAATAACACATGTACATCATCAGCGGGGTCTATTCAAAAGCATATTGTATTGATTATGGTATCGTTCTCATCATCCTCCCTCTAAAGGCTTAGAGCTCTAAATCAAGAGATGAATATCACAAAAGGGAAGTAGGAAAGAAGTTGAAGCATAGTGCAAACAAATTAATTCAAGAGAAACATGTGTAATGCATTGATGAAATAACAAGGTTTGATATAAATGTTTGAACAATAAAAAGAAAATTACAAATTGAAAATTCTAATGAACAAAAGCCTCTTTGTCTGATCTTGTCACTTCAAATGGGGTGCCTTGGAGGGATAATAGAAGAATTCCAGTTGACCATCTTATGCAAATTCCAATGCTCCCTCATCGACCAGGTCTTGAATTTTGTATTTTAATGTCCGATAGCTATCAGTATCATGCCCTGGACAGTTGGAGTGATATGCACACCTTTGCATTTGGATTGTACATTGGAGAGGCAATATTGATATTTGTAGGAGGATCCCTCAACGTGACCAAATTCAATTTCAATATGTGTTGCAATACTTGCGACATTGGTATGCTGAGTTTGGTATATTGCCTAGTGAACGAATCCCGCTTATGCCGATTACCCCATGGTTGTTGGCGAGGTTGTGGTTGGGCTCGTGATGTCGTAGAAAATTGGAAAGGTCCACTCTCCACCAAGCCAACTCCTTGTCTCATCAGGGGCTGATTAACGACTTGATCCTCAGCCTCGACCATTTGTTTCATACGGTTGCGACCGTCTTGATGAAGTTTGCTGACAAGGATTGTTAGCTCCTCTTGTCCTCGGGCTAGGATTTGGATAAGAGCCATTTGATTGATCATATGGGTTCTCATCCTTTCCATCTCAACTTTCAGTTGTTCAACCTGGTCATCCTTGTTGTTGTCAGGACGTTTCTTGGTCACATTTCCAGCGAGGAGTGCTTTCAATTCTTCCTGCCCCTTATATAGGTTTAGGAACATTTCCATGAACTGAGCCTCTTGAGTTTGGAGATCTCTGTTGTCTTGTTTGAGAGCCATTGCTGAAATAAACAGTGAGAACATGAGAGACCTGTACTGGAGACTGCCTGTTATGCAATGACATGTATGATATGCAAATGTTTTCAAGGATCTCGCGGGGTAAACATGAAAAATGTTAGGCGTTGAACTTTAAAGCTTTGATTGAAGCACTTCGTATCGTTGAAGGTCCTTCTACAAGAGTCAAGCTCACCATATCAAGTGGGTAATAGCCCCTGACTCAAGTTATCACTTTGGTCTTTTGACAGCATTGGCTAGAGGAAAATGAATCCCCTTACCCCTTGCTAGATGTCTGCTTTATCATAACCTGCATCACAGGCCCTTGAGATCCTTGAAATGGTTAAGGAAATGCTATGGTATGATGCTATGATGTGTATGCTATGCATCAAGCAAAAATGCAGGGTAAGAAACCAATTTATTGGATTTATACAAACAAGGTCCTGCAAGGAATACAAACAAAGCCCTGCAATGAGTTCAAATTGTTAGGCAAAGAAAGCAAACAAGTCACACAAGTAGCCTTAGGTTTAGGATTTCATGGATTCCATAGGTAAGTACCCTCTTGAAGTTTAGTTGGCTCAACCTGTCTTAGAAATAGTAACCAGATTCTACGGAGTCTCAATATCACTGATCTTTCTTTATCGAGCATTATTTCATCTTAGCAATCTTTTCTTACGGCCGAAACATCCCGAAAGTCTGATCTCAATGAGTGTAGTATCGAGTATCAACTGATTCTAAACTTTACACCGAGGCCGACTATCTCACTACTTTCTAATGGCCAAGTTTGTTCAATTAAGGTTCTAAGGTTCGTTAGTGCTTCACGACACCACGCGGCGGCCCCGTATTCCCCTCGATTCAACACAAGGGATATTGGTACCAAACAAAGTGTCACACCAACACAGCTATCGCTTCAACCATATCGGTCTATGCCGTACAGTCTCCATGATCTATTGTTATTTACCTAAAAAGATGCCCCAGATTTGGGTATAGGATCTTTACAAGAATACCCCAACAAACCCTCAAAGATAAAGCAGTCAAAGCAAACAAAGAAAGCAATTTTAAAATGATCTAGACCCTAAGGTAAACCCCACTTTATAATTATCCCTAACAGAGTCTCCAGTTCTGTGATACGGTGGCAGAACCGACTGTTAATACTAGTTTGCGTTTTGTATTCGCAAATGTGCGGTAAGCAAGATTCGCCATCGACTTCTCTTTTATCCAATAAAGGAAAGGGTGAAAAGTACATAAAAAGACATTTTTCGAGATTTTCTGAGTAAGGGGGGTAGATTATGGAAAGGGAAGGTGTTAGCACACTTTCCATCCGTGGTTTTCTATAGGCTCTTAGATGCTTAGCTCATGTTTTGAAAATTTCTTGTGCTTTGTGTGTTTTGAAAATTGTTTTGAAAATGCCTTAGTGAGGATATTCTCTTTGTGATAACTCTTGTATCAGTCCTCAAGAGTGTTGACAAGGCGAATGTTTTTGAAAGTGTTTTGAAATATTTTTGTGTAGGTGCAGAAAGTTGTTTTGAGCAAGCATCTAAGAACTTATCTACTTCTACTCGAAAAGGTCATTCTTTTCCTCCTAACCTTTAGACAGTGCTATCCTACTATTAGTGAGTAGGTAGCCCTATCGTTGGTTGTATGAGGGACAAGCGCGAGTCATCGTTATGGTCATAGAAGGCAACATATAGGGATACCTTAGAAGTTCGAAGGGACTGTCATCATATATTTGTAGGCAACATCGAGGGACAAGATCATTTCTTGTAGGAAACTCGAGGGACATTGAGGGACTATGTTCTTTATGATGACTTTACTTGAGGGTCTTTGCTAAGGGTATCCCTACGTTTGAGGGACATGACCATTATTTTTCCGAGGCAACAAGAGAGGTTACCCTAGATGTGCGAGTGTGCAAATGATTCAGTTCGATTATTTATCTTGAAATTAGGGTTTTCTATCGTTCATTTTTATCTTTCCATACAATCCTATTGATCTAAGCATTGTATAAAGTATAATAGCTGAAGGTAAAGGCAGAAATGTAAACCTAGGCTATTACAGAGCTTTGGGGAAGTTACATAATAGTGAAGTGTGCGGAAAAGAAATCCTAAAACTATTACATCTCGGAAGCAATTAAATGATAATGATAAAAAAAAGCGGGAAAAATAAAGCTATACTATTACAGTTGAATGCGCCCTATACACTTTATCTAGGAAAATAAAAATAAGATGAAAATAGCAAAGAAAATGTTTTGGTTATTTTTTTATGAAAAATATGATTTATGATAATTAATTAAATAAACCTAAAAAATCTAATTAATTTTAATTAATAAAAAATGTTAATTTTGAAAAAAAGTTAATTAAAATACCTAAAACCTAATTAATTCGAATAAAAAAAAGGTTAATTTTGAAAAAATAGGTTAATTTAAAAAAACCTAAAAACCTAATTAACTTTAGTTAAAAAAAGGTTTTAAAAAAAGCTTATGTTTAATGATTAACAAAAAATAAAAAAATTTTGCCAAAAAAATAGATAAGGGAAGAAGCATCAATAGAAAATAGGGTTAGAAAATACAAATAATGCAAATGTCAGGGGTAGGTGTTGAACCAAAAATTAATTTAAAACCTAAAATTAAATAAAAAAGACCTAAAATTAATTATTCGAGTTTATTATGAAAAATCAAAGGTTTGTGAAAAATGTTAGGTTTTATGAAAAAGATTTTAAACAGAAAGAATGAAAATAGGTAAAAGGATAAATAGAATGGAAGAAAACTAAAATCAATAGGGGTGGGTGTTGAACCCACACCCTGTAGCCTCCTCGAGATGCCTGCCTTGCCATGAGCCATGTATTGGTTGTTGTTCTGTTATGGCCTCATCGTTTTGTAATAAACCTGCATGGGACCATTAGATGATCTAAATCTGCAGCGTTGAATCTCATGAACACATTAAATAAATTACTATATAATGAAATACAAAGAAAGCAAATATATGAAATTTTGTAATGTTAAAACCAATATGGCATGTATGAATGCTTCTACACCCTTTTGATCATGGAGATCAAACCAGCCTTACCCTTACTGGAGAATGAGATGGCTTGTTTGTAGTGAGATGGGGGTTTGTAAAAAGGATTCCAAGATTTCTAGGGTTCTTGAAAGAATTTGATATTTTGACAAGGTTGTGGCAAAGGTTTTTTCATTGTCTTGTTTGTGTGAAAAGAATGATATTATATAATGGAAATTAGAGTAAAGATGTGAGCTTTGTGTTAGAACATAGTTTGATCCTACAACCCTTAATTAGAGTTTTGATGATAACAAACATAAAGAACAAATATGCACTCTAAATTTGTGTTATTTTGTATGTAGAAGTTCTGACTGAAATAGCATCAGAAATTCAGCTACAGAAGCTTTCAAGCTGAGGTAATCAGAATCTGCGTTGAAGAATGATGATCAGAATCTGCGCTGAAGAATGATGATCAGAATCTGCGCTGAAGTGAAGAATACTCTGATTCTGAACAGAAGTTTATATACCACCAGATCTTCACATCTTTGAGTCATCAATGTTCTGAAGAAATTGCAGCATGCAAGATTCTAAGTTCTGAAGCATTACTTTTCAATCAAGACAACATCATATGCAACGGCTTCATTCAGACAAGAATCATATCAATATGGAAACAACATTGAATGTCCATTATCAGGCTTTATGTTGGACAAGATTTCCATGCCTATATAAACAGGCTTAGAGGACAAATCGTTAACGATTTTGACGACTACTGCAATATACCTCTCAATCGCTGCAATCTTACATATTCATATATACGCTCAAAATTTTGTAAAATATCACAGTTGTGATACAGTTTTTGTAAGGAAAAACAACAATACACAATATATTATTTCATTGTGATTAAGCCAGTTTTCCTTGAGATAAACCGGGTTGTGGTTGTACTCAAGAAGACTTTGGCAGTTGTCAAAGTTGTGTTGTAATCAGTTTTGATTAATGAATTAAGTCCTCGTTGGAGAGAGGAGAAATCACCTTGGCGGGTGGACTGGAGTAGTTTGAGATCAAATGAACCAGGATAAAAATATCGTGTCTACTGCGCTTTTGATTTTAAGTTTCAATTCAACCCCTCCTATTGTGTTTTTCACTTCTTCAATTGTCATCAGAGCGCCTGGTTCTGAGTTCATACACTTAACTGTGTCAGTAAAAGATCGAAGCTTTAGAAAAACACTATGTTGGGACCAAGCCAAAACATCAGCAATGACTATCATGAGGACAAGGACAGAATCAGCGGCAAACCTCCAGTCTTTGATGGAGAAAATTTTGACTACTGGAAAGACAGAATTGAGAGCTTCTTTTTTGCTCATGATGCTGATCTATGGGACATGGTAATTGATGGATACACACATCCAGTGGATGAAAGTGGTTAGGAGATAGATAGAAAAAGGATGTCTGACCAGCAAAAACGTGATTTCAGAAACCATCATAAATCCTGAACAATACTTCTCAGTGCTATCTCATACTCAGAATATGAGAAAATCTCAAACAGAGAGACAACCAAAAACATGTTTGACTCTCTGAGAATGACGCGTGAAGGTAAAATACAATTCAAAGAAACCAAGGCCCTTGCACCTATTCAGAAATATGAAGCATTCAAGATGGAAGACAGTGAATCCATAGAAGCAATATTCTCAAGATTTCAGATTCTTGTTGTTGGGCTGAAAGTTCTTGACAAAAGATATTCTACTGCTGATCACGTAAAGAAGATCATTAGAAGTCTACCCAAGCAATAGAGGCCAATGGTCACTGAACTTAAGATGGCTAAAGATCTCAACAAGATATCTCTGGAGGAACTTGTCAGCTCCCTCAAAAGTCATGAGATATAGCTAGAAGAAGATGCACCTCAAAAGCAAGGTAAGCCTCTAGCATTAAAATCTAACAAAAATCTAATTCTAAGGTTTTGCAGGCTATGGAAGAAACCTTTGATGGATCCTCATCAGAAGAAGATGAATTGTCTATTCTCTCCAGAAGGGTCAATCAACTGTGGAAGCAGAGACAAAGGAAATTCAGAAATCCGAGAAGATCAGAGAATCAAAATGAATCTTCCTCCAGATAAAGAAAGTCTGAGTCCTCCTCTTGACACAGAAGATATGAAGCTTCTTCAGGAAACATAAAGTCAAATAACAAAGATATCATCTTCTATGATTGAAATGAACAAGGGCACTACAAAAGTGACTGTCCAAGGATTCAGAAGGAGAAGCCCAAAAAGAAGTTCTTCAAGGAGAAGAAGAAAACCCTCATGGCAACATGGGACGATTCAGACACTTCTGATGCTAACTCGGAGTCAGATGATGAAAGAGCCAACATAGCTCTCATGGAAAATATGTCAGAAGACAGTGAAGCTTCTAGTTCAGACTCAGAATCAGACACATAAGAGGTATTCCTTGATTTCACTATTAATTTTATTAAGGCTGAACTTGCAGAAAGTCTGAATGAAATTCGGGAAAGGTATCAGCAAATCAGATTCAAATTCAAGAACCTGAAAAGGGATCTTGTCTCTGACTCTGAAAAGACTGAGAGTCTTAGATTAGAGAATTATGAGTTAAAAGAAAATATTTTAAAATTAGAAAAAAATGATTTACAAAACTCTCAGAAAGAAATAATCTCAGAGACTCCCAGTAATGTTGATAAGATCATCAAAGAGTATGATCACAACTTTCAGAAGTTTCTGGCTAAAAACATAGATAGAAGCAAGATGGCTTCAATGATCTATGGAGTTAGCAGGAATGGAAGAAAAGGAATATGATACCAAGGTAAGGTATCTCCACCTAAGAAAGTCACGGAACTTGTTATAAAACGCACACCACTAAAATCACACTTCACATATGGGCACACACATGACCTAAAATACACTAGTAGTGATTACTCTGTCAAACCAAAATTCAACCAGAATTTTGGTAAAACTAACAAACTAGGACCCAAAAAGATATGGGTACCTAAGGACAAAATTATATATGTAGAAGATATCTTTAGCAGCAAGGCTAAAACACTAGTCATGGTACCTGGACTCTGGATGCTCTCGACACATGACGGGAAGAAAGCATATGTTCCAAAGCCTGGAACTTAAACCTGGAGGCTACGTGGGCTTTGGAAGCAACCAAAGAGGGAAGATCATTGGCTCTAGAATAATAGGTAATGGTAATCTTCCTTCTATCAATAATATGCTTTTAGTTGATGGATTAATGCATAACCTATTATCCATAAGTCAATTAAGTGATAACGGTTATGATATAATCTTTAATCAAAATTCATGCAAAGCGGTTAGTCAGAAATATGGAACTATCCTTTTTAATGGAAAGAGGAAAAACAACATTTATAAGATAAAACTTTATGAACTAAAAAGTCAAAATGTAAAATGTCTTCTCTCTGTTAACAATGAGCAATGGGTCTGGAACAGAAGATTGGGGCATGTTAGTATGAGAAGAATATCTCAGATTGACAAACTCAATCTGGTCAGAGGACTTCCTAACCTGAAGTTCAGCTCAGATGCTTTGTGTGAAGCATGTCAAAAAGGAAAATTTTCAAAACCTGCTTTTAAATCTAAAAATGTTGTTTCCACCTCTAAGCCATTAGAACTTCTGCACATAGACTTATTTGGACCAGTGAAAACTGCGTCTGTTAGTGGCAAGAAGTATGGGTTAGTGATCGTAGATGACTATAGCAGATGGACATGGGTAAAGTTCTTAACACACAAGGACGAGTCACATTCTGTGTTCGTTGCATTCTGTAACCAAGTTCAGAATGAAAAGGATCTTAGAATTGTCAAAGTCAGAAGTGATCATGGTGGAAAATTTGAAAATAAAAAATTTGAAACATTTTTTAATGAAAAAGGCATCTTACATGAATTCTCTTGTTCTAGAACTCCCCAACAAAATGGAGTTGTAGAACGAAAGAACAGAACATTGCAAGAAATGGCCAGAACCATGATCAATGAGACTAACATTGCTAAGATATTCTGGGCAGAAGCAATTAACATAGCGTGTTACATTCAGAATAGAATCTCTATAAGACCTATTCTGGAAAAGACTCCATATGAATTGTGGAAGAACAGAAAGCCCAACATTTCTTATTTCCATCCTTTTGGATGCACTTGTTTTATTCTGAATATTAAAGATCATCTGAACAAGTTTGACTCTAAAGCACAAAAGTGTATTATGTTAGGATACTCTGAATGCTCAAGAGGGTACAAAGTATACAATACAGAAACACAGATTGTTGAAGAGTCAATCAGTGTTAGATTTGATGATAAGCTTGACCCTCAAAAGTCAAAGCTAAATGAATCTTTTGCAGATATAGAAGTTGAATTCACAGGTACTGAAGACAACCCATCAGAAGTTCTCAACATAGACACTCCAACAACTTCAGAAATAAATATTACAAGTGATCCTATACCCTTTGTTGATCAACTCCAGAAAAGGTTATCCAGAAGCAGCATAGCTCACCCAGAAGATAAGATCTTGAGAAAGAAGGATGATCCAATTAGAACAAGATCGACATTCAGAAACTCTGAAGAATCCCTCATGGGACTGGTCTCTCTGATTGAACCAACAACAATTGATGAAGCTTTTCTGGACAATGACTGGATTCTGCCAATGCAGGAAGAATTAAACTAGATCACTAGAAATGGCGTATGGGATCTGGTTCCCAAACCAAAAGGATTCAACGTCATTGGAACAAAGTGGGTGTTCACAAAACAAACTGAATGAGCAAGGAGAAGTCATCAGAAACAAAGCATGACTGGTGGTACAAGGTTATAGTCAGCAAGAGGGGATAGACTACACAAACGTTTTCTCCAGTCGCCAGGTTAGAATCTATCAGACTCTTAATCTCATTTGCTATAAACAATGGAATCACTCTGTATCAAATGGATGTCAAAAGTGAATTCTTAAATGGTTACATAGATGAAGAGGTATATATGCACCAACCCCCTGCGTTTGAAAATTCCAAACACCCAGATTATGTTTTCAAACTAAAGAAGTCACTCTATGGTCTGAAACAAGCTCCCAGAGCTTGGTATGAAAGACTAAGTAACTTTCTGTTAGAAAAGGAATTCACTAGAGGGAAAGTGGACACAACCTTATTATGTAAGACATTTAAGAATGACATTTTAGTTTGTCAGATTTATGTAGATGATATCATTTTTGGATCCACTAAACCTTCTTTGGGAAGAGAATTTGCTAAGTGCATGCAGGCAGAGTTTGAGAGGAGCTTAATGGGGGAAATCAAATTCTTTCTGGGAATTTAGATAAACCAAACTCCAAAAGGAACTTACATTCATCAGAGCAAATATGTCAGAGAACTTCTGAAGAAATTTGACCTCTCAGAATGTAAGTCCTCAAAGACTCCAATGCATCTCACGTGCATTCTGGAAAAGGAAGAGGTAAGTAAAAAGGTAGAACATAAAATCTACAGAGGTATGATTGGATCTCTCCTTTATCTGATGGCTTCAAGGCCTGATATTTCATTCACTGTTTGCTTATGTGCTAGATTCGAATCAGATCCTAGAGAATCTCACTTAACAACAATTAAGCGAATTTTCAAGTATCTGAAAGGTACTACTAATCTGGGTTTGTTTTATAGAAAATCCAATGAATACAACTTAGTAGGATACTGCGATGCTGACTTTTCTGGATACAGAGTAGAGCGTAAAATCACTTCTGGAAGCTACCAGTTTTTGGGAGACAATCTAATCTCATGGACCAGCAAGAGACAATCCACAATAGCTTTGTCAACAGCAGAAGCTGAATACATAACAGTTGCTGGATATAGCACTCAAATGCTCTGGATGAAAAGTCAACTTGAAGACTTCAGCATATTTGAGAGTAACATTCCTATCTTCTGTGATAACACTTCTACCATATGTCTCTCTAGAAATCCCATTTTGCATTCTAGGGCTAACCATATAGAAATAAAACACCACTTTATTAGGGATTATATTCAGAAAGATTTTGAGGTTACATTCATCATTTAATAAAGGGTTGATCATTCGATTTTGAGGTTACATTCATCATTTGATCAAGGGTTGATCATGATTCATCAAGAAAAGTCAAGACATGTTCAAAAATTCAAAAGTTGCTAAATTAGGTTTTTGACCAATTCTTTAGGAGAAGTCAACTGAACTTTGACCAAGCATAAATTTCACATACTTCCTCATAAAATTCTCAACCAAAGCCCATTTTTAAGTAAACTCAATTCTATACGACTTGGTCTCTCTAAGCTCAAGTCCAAAAACCGCTTCATTTGAGAGATATGAGCCAAAATATTACAGGTCATTTTAAAAGTCAACAAAAAGACAATTTTTGTCCAAGCAACTTAAATCAAGATAATTTCTTCAAATGGAAAAATTACCAAGATTAAGATTGTAGGAGACATCTTGGGGTTTCCAAAAAGTAAAAGATCACCTTCATATGTCAAAAATTGAGAGAGTTATGACTGATACAATTTGGGCAATTTTAAGAAAATGCATGAAATCCAATTTGAGTAAACTTGAATTTTTGGGCTAGTGGGCTTATATTTTAAAGTCCAAACGTTTTCTTGACCTCATAAGAGACTCCTAAGTCCATTCATTTATTTTTTTGATCTTTATTTCTTTTATTTTTGATTTTATTCATTTAAGTTCAAAAATAAATCAAATAAATAATTAAATGAATGTATAAAGCATAAAAGGCTTTTGGTTCAAATCTTTTGGAGACCCAAGATCACATTACAAACCATGTGGAATTATTCTTAAAACAAATCTTCACGGTTTTGTCATAATCCAATCTATTTTTCAAACAAAATCAAAAATAGGTTTTACATGATATCCAAGCCCATCTTTTAACCTATTATCTTCTCCTATATATACATTGCATATTCAGACAAAGAGAGGACATGAAAGATTAATCAAGAAACAAGGGTTTGAGGTTGGAATTTTCAAATAAAAGAAGGAATTCGAAATCCATCATTCAATCATTCTCAAGGCAAACCACCCATTCAAATCGAACCCTGAGATATTACAGAGTAAGTTTTGATTATTCTTGATGATCAAAGAGGCCTAAAAGTTGCATTCCAAGCATCACTGTTTTGCATATTTCATGAAATTCATATTTTTATTTTTTCGATTCTTTGATTGAAACTAACAATTCTAACGCCTTCCTAAGACAAATTAATACAGGTTTATTCCCTTGCATGAGGCCCGTGATGTCAGAATTGTACATCACCATGTTTGAACCATTTTGCATTATTTTGCTAGTATCTCTGTGTGCAGGATTAATTAGTAAAAACTAAGGCCACCATTGGATTCACAAGGGTCGATTTAGGGGGGTAGGGTCCTTCTAGATCCCTAACGTTTGTTATTTTTGCAGGTGAAAAAATCATCTCACCGGAGAAGACGATCGGAGCTAGGGCTCCGACGCCTCTCCAGTCCACTTTCATATTATATTTATTTGTTGTGTTTGTATAACTGGATGAGAGTGTAGCACCGCTGGTCAAGGCGAAGGTTTATAAATGTAAGGGTGTGGGTTCGATCCCTGCATTTGCCATTTTTTTGTTATTTTCCAAATTCATGCAGGTTTCATATATTATCATTCAGTTCTATTTCCAAACACAAAAAAGGGCTTGGCCTAGTGGAAATCAGTGCAGCGCATGAAGATAGAGTGCGTGGGTTCAACACCCACCCCATGCAGTTTTACTCTTTTTTTGTTTAACCTAATTTACTTTATTTTTATTTTTTTAACCTTAATTTTTTAATTAAGCAATCAATAGATTAACCTAATTTTTTATAATACTAATGAATTATGTTTAGGGTTTTTAACTAACATTTAATTTTTTTGATTTAATTAATTAATTAATTAATCAACCCTTTTCTTAAATATTAAAATAAATTAGAATTTAGGTTTTAATTATTATTATCATTCAAATTATTTTTTCACAAAAAAGACAAAAACATTCAAACATTTTTCTTATTTCTTTTGTGGTTTATTTTCTTAGACAAATTATATAGGTCGCATAATTTTTCTGGTAATACCGTAGATTTACTTCCTTGTTTTTTTACCTATTATGTAACTTCTCACAAGATGTAATAGATTAAGTTTAAATTTCGCACTTTAATTTCCCGCATTTTTTTTGTAACTGCCCCAAAGCCCTGTAATAGCTCTTGTCCTTACTTTCCGCACTTTAATTTTCTATACATATTTAATTGCTATTAATTAGGGTTTGTATGGAAAGAATAAAATCAATTGATAGAAAACCATAATTCTCAAGATAAACATAATTGCATTGAACACACATTTCACACTCACACCTCTAGGGTATCCTCTCTTCGTTGCCTTTGGAAATAATGGTCATGTCCCTAAAAAATAGGGATGCTTTAGCAAAAGAACCTTAAGAATAAAGATCATAGTCCCTCGATGACCCTTCAAAGTTGCCTATGAAAAATTATCTAGTCCCTCCAATACAAATTGCTAAAGCGTCTCTACATGTTGCCTTCAATGACCATTCGATGATCCTACGCCTGTCTCTTCACATCTAATAGATAGAGCTACCTACCAGCTAATGGTATGGATAACACTATCTCTAAAGGAGAATGAAAAGAATAAGAACGACCTTTAGTGGGTAAGGAACTCTTAATCGCTTGCTCACAACTCTTTTTTAAAATAAACACTTTTACACGTCTGAAACAACCGGCTGAAAACCATCAAACAATGAAGTCACCATCAAATCTCTTTTATCCCACATGGAGGGAAAGGGAAACATCGAGAAAACCTGGGAAGGGAGAAGTCATGGTCTTGTGACTGAGAGATCGGGTAAGAGAGTCTGTTACGCGAGGGGAAGCTATTAGCACCTCACACGCCCGTAGTACTCTAGGTATCTAATCTTATTATCTATCTTATGGGTGTGTTTAAACTATGCTTACTGTTTACAACTGAGGAAGAATCCATGCAAAATAAAGGAGAAAAGAATGTAGGGAAAATAAAGTTGTACTCGCTTTGGCCCTACCCCAATGCCTACGTATCCTTTTTGAGGAATCAGAGATACCGTAGTTCAGCTCACATGTTTTTGTTTATTTGTGTTTTTTATGGACAATGTTAATTCTGCCTTCTGCCACAGCTTGATCTTTGGAGGCTCATGCGTTGGTACAAAAGTAAACTAATCATTCCCTTACCTGAAAAGGGTTTTAGAGAAAAGGTGCTTGAGCGCACAAAAAGGTTTAAGTTGGTTTGTATTTTTGTTACCTTGAAAAAGGGTTTAAGTGTTATTAGCATGTTTTTTATTTGCTAAGGAAAAGGTTTTAGTTTTAAATTCAAGGATGCCAAAAGGGGAAGAAAAGAGTCTAAGGGAGACTAGCCTATTTCTAACCTAATGTTATCATAAAATGGTAGTCTTAAGGTTTGGATTAAAAAAAGGAAAACATCTACCTAATGTTAGCATGAATGGCTTACAACCTAAGGTCTAACTTGAATTCGAACGGAGCAAGCGCATCCTAAGGGAACATGGTATGTACAATAATAAAGAAAACAAGCTAATAAGCTCAAGAGAGCACACCTAGAGAGATCCTATCTAAGTTAACATGCCAAAGAAAGTCTAACAAAACTATCCTATAGGGAACATGAAATGAGAGCGAAGTCGTGATCTTAATTTCAAAATTGTGTGACTCATCAATCAAGAAGAAATAAAGGAAAGCGATAAAAATCCTATAGGGAGCATGCACTGAGAGCGTAGTCGTGACCTTAATTCCTAAATTGAGTGACTCATCGATCAACAACCAAAGAAACAAACATAAGCACAACACATATAGCAAATGAAGCGCGGAATGCCTACTACAAGTCTTTAAACAACGACTTCGAGCGCACGCTCTTTATTTCCTACTTCTCATGGTATCTAGAAAAGCGGTAAAGTGCTGAAATGAGGAATAAAACTAAGTTACGATGATACCGAACGGAGAATGTCTGTTTCCTCTTCGAAACCATGCAAGAAAAGAGAAAACTCTACCGAGATCCACCTTGAATTTATTTGATGACAATTAATCTCTTAGCTTGCTTCGTAACTTCTTGAAGCTCTTCCATTAGATCTCTTTTATTAAACCATATCCACATAATTGTAATAATATTATATCACAAATTCATGGCGAGAGGGTAACAACAAATGATTACCAAATGATTATCAAATGATTTATCAAATGAAAAGAAAAAGATAGGAAAAGAGTTTAGACCTCCAAATAGGGGGTAAGATTCTGAATTAGGGAGTAAGTCCAACAAGTGGAGCTAAGGCCTAACAGATTAAGTCCCATAAGCCTTTTTGTTTACCAGGCCAAAGAGTTATCAAAACAATTTCCCTTTGGGCCAAAATAATGGTGGTCCGGCCTACCAACATCCATCTAGTATCATTCAAAATAACTATTTTTATCAAATAAGAAATCAACAATGATAATTAAGGGAATTAAGAACGTTAGGGTTCATGTTACAGTGTAACTCCACGGGGAATTCCAAATGCAGCTTCTTCTTCTTTTGATGAAAGCAATTTTCGTCGCCGTGATAACTCCGTTTCAGTTCACGTCCTTGGCTTCAACTCTATCCCAATTCGTCTCTTCCATTTTGAAATCGCTCCTAACTCTCCATCTCCGATTCAGATTCAACTCGGAGGAAATTCGCCTCTGTTCGTTTTGACTGCCTCTCTCTGTTTACTTTGTTTCTCCTTTACAAGATCGGCGGTTCCACGACCATTACTGGTCTCTAACCATCACAACACGAACACAAACCCTAGGCTATCTCTTGCACCAATCACATATTCAGACTCAGATCCTTAGGGGAACAACTTCTAAGATGCTAATCTCCATTGTAGCAAGAAATAACCAAAAGGATGAACAAATTGTTTACCTCGACAGAACTATTCGCGGTTCCCGTGATGATGACGGAAGTTGTTGATGATGAAAGTGACGTTTCTTGCAATGCAGCTGATTGACGCGGCAATGAAGGCTCACTGCAGAGAAGACGAGGAGGGAATTTTCAGAGAGTTATGTGATTCTTCAGAATATTAGGTTGCTATTGCACCGAGAATAATTAATGAAGATCGAACCTAGATGAAGGTGAGTTCCTCTTTATTTATTGTTTTTCCTCTGACCTTTTTCATTCAGTGATTCGCCTCCTTTTCATTTGTGTGTTTTCTGCTTTACATTGATGATGAAGGTGACAAGAATCAGCCGTTATGTTGAGTGTCATTACGAACTTGATATGATGCTGAAGATGCTAGGAAAAATGAAGATTGAAGGGTTTAAGAGGGGAATCAAGATTGAAGGGTTGATGAAGAAGCTTAAAGATTCAGTTACAGTAGGTGGAAGATTGAAGAATTTTCAGAAACAATTATTGCGAGAGGATTGAAAGATGAGTTTCTCTGATTTTCCTTCTGTGTGAATTTCTGTATATTGTAAAAAAATGAATCGTGAATTCCTTTTTCTTCTCTTCTGAATTTTGTTGAGAATTCTCTCTCCATACTTTTTCTGTTATTTTGTTATTCCTTCTGTTAGAAGTAGTTAGAAGTTAGTTGCAGGTTAGAAAAATAGTTAGGGAGTTATCTGGTATATAGTTGGTTAGGACTGTGAAAGTTAGTTACTTATGAATCTGAGATGTGGATTATGATTTCTGTTATGACTCATGGTTACGATGGAGTATGGTTTGGCTTATAATTTTTTTGTTATGCCTTTTTTATGGTTCTGATATTTATTTCCATGATTACCTAAGTTTCCCATGAGCTGAGCTAGAAGTTTGTTGGGAATCGATTACAGGAAAGTTACAGGGTTATTAGAGAGGTTTGCAGGGCTGCTGTTTGGAGATGTTATGGTCCTGTTTTAGAAACAGTTGGTTAGAGGGAAGTTTTGGGTTGTTAGGAAGTTGGTTGAATTAAAAAAGGTTAAGGAATTTTGTTAGAGGTGGTTAAGTTAGAAGTTTGTTGAGATTCTGTTGGAACTTTCTGCTTTTCTGAGCTTTAAATTGGTGCTTGAACCGGTGCATGTTTGGATAATTGATTTTGTTTGGATTACAACTTTCCTGATTTTTTGACTTAACCGTTTCTCTGTGATTTCTCTACTATGGATTTGATTCTGACTTTGAAATGATGCAGACTGTGTTGGATTTCTAACTGGTCTTTTCTATTAAATGCAGGTTGTGTTTTTTGATTGATTGGCAAAATATCTACCACGGTAACTGGAGGAAAGGTAGAGATTATTGCTTTCTGATCATTAAGAAATGAGGTTTAAAGGATTAAGATATATGCCATGATACTCGCACACCGCATAACACATTTGATTCTCTTTAGCTCATCACTGTGTATTCCTTCCAACAAAATCGCACAGCCCAAACGTGTAGGAAATCCTTCAATGAACATCAACGTCTCGGAGTATCGTGAGATTGTTCCTCTTGTTCAGCAGCTTGTTGCTCTGGCTTTGAAAAAATTCTGCTTGTAGTGTAACTTTGTAGTGATGTTCCTTACAAACTGGAGAACTTGCAAACTAGCAAACTAGTAAACTTGTAAACTTGTAGACTTGTAAACTCGTAAACATGTAAACTTGTAAACTTGCATCTTTTGCAATTCAAACTTTTTTCCATAGTTCCTTGCTTGAATCATCTTCTTAACATCATGAATACACATGCTCTTGAACAAATTAGTTTGATGTACCAAGTAAACAACAATGGATCCCTAATTCAATTTAATTCCTCAATCTAAAACAAACTCGTGTGTCAAGCAACAAGCATTTGAAATAATGACACCCTGAGAACAATGGACCTTCTAACTCTACACCTTGTATCATGGTTCCACAATGGTCTTAATACAACAACAAAGCCTTGAGGAAATCTGGAGAATGAATATGGGAATATGGAAGATAGCCTTGACTTGAAAATCCAATGATCCTCAATTGAATATTAACAGACGAAAACCCTAATTCTTAAGCCTTAAAGAAAGATTGAAACTTGAGGTTGAGAAGAAAGAATACCCCTGTAGTTTGACGATAAAGCAGTTCAGGAAATAAAACCCTAGCTTCAAACAAATGATTGATGGAGAACTCAACCGAAATAAGCTTGTGTGAATATGAGAGCCTTAAAGCCATACAACAACCCTAATTCCTCAAAGACCCTGATCCCATACCAAATTATTGACTAATGATGCATGGTGTGTTAGATGACCTAATGGAGGGTATGCAGATGAAATGAGAATGGAATGCGTAAGCCAGATGATTCGATAAAAGTGTAGGACAAATTTGGGGTATTACAACTGCACCTATTTAATCGTCTTAAACCTGAAAGTACGATTAGCGCGTGCCTTTCAGAAGTTCAAGGTTGAAGATGATTAAATATCAATGCCAAAAATTTGTTATGAAAGAAAGTATGATGGTAAGTGTTTATTTATTTTTATAACATCCACTGGGGAATTAAAAACAAGTGGGACTAAACCGGAGGTATATGTCGATCAGGACATGACGACATCAGAGTACATCGACCAGGACACGTTGACTGAGAGGAAAACACAGATTAGGATACGTTGATTGAAAGGAAGACATCGATCAAGACACAATGGCTAATAGGAATACATCGACCAGGACACGATTATTTGCAGGACAAGTATCGATCAGGACACGATAACCAAGAGGAAGTCATCGATCAGGACACGATGGCTAACAGGAATACATCGATTAGGACATGATGATTCCCAAGGGAGGTATCGACCAGGACATGATAACTAAAAGGAAGACATCGATCAGGACACGATGAATGTTTAGAAATTGACATGACGAGTGTTGGAAGGTAGCATGATGCAAACAAAAAGGCATAAAAGACTTGTAACATGACGTGATGCCAATACAAGGAAGAGATCAGACTTGTAACGTAGTGTGATGCCAATACAAGGGAGAGATCGGACTTGTAACATAGCATGATGCCAATACAAGGAAGAGATCGGACTTGTAACTTAGCATGATGCCAATACAAGGAAGAGATCAGACTTGTAACATAGCGTGATGCTAATACAAGGGAGAGATCAGACTTGTAACGTAGCACAATACTAATACAAGAAAGAAACCGGACTTGTAACTTAGCACGATGCCAATACAAGGAAGAGATCATACTTGTAATGTAGCACGATGTCAATACAAGGGAGAGATCAGACTTGTAACCTAGCACGATGCTAATACAAGGAAAAGATCAGACTTGTAACATAGCACGATGCCAATACAAGGAAGAGATCGGACTTGTAACATAGCACAATGTCAATACAAGGGAGAGATCAGACTTGTAACGTGGCACACTGCCAATACAAGGAAGAGATCAAACTTGTAACGTAGCGTGATGCCAATACAAGGAAGAGATCGAAATTGTAACATAGCATGATGCCAATACAAGGAAGAGATCGGGCTTGTAACGTAGCGCGATGCCAATACACGGAAGAGATTGAACTTGTAACATAGCATGGTGCCAATACAAGGAAGATATTGAACTTGTAACATAGAGTGATGCTAATACAAGGAAGAGATCGAACTTATAACGTAGCATGATGCCAATACAAGGAAGAGATCGGGCTTGTAACGTAGCGTGATGCCAATACAAGGAAGAGATCAAACTTGTAATGTAGCATTGTTCCAATACAAGGAAGAGATCGAACTTGTAACATAGCGTGATGCCAATAAAAGGGAGAGATCGAACTTGTAACGTAGCATGATGCCAATATAAGGGAGAGATTGGACTTGTAACGTAGCACGATGCCAATACAAGAAAGAGATCGGACTTGTAACATAGCGTGATGCCAATACAAGGAAGAGATCGAACTTGTAACGTAGCATGATACCAATACAAGGAAGAGATCAAACTTATAAAGTAGCGTGATGCCAATACAAGGAAGAGATCATACTTGTAACGTAGCATGATGCCAATACAAGGAAGAGACCAGACTTGTAACGTAGCTTGATTCCAATACAAGGAAAGTATAACACATACGAGTGTTTGAATCGATACGGATGAATATCGAAAGAAGATACATACGAGTATCAAAGAAAGGTTAAACACGAACGAGTGTTTAGGAGACTGACACAGATGAGTGTTTGGAAATCGACACAGATGAGTGTTTTGAGACTGAATTATTTGCCAGACGGGAACTGGGTTTAGAATGACAAGGTGTATTGATTTTGTTGGGCATTGTGAAGGTGAAGGTCACCAACTGGGGATGTTTGGAAGCGATACCCTCTTGTGGGGATGTATTGTTATCTTTGAATGATTCAAGTCTTTCGTATAAGGTACCTGATCTAGCTTATGCTTCGTATGCATGTTTGAATTTCTTTTACCGCAAAGATCCATTCTGATAGATCGGCTATGCGCTTTTGAGGATGCAATGCTATGCAATGAAAAGAAATAGCCTTCATGGGGATAAGCAAAGGCTCATTGAGAACTGTTGCTGATCACTGGGGATGCCAATACATACTATCGTTGGAAACTCGTAGTACCAAAGATTGCTCGGGATACTGGGAAGAATTTGCACTGGGGAGCTCACGATACCACAAATTATTGATGACTCTGCTGAAGATTAAATTGCTAACGAAGTGAGTCTTTAGGTACGCTGTTGAATTCTTAATTATGTTTTCGTGGAAGAGATAATCTGGACATACTTTCATACACCCTGAACCATTGAGAGGAAGGTAGAACTGAATATGCAAAAGAATGGATACTGGACACCATATGAATCTCTCCGGATACATGCCCCAAGTTTACGCCACACTAGGGAGTTACCTCTTAAATCACTTAGGGATAAAAGATGGGCATGGACGCCTGCGAATGCCCCGATTTAGCTTAGTGGATTCCCCGGTTTACTCCACTAGGGATGCACTTTATTAACTCCATTGGGGATGCACTTGCGTGTGCTGATTCAAATGGCGACTCTGAACTTTCTGAATTCACTTGGGGAACCAGGTTTGAAATTTTCTGTAGTAGATGAAGGTAGCTTCGTGCGCTGGCTATGTAAGGGTGAGTGTTATGATGCTTCTAGCTTGATTGTAGTCATCTCATACAACATAATTGGCTTGAACAACTTTGTGAGCACGGACACAGAATGCCCATGTCTATGGGATTTCTGAAAGAATCCGTGCTGAATAGAAGATCAAAATATTTGCCACAATATGATATGAGGTGGCCTGCCCCAATATCTTGAATCACAAAATAAACTAATCTTGATTACAACTTTCTTGGAGAGATTTGTCGAATCTCGACGTAGCTGCCCCAGATTGAATGAATTCTGAATATATTTATCGATGTGAGAGCCCTTTATCGATGACAACTTGAAGATATTTATCGACGTGATAGCCTCTGATTGATATTAGCTTGAAGAGATTTATCGATGTGATAGCCTCTGATTGATAGCTTTGAGGGAATGCCCCAGATTTAGCTGAAATTGGAGAGATCGACTCTCGAATTGATTGCCCCAGATGGGTAGAATCTACTAACTTCATCCCTAAAGGGTACTCAGACTGTGAAGCACCAAGATGCTTTCTCTTAACAGAATCTCCGGTTAATATGCCCTTGGGCAAGTCATTTCTCTTGTGGCAGCTGACTTTTGCTTCAACAGAGTATTCAATCCTTTCTTCTCTAACAAGATTGAGCTCTTTACCGATTATTCATTGTGTAAACTTACTTGATGTCAACAAGTTGTTTTATATGCAGAAGAATGTTTATTATGAGAATTATAATTCTAATGCAACACATATGTAAGTCTTGAAGTTTGAAAAAACTTTGAATGAAATGATGTCACAACTCTGTTGTGAACGAGTCACTAGCCAGAAAGCAACATTTGCAAATTCTTTTTTATGAAAGGTAATGCAAGCATATGATTCCAAAACAGATATTTAAGCATACCTCTTAGGAGTCAGTTAAACACTATCTCGTTGTAACACGCTTCCGAATTGACCCATGCTTCAGTTAGGACTTTGAAAGGGTTGTAACGTGGCCTGGTTCACGGTTTCTATAAAAAAGGATTTAAGGCTCAAAATTATTTGGTGCCCACCCATACTCCATGATGTTATCCATTCCTACATTCAGTTAACCCGGTACAAGCATTCATCTCTTGAGAAGAGTTTGCGATGATTGAGGAACCACTGCGGTTTCATGGACACGACAATCACTAACTTTTTATTTTGGTGTTTGATCACACGACCTTGTTCTTTCGATAAGGATTTTATTGGTAATCCTTTTCTCGCCTTTTAGGCTTTTCAATTTATTTCTTGATTTCCCTAATTTATTCCTGGACAAATTCTTTTGAATTTTGATTTGGAAGTCCAGCGGGATGCCCCAACTTTTGCCTATGTGACTTGTTTTCAAGTTCTGACTTAGCAGGGCTTTTTGTTTCTTTCTTATTCGTACTTTCCTTTTTTAACAATTCATTGATCTTTGCATCATTTTTTATTTGTTGGAAGTGATCGTGATTGTCTGAGTCTTTAGTAGATGATGGATAACCATTGTTGTATCGTCATCTGTTGACCTCCTGATGTGTGAGAGATATCCATTGGGATACCATTAATTAATGCATGTTGCTGATAGATGAGGATTAAACATTGTGGTTTTGACTTTCCTTAACCTTTTGATGGATAACCATTGTTGTATCCTCAGATGTGCACTCTTGATGAGTTCTGAATTCTTGATCAGATTAACTGAAATTTGCCCGCCCCAGGTTTAAAATGAGGGTTTTTTATGAACAGAAAAGAAACTCCTAAATCAAAGGCTCAGAGGGGTTAATGAGGGTCTATCTCCCTTATATCTCCGGGGTTTAGGAATAGAAACAAGGCTTGTACATTGTCAGCAGGGTCTTACTCAAAAGCGTACCAACCCTATATTTTTTTGCATTTTTAGATGATCGTCATCCTCCCTCCAATATTTTCCTAAGCATAAGACTTGGAAACTTGGCATCAATATGAAAGAAAAACATTTAAAGAGTGATGACGAATGGATGAATAAAAATAGAAAAGAACACTTCAAGACAAGCATATTTAATGCATTAACATTTTCATTCAAAAATAGACAAGTTTCTACATGCAAGCAATGTTTAAACAAACAAACAAGAATGCAAATGAAAATGCAGTAAAGAAACCACTGATTTCCATCTTTGAGGAGACTTGAATCCATATTGACTTCTTGATTCTAACGAATTTATGCAGTCTCGATGCTTGAATGGGAGAGATAATTCCCTTTCTGATCTAATGTGAACACAACAGTCTTTGAATTGATCCCGTCTTGGACCTGGTCTCTGAATGACATACCCTCTTCAATCGGATGGCCAGGTTCCCCAGAATAATATGCATAGAAGATTCTTTCAGGAGAGCGAATGAATGTTTTATCAAGCGAATCGGGATAAACTGCATCACCAAGCATATTACGCCATATAGAAATAATATAGTTCATCTTCTATCAGAAAAACAAAGACATCTAGATGGTGAGAAAGAGTGTGGCAATTGGCCAAATAGGAATAAGACTTTTGGAAGAGACGCCAAATAGGTGATGGGCTTCATACTCCAACCCCTTTACAGTTTTCAATATCGAAACCGGGTGCCCTAGAATAGGGGATACATCTAGCATGTGTATCGAAATCCAAAGAGATGCTTGTGGGAGGAGGACCCCAAAGATCATAGCTAGAAATAAAAGGATGTAATGTATTGGGCTCGCATCAACATGCTCATCCGGCTTCCTTTGTCTTTGCTTAAAAGCTTTTTTTCCATGAATTCACTAGGAGAATAAAGACTGGCTACTGTCGAACAGATCAGGGAACACAAAGTTATGGAGAGTGCCCCTGATTAAAAAGTCAGATGCCCCAGTATGGAAACCATATCTGACGTTGGTCAAAAAGAATGAAGCACTGATATAAGATCTCATAGTAAATGGGAACCATCTACTGATAAGATGTTCCAAGAACTCAAGATTGTGTAGCACTCCATGGTTGAAAGCAATTCCCTAAAAGATGAGGAGAAGAGAGAACTTAATGCGGTAGTAAGTTCATTGGTCATCATCAGAGCTTCCATGACCTGGTTCATTTGAGTCTTCAATTGAGTATCTTCTTGCTCGAAGAAATTTCTGACCACGGGCCAAAGCTTGCATGTATACCACACAGAATTATTCCATAACTGATCCCTGGGAATGTAACAATAAAAATCAAGTTGAACCTCTGAGGAGAATACCAGGCCTGAATAAGAATCCCCAATCTCCGGGTACCTATTATGGATGCATGAATATGCGTGGGTGCATGAATGGATGTCATGCCATGTTCTGTCATTTCCAAGGAATTTACATGCTTTGATTTTGATTTTACACAAGTAAGGGATGGAAGAATTCCACACAAGGATTATAAATATGATTCCTTGGAAATAATCGAACATGTATGTTGAGCATGTGGTTAACCATATTATGTATGCAAAGACATGGGATCAAAGTTCCATTATTTTTGAACATGATTGTTGCATTGTTTCTGAACCATATGAGTATCATCAGATCAAAGCTATGACATAGCTTATGCACATATAAGAACCAAATACCATGTAGATCATCAATTGTATGGGATCAAGGCTTCTGGAACATCAGATACTGTTGAGCCTTTTCTGAACGTGATGGGAATACCAAGATCAAAGGCTCGAATGAACATGTCAAGAACTCAGAAAATAAATCTGAGAGCCATATGGTCACCAACAAAATATAGCATCTGAAAAATTCACCAACAAAAATCCAGAACATAACCATTAGAACCAAATAATCACCATCTGAGTATAGTCATTATCTGAATAAGTCACTGATAGAAATCCAGAACATAACCATTAGAACCAATAGTCATTGTCTGAGTATAGTCACCATCTGAACATAGTCACCAACTGTACTTATGATAGTAATCCCCTCCCCACTCACGTGTGAAAACTAGGTCAAGGTAAGGTCGGGTAACTCAGAATTGAGGGTACTCCTAAAAAACTATCACCTACGTGAAAATGATAGCCCCTCATTTGTACCTCATCTGAGAATGGACGACATGGAGACGATAGTGAGACCTAAGTTAACTAGCCATTCATGGTTCACTCTATTCCTAGGGTTCCTATGGTATACAACTCTGGCCTGGGTATTAGGCCTTTTACCTCATTGTAGCTCCCACCCAATAAGAAACAGATCTGGTATAACAGTAGTATATGGAAAGCAGTAAAATGCAATGCATACATATGCTCAGGTATATAAAAAATGAATGAATAAACTGAAAGCATAAAATAAACACCCAAATAAAGGAAACAAGAGCTAGGAGTGACTCTGGGATGGACTAGCATTTGGTCGACCTGTTCCCAGTGAAGTCGCCAGCTGAAACAACTGGCTAAAAATCATCAAACAATGAAGTCTCCATCGAACGTCTTTTATCTCACATGGAGGGAAATGTAAACATCGAGAAAACCTGAGAAGGGAGAAGTCATGGTCTTGCAACCGAGAGATCGGGTAAGAGAGTCTGTTACGCGAGGGGAAGGTATTAGCACCCCACATGCTCGTAGTACTCTATGGTATCCACTCTTGTTATCTATCTTATGGGTGTGTTTAAACTATGCTTATTGTTTACTATTGAGGAAGAATGCATGCAAAAGAAAGGAGAAAAGGATGTAGGGAAAATAAAGTTGTACTCGCTTGGGCCCTACCTCAATGCCTACGTATCCTTTTTGAGGAATCAGAGCTACCGTAGTTCGGCTCACATGTTTTTATCTTTTTGTGTTTTTTATGGACAATGTTAATTCCGCCTTCTGCCGCAGTTCGACCTTTGGAGACTTATGCGTTGGCACAGAAGTAAACTCATCATGTCCTTACCTGAAAAGGGTTTTAGAGAAAAGGTGCTTGAGCGCACAAAAAGGTTTAAGTTGGTTTGTATTTTTGTTACCTTGAAAAAGGGTTTAAGTGTTATTAGCATGTTTTTGATTTTCTAAGGAAAATGTTTTAGTTTTAAACGCAAGGATTCCAAAAGGGGAATAAAAGAGTCTAAGGGAGACTAGCATATTTCTAACCTAATGTTATCATACAACGATAGTCTTAAGGTTTGGATTAACAAAAGGGAAACATCTACCTAATGTTAGTATGCATGGCTTACAACCTAAGGTCTAACTTGCATCCGAACAAAGAAAGCGCATCCTAAGGGAACATGGTATGTACAAGGATAACGCAAACAAGCTAATAATATCAAGAGAGCACACCTAGAGAGATCCTATCTAAGTTAACATGCCAAAGAAAGTTTAACAAAACTATCCTATAGGGAACATGCAATGAGAGCAAAGTCGTGATCACAATTCCTAAATTGAGTGACTCATCAATCAACAAGAAATAAAGGAAAGCGATAAAAATCCTATAGGGAGCATGCAATGAGAGCGAAGTCGTGATCTCAATTCCTAAATTGAATGACTCATCGATCAACAACCAAAGAAACAAACATAAGCACAAAACATACAAAAAATGAAGTGTGAAATGCCTGCTACAAGTCTTTAAACAGTGACTTCGAGCGCACGCTCTTTATTTCCTACTTCTCATGTGTTGTACCCCAAAATTTTCCCTCTCATTTTATCAAGATTTCCCCTCACAAGACTCTTTGAACTCAAGACCAAGCTAGGGTTTGCTCTGCTCCAGACATCTCCTTGCACTCTTGACTTGAAATTAGGGTTTGAGTTTGCACAAGGATGTTTGGACTTTCAATGCTCAATGTGACTTTCATACTTCATGTTGGACTCCTAATATTTCTCATACCAAGTTTCAAGCCTTGAATCACATTTTTGCCCAGTCAATTGGACAGTTGACCAAAAATCAGTTGTATTAGGAAAAAAGTCAACTGTGGTCAATTTACAGTCAAACCTCATGATTTTTGATCCACATCAACATTATAGGCTCATATGAACAATTTGATCAAGTTTGGACCACAACTCCTTAATAAATTTGATCAGATCATCAAAAGGGCAAAATGGTCATTTTTAGGGTTTTGACTGCAAAAGGGAAATTTATGATTTTTTTTAACCTAGACAATGGCAAATTGGGTTCAAGCATGGATTCAAGGACTCAATGGCATCATCTTGACCTAATCACAAGGTTCAAAAGATCTCAATTGCATTGGATTGACATATGAATTTTCCAGTCAACTGATCAAAAATCAACTGTACACTGAAGAGTCAAACTTTGACTTTTTGGTCAAAATCAAGTGCCAAGGGTCATTTTTCATCAAGATATGTCAAAACATGAAAATTGTTCATCAAGAAACTTAATTTTGAAAATTATGGTTTAAGATTAAAAAAATTCATAACTTAGAATTTTTCTAAGTTATGAAATTTTCTTATTTCTCCCCAACTTTGCCCAACATTTTCACCATGATGCAATTGGATTCAAACAAAACTTCCAACATGAAAGTTAGTCCTCCACAAAATCTACCACTTTGATACACATAGTTTTCCCAAAAGATGCTTGGATCTCAAGTTATAATTTTGTGAATAAGGGTCCATGGAACTTTTAACTTAGTGAAATTTTCCCCTAATTTAGGCAGGATTTTGACCTATCTTCATGGCAATTTTTAACATAGTTCCAATTGAAATATCAAAATTCATTTCAAATATGGATTGTATATCATGTTACAAGCTTTCCAAAATGTCCAAGAACTCTCCAAAATCATTTGTGGTTAGGGAGAATCGAAGGTTTGAATTTGGAAAAATATCACTTTGGTTCATGGCATTTTTCATGTTGACACAAGTTGCAATTTTTGTCCAGCCATGCTTGTACTTGTTTACAGGTCCTTAAACCCTTCCACACTCAAAAATTGAATGCAAATACAATGGATTAAGGCATTGTTCTGATCTATAGTAGTTTACACATTGAATTAATCTAAAAATGGCAAAAAGGTAACATTGCCATTTTCATAAAGTTGGCTTTATGTCAAGTTGTTCCTCTTGAGCTGTGAACCCTTTCTTTTGCAGCAAACCAACTCCACAAACTTAGGCAAAAGTACAACAACTTTGTGCAGCTAAGAAGGAGGCCTGTACAGGCCATAGCATGGTCACTTCTCACTTTTGCTTCAAAACCAAGAAACCTTGCAAAAGGTCAACAACTTTGCAATCTGATAAAACCAAGCTTTGTAAACATTCGAACCGAGTTTTGCATATCACATTAAGTCAGAAGCATGAGCTAGCAAGTCCTCAAGCCTTCCAAAACACCAAAATCACATTTTCTTGCAAAACAGGGCAACTTCTGCAGTTTGACATCCAAAGCAAAATCCACTCGTGCGTTTTGCTTGCAACCACTTCAAACACATTCTAAACAACATACCTAAGCTATCCCAATCATTGGCCAGCAACTGTAACCTTTTTTTCAAGCTTCACCATTTTTGAATTCTGACTGTGCAGGTTGACTTCTACAAGCTTATTCAAGAAAGTTCAAAGCTAGCTAAGCATTGGGAAAGCTCCAAGGAACTTCAAGCAAGCTCACAAGCATCTCAGGCCTCACTGAAAACCCCTGCATTGCCATACTCGAGCTTGACTGAAACAGGTAAAGTTAAAACTTCTATCTCTCTATTTAGGAATCATTAGGCTTAGGTTTGTAAATAAAGAATGTAGTACTCATTGCCCTTGAGCTGTACATATGCATAGAATTCATTTAAGTTAACTGAGATGGGAGAATTTGAATGATGAACTTTCTGAAAAAACTAGGTTAGAAATTAGGGTCAGAGAAATTCTCTCTGGTCTTTGAGAGTTAGATTAAGTTCTTTACATGGTTGGAATCGTGTTTGAAAATGCTATAACTTTTATGTTGTGAGTTTTTTATTTAATGCAAGAACAAGAGAGAACAGGATTCGTGTGTAAGAGCCATGGCGCGCGTGTTCTGGAGGACAGGGATGAAGATGGAATGGGCTGGGCCTGACTTGGCCTTGCTATTTGCACCCCCCATTGTGCTTTCTGCACCCCCTTGGCCCATTGTTTTTATATTTTCATATTTTTCATTTCTTTTTTAGTTTCTCACTTTATTTTATTTTTCTATACATTAAAAATTACCAAAAATATTTTCTTAAATTTTCACTTTTATATATATATATATATATATATATATATATATATATATATATATATTTGGACATAGAAATAATTATTAAATAATATACTCTTATTTTCTTAAATAAAAACTTATAATTAATACAAAAAAATATTATATTTTTATTTTTATTATTTATATAGTTAAATAATATTTTTCTCACACATTTTTATTTTTAACATTTGTCTATATTTTTATTTATTTTCTTGTACATAAATAAATAATTATAATATATATATTTTCTTAAAATAGAAACTAAGGGTTTCTACCCTTTCCCAAAAATAATCATTAATATTTTTTTTAAGACTTTAAATAATTTATTTTTACATACATAAAAATAATACAAAAACATTTTTTTGCATATTTACAATATATTGCATATTTAAATATTTCTCCATTTACTTATTTGTACATGAGTTCAATTGGGTTGTAATAGTTGACTTAGGGTTTTAATTTCTTTCAAATATCCCTCTATTCAAATTTGTACCCTCTCCCCATATCAATGTTGTAATAGTCGTAGATTTACTTTTACGCACTTTATTGCTTTCAAATATGCCATGATAGAAAGATTAGGGTTTATATGCAAATAACAAAAATAAAACAAATAGCTTGACTAAACACAAGACAAAATGCATGAAAAATGACAACACAATGCGCACAAGCACCCCTAGGGTTTCATCCACTTGTTGCCTTAAAAACATGGCCATGGTATGCATGCTAGGTATCTTGGCAAAACAAAAAGATCATAGTCCCTCGATGATGCTATCTTGGTTGCCTATACAAAAATGATCTAGTCCCTCAAAAAACTTGCTAAGATACTTGGACTGTTGCTATCATGGTCATACGATGACCCGCGCCCGTCCCATTTAACATCCAAACACAAGGTTGTTTACCAAATACAATGGTAAAACAACAATGACTAAGGGTTAAAAATGTGTAGGAAATATCTTTGAGTAGGGTAGACAACTCCTAGTTACTTGATCAAACTTGCAAACCATCCTTGCTAATTTCAAAACACACAATTTCAAAAAATTTCCCAAAACAAACTTTCAAACATTGAAACATCTTTTCAAAAGACAAACACCTTTTGTAAAACATTAAAACAAGAATTGTTACAAAGGTTTCCTAGATGAAGGCCTATTTTCAAAATATTTTCAAAACCACACACAAAGCACCATTTCAAACAATTGAAAAGCAAAAGCAAGTGATCTAAATAAGTAACTAAGAGCCCATGGAAAACCATGGATGAAAAGGGTGCTAGCACCTTCCCTTTTCATAATCTACCCCCCGAACCCAAGAAAACATCTCAAAGGTCTTTCCTGTGCTTTTTGACCTTTCCTTTGGATAAAATAAAAAGTCGGTGGCGACTCTTGCTAAACCGAAACATTTGCAAACACAAATGCAAAACATCAAGTCAGTTCTCCCACCGTATCACAGAACTGGAGACTCTGCTGGGGAATCTATAAAAGTGGGGTTACCTTAGGGTTTAGATCACCTTTACATGCTTACCTTGTTTGCTTTGATTGCTTTACATTTGGTTCTATTGTTTGGGTTTGAAATCCTCTACCCGGATTTGGGAAACATTCATAGGTAAATAGCAATACATTGTGGAACCTGTGTGGGGTATACCGACATGGTTGAAGCAATAGCTATATTAGTGCAACATATTTGTGGGTACCGGTAGCCTTTGAGTCAATCAAAGAGAATACGGGACCGTTGAGTGATGTCATGAAGCACTAATGGACTTTTAGAACCTTTACTTGACCATCTTGGCCTTTTTAGGGGTAGTGAGATGACCGGCTTTGGTGTAGTCCGAAGTTGTCAGATACTCGATACTACACTCATTGAGGGTTGTTTTCTTGGAATATTTCGGTCTCCAATAAAGTGGCTAAACATAAACAATGAACACAGAAAATAATCCAGTGATATTGAGCTCCTTAGAACCCGATTACTATTTATAGGACAGGTTGAGCCAACTAAACTTCAAGAGGGTACTTACCTATGAAACCCCATGCAAGCCTGAAACTAGGATCTTGTGTGATTTGCTTGTACATATACTTATGCATACATCATGAACATCATGAAACATCATATGCATCCTCTAACCATTTCAAGGGTTTGGATCTTCATCTTTGTTCCTGTTTTGTAGGTTATGGAATCACTCCGCAGGAAAACAATCCAAGTCGACCTTGTGAGAATCCCTCCTTAACTCAAGGAGCTTGCTTCCAAGATTCCAGAGAATTCTCCCTTCACTAAAAGACATGGTCGACTTCTCAACTTGGTCAACTCCAACACTGAAGAAGACATGGTGAAAGTTCTCTTCCAGTTCTTTGACCCCCTACACCACTGTTTCACATTTTCTGATTACCGGTTAGTGCCTACTTTGGAGGAATTTTCTCAACTCCTGAGGATTCCTATTCTCCATCAACTACTCTACAACGGTACGAAGAGAGAGCCAAAACCTGAAGATGTTGCTCAAGCCCTACACTTGCAACCATCTGATATCATAGGTCATTGGGAAACCATAAGTGGTGTCAAGGGTTTCTTGGCAAAGTTTCTGTTTGAGAAAGCACAAGACTGCTGGAATTCTCTAGATCTGCAAGCTTTTGAGGAGATTGTAGAACTTCTCATCTATGGGTTGGTCCTGTTCCCAAACCCTGATCAGCTTATAGATGTGAATGCTGTCAAGATTTTCATATCTCGGAACCCTGTGCCTACGTTGCTTGGGGACATCCTACACTCATTTCACACATGAACAATGAGGAAAAGAGGTGTTCTCATGTGTTGTACTCCTCTTCTAGCAAGGTGGTTTATTTCTCACCTTCCCCAATCAGTCTTGAAAAATGAGCAAGGCTTAAGGTGGTCACATCGATTGATGACTCTTATACATTCTGATGTTCATTGGTGTTCTCGGTCCAGAGAAAATGTCATCATCATTGATTGTTGCGGAGAATTCCCTAATGTCCCACTACTTGGAATTAGGGGAGGCATTACCTACAACCCCTGCTTGGCTCTGAGACAATTTGGGTATTTCCCGAAGGGATGGCCCACATGACATGTTGATTCCAGACTTGGTTTTTGACTTCGACAACAACGCTCAAGGACTTCGACAAAGGTTTATCTGAGCTTGGAGGATGCCCAACAAGGTAGACAGTAAAACACTGGGACACAAGAATTCCATCCCCTTGAGCCTTACCTCAAGTGGGTACGAACCCGCGCCCAGAGTCTTATGATGCCTTACCCCTACATTCTCCCTGTGATCAAAGAGCCTGTTATGGAAGGAGAGGTTCCATACACCCTCCTACATCCTGACATGTCGACATCATTGGAAGATCTACAAAGGAGTTGGATACAGCTCAAGGGAGAACGTAATACGTTTGAAGCCCAATTCTACGCCAGTGAGAAGAAGGTTTTAGAACTTACTCGTCGACTCCACGAATAGCAGACCCTCAACACCTACATTGCACCAAAGAGGATGTGCAACGTCTTTTTACATTAGAATTTTGTATTTATTTTGCCCATGGGGCATTTATGTACTGACAACTTCTATCTTATTAATATGACGTGTGTTCCTTTTTGTTTACAACAAATTTGAATTTCTGAATCCTTGAATGCATTACATGAATACATATAATTCATCATATGCATAAACAGGTCTTCACACTAGATTTCCTTATCTCTCTGCTGCTTATTTCAGCAAGATGGATATAGAGCAGACGATCAAAGACTTATAAGCGCAGAATTCACAGTTCCAACAACTACTCATGACCTTGGAAAAGGGTCAGGAGGATCTTAAAGCACTGTTAGAGAAGGAAAAAGAGAAAAAGAAAAAGAAAAGAGTTGGTGTGGCTACTCTGGGTAGAAGATTTGAAGGTCAAACTAGAAGGGTCCTGGATTTCCCCTCAACATCTGATGAAGGGGTAGGAAAAGGAAAGGGAGCTGCAGTACCATTTGAGTCTGAGGCTGAGGAAGAATAAGAAGAAGAGGATGAAGACTATTATGAACAACAGTACCCTCCTGCGGATGACAAATACAAGAATCTAGAAGAACTTCTGGCGGCTATGGAGGTACAGAGGGTGCCTGGGATGGATTTCGAAGAGTTAGGTTTGGTTTCTGGGATTGTCATTCCCCCCAAGTTTAAAGTTCCTCTGTTTGCTAATTACGATGGGGTGTCTTGCCCGAAGATGCACCTACGGTCTTACGTCAGAAAAATTCAACCTCATTCTTCTGACAAGGACCTGTGGGTCCACTTTTTTCAGGATAGTTTGTCGGGGACGCAATTGGATTGGTTCTACCAACTTGAGAGGTTTGATGTGCACAATTGGGAGGATTTGGCTGCTGCCTTCTACCGATAATATCAATATAATACGGACTTAGCACCTACTCGTACTCAATTACAGAGTATGGGTATGGTCTCCAATGAAGGCTTTAAGGAGTATTCCCAGAAATGGAGGGACTTGGCTGGAAGGGTGCAGCCACTATTATCTGAGAGAGAGCTTGTGGATATGTTTTTGGGGACCCTGTCAGGTCCATTCTTTAATCACTTGATCGGAAGTTCGTATGCGGGGTTCACCGAGTTAATTCTGACTGGTGAAAGAGTTGAAGCCAAAATCAAGAGCGGTAAAATTCAGAAAGATACATCTGCTTCCGCTGCCGTCAAGAAGACTTTTCCAGCAAAGAAAGAAGTCTCAGCTATCTACTCCTAGAGAAGCCAAGGAAGAGTTGAGCGCCGGCCAGCGGTGGGGGCCGTAATGATTCAGAAGTTTGCAGCTGATCAGCCCAGAAACAATCAACCTAGAACCAACCAGCAAAGGGTGGAAAGGCCACAACGGCAATATACCCGGATAAACATGACACATGCTCAGGTTCTACCCCATCTCTTAAAGTTAAACCTTGCCAGTTTGAGGGAGGCACCTAAAAACCCTAACACTACATCACCACATTACCATCCCAACGCCAAATATGCTTATCATTCTGTTGTACCCCAAAATTTGCCCTCGCATTTTTCCACAAGAAATAACAACTTCAGGCTTTTCATGATCTTTCAAACTGGCTCAAGAATCTGTCAAACAGACTTTTCTCGTCAGTCAGGACACCATTAGGGTTTTATTGATTTTCAGGGCTCTGGAATGCTTCAAACAGTTGGTTTAGGGTTTTGGTTGATTTTGGCTCAACTTCGATCAGGCGAACGTTTCTTTGGCATTTAATCAGGAATTAGGGTTTGTGCGCGCGTTCTCGGAAAGATCTAAATTCTACAGTGCTTTACAAGACATTCTGAGATTTGGGTTGAATTCGCATTATTTGACTTAATCAGTAAGAGAATGCATTTGGATTGAATTCACATTTGTTTGACTGGTTCAGTAAAAGGATCCATGCAGTTTGGATTTACAGTGTTTGTTAAAAAATCAGTGAAAGGGGAATGCGTCTGATCAGTTGTTGTGATTAACTGTTGTTTTGCTTTGAATATTGGAAGCGTCAAGTTTATTAATTGATCAACACTGAAATATTGTTTAGTTAATTATTTATTATTCTAAAGATTAAATAAGTTGGAATTTATTTTCAATTTATTTTAATTTAAAGAACTATAAATAATAAATAAACAATTGGAGAAGAGAAGAATTAATTAAATAAAAGGACTTTTTATTTATCTTTAAATCATTTGTATAATTGTTTTTGTTTACAAAATGTTTACAAAAATAAGGTTACATTTATTCAAAGTTAAATAAAAACTATCCTAAATATTTTTCTAATCTTCAATTCTTCATATGATATCCCTCGCTCCAGTGTTCCATTTTTCATCTGCAAAAGAAAAGAGAAAAGTCAAAAAAAGCAGATAAATAAATAATGACAGATAAATAAAAGACAGTTCATCATTAAGGGCCACTGATTGGGATCAGTTAACCCTCTCTACAAATCGCGAGATTTCTCCCGGTTCACAAAGAGGGAAGAATTTTATTTGCTAATCATGAATGCAAATTTGAAATAAAATGCAAAATTGTCAAAATTGCATAAGTTCAAATCTCAAACAGCATGTTACAAAGCAAACAGCAAGTCCAAACCAAAGGTCCAAACTCAACTTTCTGCCAAAAAATAAAGCAACTGTCACAAAGATATCAAGCTGTCAAAAGAAGATTTTGGAAAGATATCAAGCTGTCAAAGAGAAGAGATAAAATATGCAGAGAAAAAGTGATATGTAAGCAAGCTTCTGCATCATTTCCCAACAAATGGCCCTTTCAGAAAGTACACACAAAAACATATTTTAATATTCTTTGAAGTGTACTGGAGAGAGAAGAGGAGAAAAAAAGAGAGCAGGTTTTTAGGCTTTAGGCAGGAAGAATAAAAAATATAAAACAAAAAATTGAACACAGTGGATAGAGAGGAGGAGCAAAACCAATACAAAAAAGATATACAAACTGATAAGCCTCCAAGTCCAAAAAAGGACCTTGGAACCTGTTTTGTCAACACAAAAAAACCAGTTGCATTAACCTGCATATGCCAAACCTGCCTGAAGCAAGTCACAAGCATAAACCTGCAATGGCCTAATAAACCATACAACCTGCATATGCCAAACCTGCCTGAAGCAAGTCACAAGCATAAACCTGCAATGGCCTAATAAACCATACAACCTGAATATGCCAAACCTGCCTGAAGCAAGTCAGAAGCCTCACCTTGTCAAAAAAACAAGTTCAAGGCCAAGCCTTACCAACAAAAGCCATTAAGACCTGTCTAGCTTCAAGCCTAATCAAATACATCAAAAACCAGATAACCTGTTAAGAAGAATCACCCTGCATGAAGCCTAACCTTAAGCAAGAAACCTTGAGCACCCAACCTGCCTAAACATCAAACCTGAAGCATCATACCGGCCTAAACTGAAAAAACCTCATAACCATAAAAACATACAAACCTGTATACCCTGTGTACAACATAAACCATCAAGCTAAAATATCCAGCCTAACCAACTCTAAGCCCTCAGAACACTCATCATTGGGCAGTAAATAAAGCATATTCAAGGCAACTCAGAGAGGGGACAAAAGAAGCATATTCAAGGCAATAGAAGGGAGCTTAAAGAACCAGAGGCAACATCAAAGCATCCAAAGCCAAACCACAGGCCCTCAGAACCCTAGGCTCTTCATTGGGCAAGCAACAAACACTCAAAGGAAAATCGTTCAAAAGCGTACAGAGGCACATAAACAAAAGGCATTCAAAGGCAAGCGTAAAAGGCAACATAAGCAACGAGTACACAGAGAGAGAAGAAGAAAGAAGTGAATTTTCAAAAAGGGGTTTTCAGTCAGTTCATCATAAAACCCTAATTGGCAAAAAAAGGTAAAGATACCAGTTAAAGCTCTCATCGCGCCATTTTCCTCCACCGCTGAGCCTCCTAAGCACCTCCATCTTCTTCCTCCCCTCTGTCAAGGTAGTTCTCTTTTTCCCCTTTCTTTTCGTACCTCACACAAGACAAACCAAAATGCATTAATCAATAAAACACAGAATCGGATTCAACGATCAAAGAATCTTAACATGCAAATCTAAACGTCTAACAAATTTGAGACATTTCGTTACCTTGTTTTACCGTTGCTTGAACGAACGCGAGGGGAAGGACGAGAGGAGGCACTGGTGGATAGGCGGAGGACATTGCACTCAGGAACGACTGGAGAAGACGAAGTAATGAACGAAACCCCCATGAGCGGCGCGCCTCACAAACCCTAAGCATATGTCGCACTGAACACAAAACGCGTTAACCCTAAAACGTTTGTCAAAAACCGAGTGGGCCTAACCCGTTTCAACCACACCCAAGCCCTTCTGTTTTCCAATTCAAACCCCCTTTTACCTATTCATTCTGTTTAGTATGGGCCCAATCCCCCTTTTGACTCATTCAATTATCAAACCTTTTTTTAGCATATAAAACATTTTCTTTTGTTAAATAAATTAACATAATATTTTTGACATTAATAATACTTTTTCATATATATATAATAATTAATTTTTATAATATTTTCTCTTTACAATTAAACTCACATTTTATTTAAATCTTTGTACATGAATATATAATTTTTCTTAAGATTAATACTTTTTGTACATAAATAACAAAAATACATTTTTTTACATCATATAATTAAAATTGAAAACACTTTTTTTCTTTTAATTCAAATATTCTTACTAATAATACAAAGATACCTTTTTTATATATCAAATGTAAAATAATAACTTTCAAACTTAGAATATTTCCTTTTCTTAAAATTATCTTTTTGTGCATATTAAATAATACAAGATCACCAATCAAAGATAAATAAATATTTAATTTTTATTTAGGTCAAAACAATACTTAACAATACTTTCTTAAATTCACATCCTAACCTGTAAATAATTACATACACGTATACACGTACACTTACACAATACATCGCCCCCATACACATTTGCTTACATTTATATATTCGTAACATTTACATTTGATCGATTCGATTTGGTTGTAACTTATTGGACATTACATTCCTAAGTCTCATCCCCATTCATAAATTTGTACCCCCACTCCCGGATACTTATTTTGTAATAGCGTAGACTTTACATTTTCGCAATTTACCGCTTTCAATTATACCATGGTTAGACCTAGGGTTTGCATGTATATAAATTAAACGCTAGATAAACCTAATACAAAACAAATACATGAAATCAATACCCAATCACACTTGCACCCTCTAGGGTAATCCCACATGTTGCCTTCCAAAATGGGCCATGCTTGCACGTCGAGTATCTTTGGCAAAACCAATTCAAAATGATCATAAGTCCCTCGATGACGCTTTCGAATGTTGCCTAAACGGAACGATCATAGTCCCTTCAAAGCGAATTGCCAAAGACACTTGGCACCATTGCATTCATGGTCCATACGATGACCCGCGCCCGTCCCAAACAAACTTCCTAAACGCAAGATTGTCCACCAAATTCAATGGGGGAACAGAATTGTTAAAAAGGGTTGAAAACATAGAGAAAACCTTTTAGTACAATAGGGTAGACAAAACTCTTAGTTACTTGAGATCAACTTGTAAAAAACGCTTGCCTTCTCTTCAAAAACCACAATCCACAACACTTTCAAACAAACTCTCAAAAACATTTGAAACATCTTTTCGAAAAGATACACACTTTTGTAAAACACTCAAACACGAGTCGAATACATTGGTCGCCTAAGACAAGGCATCTCTTCAAAAACATTTTCAAAACACATACACACACCATAATTTCAAGCAATCGAAAATCAAGGCAAGTGATCTAAAAAACCAAGTAACTAAGAGCCCATGGATAACCATGGATGAAAAGGGTGCTAATACCTTCCCTTTTCATAATCTACCCCCCGAACCCACGAAATATCTCAAAAGGTTTTTGCTGTGATTTTTAACCTTTCCTTTAGGATAAAATAAAAAGTCGGTGGCGACTCTTGCTCAACCGAACAAGTGCGAATACAAACGCAAACTCACAGCCAGTTCTCCCACCGTATCACACATTCAGACAACCTGGGGCACGACACCAACAATTGTTGGGCCATCAGGAATAAGATTCAAGATTTAATAGACGCTAAGGAAGTGGAATTAGATGCCCCTGAAAAGCCGAATGTGATCTCCGCTCTAATGCCAAAGCACGACCACAATGTCCATTCTATTGAAGAGGATCTGTATGTTGCTGCTGTTGATGATTTGATGACTCCATTATCAATAATCAAGCTGAATCTGTTGAAAGTCGGGATTTTCCCAGGCTGTGAAAAAGATTGCTGCCTTTGTTCGTCCTTACCATCCGACTGTCTATTGTTAAAATTAGGCATCCAACTCCTAATGGATAATCAAGAGATCCTTTTTGAAAAGACTCTTGTTACTCCTACTCCTGTCAATGATGTTGCTATAATTACCATTTCCGCCAATCTTTCCAAGGCCTCCAAAAGACCTGTTAAGATTACATCTGATCCGAAGATTGTACCTCTGAAGATAACTATGTCGGGGCCTATCCCATACAAGTCTAACAAATCAATATCGTGGAACTATGGAGGAGATATCTTCTACCACGGTATTAAGCAGATTGAATCAGTTGAAGAAAGTTCCGATGAAGAGACTTCTTACATTGGAAATATTGCTGGAACGAGTAAAATCACCCGCAACGAAAGGATTTTCTCTCCGGAGATTGCTCCTCCAAGGGCAGTCTTCGGACCCTCAAATGCTCCTAAGGTTACTCCTGTGCCAGTCAACATATCTGTGAGAACTCCAGTTATTGAAGAAATTGTGACTCTTGTGGTTGTACCCTCTGTTGTTGCTGCTGATAAAAGGAAGGGGATCCAAGAAGCACCCGTCAGGACGAAGGCTCAGCCTTTGGTCATCCCCGAGACTACTCAAAAAGAAATGGAGGAGATTTTGAAAATAATTAAGAAAAGTGACTATGATGTCGTAGAACAACTGGGGCAAACCCCTTCAAAAATCTCTATGATGGCCCTGTTGCTCTGTTCCGAAGCTCATGCTAAAGCCTTGATCAGATTCTTGAAGACGGCCCACGTGCCTCAGGAAACCTCCACGGATCAGTTCCAGGAGTGTGTAGCTAGCCTAACAGCCGACAATGGTCTTGGCTTCTCCGATGCTGATCTAACATCTAAAGGGAGAAAGCATAATGACGCGTTGCATGTCTCGGTGGAATGCAGAGGGACTACTCTAGCTCACGTCCTGGTTGATATTGGGTCGTCTTTAAATGTCTTGCCGAAGAAAGCATTGGACAAATTGGACTGTGAAGGTTTGACCCTGAAGCCCAGCAATATCATTGTCAGAGCCTTTGACGGTTCTAAAAGGATGGTCCACGGGGAGGTGGACATCCCTATTAAAGTGGGAACGGAAACTTTCAACTCCACATTTTATGTGATGGACATTCGTCCTCCTATTCTTGCTTTTTGGGAAGACCCTAGATCCATAATGATGGGGCCGTCACTTCTTCTTTGCAACAAAAGCTCAAGTACCCAGTCCAGGGGAAAATTATAACAGTTCATGGCGAGGAGGAGTATATGATAAGCCATCTTAATTCTTTCCGCTATGTGGAGTTAGATGGCGAATTCATATAAACCCCTTTCCAACACTTTGAAGAGGTTTCTCCTGAAGTTGCGGTAGCCAATATAATGACTTCTGTACCCATCGTTACCAAACTTGTGTCCCGGATGTCATCCCTTAAAGATGCGAAGGCTGTAATTGAAGAAGGAGGAAGCACAATTTGGGGTCAGCTACCAGACTTCCCTTTCAAGACAGATAAATTTGGCTTGGGTTTCACTGCTTCTGCTCAAAAGGCCGTACGCCGCTCCCGGGCTGGAGGGCCACCATTGAAGATCACCCATCATGGAGTCAATACTTTGAAGGATGGTGAAGATGAGAGCAACTTTGAAGACTGGATTTTCCCTACTATCGATGGAGGACTAAAAAACTGGGAGGCAAAGGACTTTGTTCCCATTACTTTCATAAATCAGTAATTTATCTTTCAAACATTCTTGTTGGTCTGTAATAATTCTTAAACAATTCGCACACTTTTTCCTTATGCCTTACCTGAGGCATATAGGTCCATTTGTACGGGCTTGATTTTTCATCTTCATATGCCATTTTTAATGAATCATGGACGTTTTCACATATAAACTTTTGTGTTCATTTTCTTTCTTTTTACATTTCATTTGTTTAAAGGTGGCTATCCCTTACACACACACACACTCACAAAATGCAGGTACCCTTCCATTCTGGATTCCATGGGTAACAATTCCGCTATGGCCTTCAGTGACTCTGAAGATCTAGTCAATCATGCCGAATACGAAGGTGATGAAGACTGTGAGGTGCCAGGAGAGTTGGATAGACTTCTACAACAGGAAGAAAGGACTATTCTACACCATGAGGAGCTGTTAGAGACAATCAACTTGGGTACCGTTGAAGACAGAAAAGAAGTCATAGTGGGTGCCAACCTAGAGCCAAGTGTCAAAGAGCGTTTAGTTCAGCTGTTGAATGAATATGTTGAGATCTTCGCCTGGTCCTACGAAGACATGACAGGACTCGCTACAAATATTGTGGTTCACCGTCTCCCTACAAGAGAAGACTGTCCACCAATTAAACAAAAAGTCTTCCGCATGAGGCCTGATATGTCTGAAAAGATCAAAGTTGAAGTGATGAAGCTGTTCAATGTCGGTTTTCTTACTGTTACTTCCTATCCATAATGGGTTGCTAACATTGTACCTGTGCCTAAGAAGGACAGAAAAGTGAGAATGTGCATGGATTACAGAGACTTAAACAGGGCTAGCCCTAAAGATGACTTTCCACTACCGCACATTGACATCTTGGTTGACAACATAACTCAGCACAAGGTATTTTCTTTCATGGATGGATTTTCAGGCTACAACCAGATCAAAATGGCCCCTGAAGACATGGAGAAAACTACCTTTGTTACATAATGGGGTACGTTCTGCTATAAAGTGATGCCATTCGGACTGAAGAATGTTGGGGCAACCTATCAGCGCGCCATGGTAGCTTTGTTTCATGACATGATACATCATGAGATTGAAGTCTACGTAGACGACATGATAGCCCGTTCACAAACAGAAGAAGAACACCTCAACCATCTGCAAAAGCTGTTTGTCAGGTTGAAAGAGTACAAAATCAGACTGAACCCTAAAAAGTGCACCTTTGGAGTCAGATCCGGTAAACTCTTGGGTTTCATAGTCAGCAACAAAGGCATCGAGGTTGATCCTGCCAAAGTCAAAGCTATACGAGAAATTCCTGCCCCTGGCACTGAGAAAGAGGTCAGAGGTTTCTTGGGACGCCTAAACTACATCGCAAGGTTCATTTCTCACCTAACATCTACCTGTGAGCCAATCTTCAAGCTGTTGAAGAAAGATCAGGTGGTTGAATGGAATGATGACTGTCAAGTTGCTTTCGATAAAATCAAGGAGTATTTGCTAGAACCTCCAATCTTGATGCCACCCGTCGAAGGAAGGCCGCTAATCATGTATATTACCGTTTTGGATAATTCAATGGGGTGCGTACTGGGCCAACATGACGATTCTGGCCGAAAAGAGCATGCCATTTTTTACCTTAGCAAAAAGTTTACCGACTGTGAGACTCGCTACTCACTGCTCGAGAAAACTTGTTGCGCTTTGGTATGGGCTGCTCCCCGGCTAAGGCAGTATATGTTAACTCATACCACTCTACTGATTTCTAAAATGGATCCGATCAAGTATATCTTCGAGAAGCCTGCTTTATCTGGAAGAATAGCTAGATGGAAAATGATCCTGACTGAGTATGACATCCAGTACATGACCCAAAAAGCTATAAAGGGGAGTTTGCTAGCTGACCATCTAGCTCATCAAGCCGTCGAAGATTACCAATCCATGAAGTTTGACTTCCCCGATGAAGACATTATGACATTGGACAACATTGAAGATAACGGACCGTATGACGGACCTGAACAAGGATCCAGATGGACTCTGTACTTTGATGGTGCCTCCAACACACTTGGGAATGATACCGGTGTTGTGTTCATATCTCCACAAGGTTTCCATACACCTTTCACCGCCAGACTCTGCTTTAGCTGCACCAATAACATGGCAGAGTACGAAGCTTATATCTTTGGTCTCAAGGCTGCAATAGACCTGGGAATCAAATCTTTGGTTGTGTTTGGAGACTCAGCTTTGGTCATCAGTCAGATCAAAGGAGAGTGGGACACTAAACATCCCAACCTCATCCCTTACAAAGAACAAGTCTTGACATTGTTACCACATTTCGAGCAGATTACCTTCGAGCACTTCCCGCGATAAGAAAATCAGCTAGCAGATGCTCTAGCTACAATGTCATCCATGTTTAAACTTAACTGCGATAATGAGGCTCCCCAAATCACCATTGAACGGATGGACGAACCTGCACATTGTCACGAGATTAATACCGAAGAAGTAGTGGACCGACCTTGGTTTCACGAAGTCAAAAGGTATCTCGAGACGCGAGAATACCCTGAAGGAGCTTCAGTCAACGACAAAAAGTTCTTAAGGAGATTTTTTGCCAAGTTCTTCCTGAGCAATAGTATCCTATACAAGCGCAATCACGATTACATTCTGCTCCGATGTGTAGACAAGGTTGAAGCTGATCAGATCATGGCTGAACTGCACAATGGTACCTTTGGCACTCACTCAAGCGGACATACGATGGCTAAGAAGATTCTACGGGCAGGCTATTACTGGTCTACCATGGAAGCTGATTGTCATCAACATTCCTGTACTTGTAACAAATGTCAAATCTATATGGACAAGGTACATATTCCTCCAGTTCCTCTCAATGTCCTAACAACTCCTTGGCCATTCGCAATGTGGGGAATCAACATGATTGGAGAGATCAAGCCTACAACATCCAATGGACATCGTTTCATTCTGGTGGCCATTGATTACTTTACCAAGTGGGTCGAAGCAGATTCCTTCGCATCCGTTACAAAGAATGTTGTTGCCCGCTTCATCAAGCAGAACCTCATTTGCCGGTATGGTATCCCCGATAGGATCATCACGGAAAATGGTACAAACTTGAACAACACTATGATCACCGCTTTGTGCGAACAATTCCAGATTCAACATCACAATTCATCTCCATACCGACCAAAGATGAACGGTGTTGTCGAAGTTGTGAACAAAAATATCAAGAAGATCATTCAAAAGATGACAGTCACCTACAAGGACTGGCATGAGATGTTACTGTTTGCTCTGCATGGGTACTGTACCACGGCGCGTACATCAATTAGGGCAACACCCTATTCTTTGGTATACGGCATGAACATTTTTTTACCTATCGAGGTTCAGATCCCCTCCTTGAGAATCATGAAGGATGCTGGTTTGAGTGAAGACGATTGGATACAGACCCGGCTTGATCAACTTAACTTGATTGACGAAAAGCGACTTACTGTTGTTTTCCATGGTCAGACGTATCAAAAACAAATGATCAAGGCTTTCAACAAGAATGTCAGGCGCCAGGTATATCAAGTCGATGATCTTGTAATCAAGCGGATCATCTTACCGCAAAGTGATCCCAGGGGCAAATGGACTCCTACTTACAAGGACCATTTGTGATAAAAAAACATCTTTCCTGGTGGGGCAATGATATTAACCACCATGGACAGCGACGACCTGCCGTACCCTGCAAACGCAGACATAGTCAAAAGATGCTACGCATAAATGACCCGGCAAGTTGAAAACCTGAAATGGCAACTTGGGCAAAAATGGGCATCCCGGTGAATCGAAAACCCGAAAGGGCGGTTCAGGCAAAAATTAGGGATAAACAAAAAAATATGTACACCTGACAAGTTGAAAACCCGAAAGGGCGACTTCGGCAAAAAAGGGTTTCCCGGTTGATCGAAAACCCGAAAGGGCAGTCCAGGAAAAAGTTAGGGAATTAAAGCGTATAACTATGTCTCTTCGGATCACTTTAAGGACAATCTCTTCGCAGACAAGCTCCTGGATTCTGATCAACTCAATCATATTCGGGCGGAGCAGCGAATGGACAAGATATTCGGAGGTACGAAGGCTATAACAGAATGGGAACCCCATGCAATTTTACACATAGCCATCTTTCTTTGTATAAATTTTTCTCATTTTTTATGACAACATGCTCTTACTAGGATGTCTGTCTCCTTTGTACAAAATACTTACACAAAGTTAATACAAAGATACTTCAAAGTGCAGAAAACTATTTGCCTTTTCTTTCTTTTTACACTTGTGTTTTATTTGAAAACATCCAATAATTTATTAAATGAGCATATGCGTTTGAATATAATCACCTGTTTACAAATAAAACGAAATGAGAAATAATAATTATTGATGGGTTGAAAGTATAGGAAGATGTCTTTAGGCTATTCCAGGAGAAATCCCCTGCAGCACACCACCTAGATTCCCCAGCGGAGCTAAAAAACCTTGTAATACATATCCCCAGCGGTGTTAAATTTCAAAATCCCCGTCAGAGTTAAAACTTCAAACTCCCGATCCCTAGCGGAGCAAGACATTGAACTACAGATCCTCTGTGAAGATGAAACTTTCTTCCCTAACCGAGTAAAATCTTCAACCTTTAAACCCCAGTGGAAATCATCCAGTTTCCTCCAATTTCCCCGGAGAGTCGTTTTAAAACCAGATAATTCCCCAGAAAGTTATCTTAAAACCTTCTTCTCCAGTGGAGTCAAATTATCAATCTACAGCGGAAACTATTCAGTTTCTCCAGATTCCCCCAGCAAGTTGTCTTAAATTATGAGAATCAACCAGATAACAGTTAACTTTTGTCTTATCCCCAACCTAGGATAATTCCCCAGTAGATTGGCATACAACCCAAACTCCTGAACTTTTTTCAAACAAGAATAAGCTTTCCCCAGAGTCTTGAACTTACCCTCCAGCAGGATAGCTTACTCTCCAGTAGTATAGCTATCTCCCCACAGAGTTTTTATTCCACAACTGATTGAAGATTCTTATTCTTGATTCCCAAGTGAAGTTTCCAGAGCCTTCTTTACTCTCAGTATGAATTTGTCAGAATTTTTACTCCCCTAAGCAGATTGAAGATTCTCATTCTCAGTTCCCCGCGGAAGCCATCGGAACCTTCCTTATTTTCCATCAAATCAAGGTTTTCCTTTGTTTGGTCCCTGTTAGAGATCGCCAGAGTTTTTCCCTATTCCCCAGTCGAGTAAGGAATCCCATTGTGTAATCTCTAGCCGTATTCGTCAAAGTTCTCTGGATTCCCCAGGAAAGTCGTGAAGGATTCTCACATCCCCACGGAGGTTGTCAAAGTTTTTGATAATTCCCATGAGCTACCAAGGATTCTCTATCCCCAGCAGTTGTCCAAGGAGGTCTCATCCTCAACAATCAAAGATTTTAAATCTCCAGCAGCAGTCAAGGATTTATTTTCCCCGGCAGCAGTCAAAGATTTTATTATCTCCAGGCTATCAAGGATTTATTTTCCTCAGCAAGACAACTAATCAGCTTACATGCGCATACATTACATTCATATGTCATAAACATTGATAAAACACATATATTACATCATACATTTCATGCAACATAACTTTGTGTTTCAGCTAACATTTTACCCTTGTCAGGATAAGATTAACAAGCTACCAATATGTAATCATGAAAACAGCTTAGAGACGCTCCAGACACGGATTCAATTATATTGCTTATTCAGTTTCAAAGCTCAGAAAATAGCTTAGAGACGCTCCATACACGAATGCAATTCTATTGCTTATTCAGATTCAAAGCTATGAAAACAACTTAGAGACGCTCCAGACACAGATGCAATTCTATTTGCTTATTAAAATTTAAAGCTCAGAAAACAGCTTAGAGACGCTCCATACACGGATGCAATTCTATTGCTTATTCAGATTCAAAGCTATGAAAACAGCTTAGAGACGCTCCAGACACGGATGCAATTCTATTTGCTTATTCAAATTTAAAGCTCAGAAAACAACTTAGAGATGCTCCAGACACGGATGCAATTCTATTGCTTATTCAGATTCAAAGCTATGAAAACAACTTAGAGATGCTCCAGACACGGATGCAATTCTATTTGCTTATTCAAATTTAAAGCTCAGAAAACAGCTTAGAGATGCTCCAGACACGGATGCAATTCTATTTGCTTATTCAGATTCAAAGCTATGAAAATAGCTTAGAGATGCTCCAGACAAAGATGCTATTCTATCGCTTATTCATATGTAAAGCTCAGAAAACATCTTAGAGATGCTCCAGACATGGATGATATTCTATTTCTTATTCAGATCCCCAGCTCAGAGATGCTCCAGACACGGATACCATTATGGCGCTCATTCTCCTAATTTTCAACAAACATTCTTGGATGGCATCTTTAAGCCTATCTCCAACAAGATTCACACTTCCAAATGGCATCTTTTCAGCCCATTCCCTCAACTATACTTTGACGAGTGCAAATTTACGAGCACTCTAGTGTCCAATCATCTTTTACCTTCGAGTCACGAACGACAAACTTGCCAATCTAACTCTTCAGGTTCAAGAAGATTGAACAGGGGCAGCTGTTGTACCCCAAAATTTTCCCTCTCATTTTATCAAGATTTCCCCTCACAAGACTCTTTGAACTCAAGACCAAGCTAGGGTTTGCTCTGCATCAAACATCTCCTTGCACTGTTGACTTGAAATTATGGTTTGAGTTTGCACAAGGATGTTTGGACTTTCGATGCTCAATGTGACTTTCATACTTCATGTTGGACTCCTAAGATTGCTCATACCAAGTTTCAAGCCTTGAATCACATTTTTGCCCAGTCAATTGGACAGTTGACCTAAAAATCAACTGTATTGGGGAAAAAGTCAATTGTGGCCAATTTACAGTCAAACCTCATGATTTTTGATCCACATCAACATTATAGGCTCATATGAACCATTTGATCAAGTTTGGACCACAACTCCTCAATAAATTTGATCAGATCATCAAAAGGGCAAAATGGTCATTTTTTGGGTTTTGACTGCAGAAGGGCAATTTCTGATTTTTTTTAACCTAGCCAATGGAAAATTGGGTTCAAGCATGGATTCAAGGACTCAATGGCATCATCTTCACCTAATCACAAGGTTCAAAAGATCTCAATTGCATTGGATTGACAGATGAATTTTCCAGTCAATTGATCAAAAATCAATTGTACACTGAAAAGTCAAACTTTGACTTTTTGGTCAAAATCAAGTGCCAAGGGTCATTTTTCATCAAGATATGTCAAAACATGAAACTTGTTCATCAAGAAACTTAATTTTAAAAATTAGGGTTTAAGATTGAAACAATTCATAACTTAGAATTTTTCTAAGTTATGAAATTTTCTTATTTTTTCCCAACTTTGCCCAACATTTTCACCATGATGAAATTGGATTCAAACAAAACTTTCAACATGAAAGTTGTAGTCCTCTACAAAATATACAACTTGTATTCACAAAGTTTTCCCAAAATATGCTTGGATCTCAAGTTATGATTTTGTGAATATGGGTCCATGGAACTTTTAACTTAGTGAAATTTTGCCCCAATTTAGGCAGGATTTTGACCTATCTTCATGGTAATTTTTAACATAGTTCCAAGTGCAATCTCAAAATTAATTTCAAATATGGATTGTATAGCATGTTACAAGCTTTCCAAAATGTCCAAGAACTCTCCAAAATCATTTGTGGTTAGGGAGAATCGAAGGTTTGAATTTGGAAAAATATCACTTTGGTTCATGGCATTTTTCATGTTGACACAAGTTGCAATTTCTGTCCATCCATGCTTGTACTTGTTCACAGGTCCTTAAACCCTTCCACACTCAAAAATTGAATGCAAATACAATGGATTAAGGCATTGTTCTGATCTATAGAAGTTTACACATTGAATTAATCTAAAAATGGCAAAAAGGCAACATTGCCATTTTCATAAAGTTGGCTTTATGTCAAGTTGTTCCTCTTGAGCTGTGAACCCTTTCCTTTGCAGCAAACCAACTCCACAAACTTAGGAAAAAGTACAACAACTTTGTGCAGCTAAGAAGGAGGCATGTACAGGCCATAGCATGGTCACTTCTCACTTTTGCTTCAAAACCAAGAAACCTTGCAAAAGGTCAACAACTTTGCAATCTGATAAAACCAAGCTTTGTAAACATTTGAACCAAGTTTTGCATATCACATTAAGTCAGAAGCACGAGCTAGCAAGTCCTCAAGCCTTCCAAAACACCAAAATCACATTTTCTTGCAAAACGGGGCAACTTCTGCAGTTTGACATCCAAAGCAAAATCCACTCGTGCGTTTTGCTTGCAACCACTTCAAACAAATTCTAAACAACATACCTAAGCTATCCCAATCATTGGCTAGCAACTGTAACCTTGTTTTCAAGCTTCTCCATTTTTGAATTCTGACTGTGCAGGTTGACTTCTACAAGCTTATTCAGGAAAGTTCAAAGCTAGCTAAGCATTGGGAAAGCTCCAAGGAACTTCAAGCAAGCTCACAAGCATCTCATGCCTCACTGAAAACCCCTGCATTTCCATACTCGAGCTTGACTGAAATAAGTAAAGTTCAAACTTCTATCTCTCTATTTAGGAATCATTAGGCTTAGGTTTGTGAATAAAAAATGTAGTACTCATTGACCTTGAGTTGTACATATGCATAGAAATCATTTAATTTAACTGAGCTGGGAGAATTTGAATGATGAACTTTCTGAAAAAACTAGGTTAGAAATTAGGGCCAGAGAAATTCTCCCTGGTCTTTGAGAGTTAGATTAAGTTCTTTACATGGTTGGAATTGTGTTTGAAAATGCTATAACTTTTATGTTGTGAGTTTTTGATTTAATGCAAGAACAAGAGAGAACAGGATTCGTGTGTAAGAGCCATGGCACGCGCGTTCTGGAGGACAGGAATGAAGATGGAATGGGCTGGGCCTGACTTGGCCTTGCTATTTGCTCCCCCCACTGTGCTTTCTGCACCCCCTTGGCCCATTGTTTTTATATTTTCATATTTTTCATTTCTTTTTTAGTTTCTGACTTTATTTTATTTTTCTAAATATTAAAAATTACCAAAAATATTTTCTTAAATTTTCACATTTTATTTTATTTTTTTTGGACATAGAAATAATTATTAAATAATATACTCTTATTTTCTTAAATAAAAACTTATAATTAATACAAAAAAATATTATATTTTTATTTTTATTATTTATATACTTAAATAATATTTTTCTCACACATTTTTATTTTTAACATTTGTCTATATTTTTATTTATTTTCTTGTACATAAATAAATAATTATAATATATATATATTTTCTTAAAATAGAAACTAAGGGTTTCTACCCTTTCCCAAAAATAATCATTAATATTTTTTTAAGACTTTAAATAATTTATTTTTACATACATAAAAATAATACAAAAACATTTTTTGCATATTTACAATATATTTCATATTTAAATATTTGTCCATTTACTTATTTGTACATGAGTTCAATTGGGTTGTAATAGTTGACTTAGGGTTTTAATTTCTTGCAAATATCTCTCTATTCAAATTTGTACCCCCTCCCCATATCAATGTTGTAATAGTCGTAGATTTACTTTTACGCACTTTATTGCTTTCAAATATGCCATGATAGAAAGATTAGGGTTTGTATGCAAATAACCAAAATCAAACAAATAGCATGACTAAACACAAGACAAAATGCATGAAAAATGACAACACAATGCACACAAGCACCCCTAGGGTTTCATCCACTTGTTGCCTTAAAAAGATGGCCATGGTATGCATGCTAGGTATCTTGGCAAAACAAAAAGATCATAGTCCCTCGATGATGCTATCTTGGTTGCCTATACAAAAATGATCTAGTCCCTCAAAAAACTTGCTAAGATACTTGGCATTGTTGCTATCATGGTCATACGATGACCCGCGCCTGTCCCGTTTAACATCCAAACACAAGGTTGTTTACCAAATACAATGGTAAAACAACAATGACAAAGGGTTAAAAATGTGTAGGAAAGATCTTTGAGTAGGGTAGACAACTCCTAGTTACTTGATCAAACTTGCAAACCATCCTTGCTAATTTCAAAACACACAATTTCAAAACATTTCCCAAAACAAACTTTCAAACATTGAAACATATTTTCAAAAGACAAACACCTTTTATAAAACATTCAAACAAGAATTGTTACAAAGGTTGCCTAGACAAAGGCCTCTTTTCAAAATATTTTCAAAACCACACACAAAGCACCATTTCAAACAATTGAAAAGCAAAAGCAAGTGATCTAAATAAGTAACTAAGAGCCCATGGAAAACCATGGATGAAAAGGGTGCTAGCACCATCCCTTTTCATAATCTACCCCCCGAACCCAAGAAAACATATCAAAGGTCTTTCCTGTGCTTTTTGACCTTTCCTTTGGATAAAATAAAAAGTCGGTGGCGACTCTTGCTAAACCGAAACATTTGCAAACACAAATGCAAAACCTCAAGTCAGTTCTCCCACCGTATCACAGAACTGGCGACTCTGCTAGGGAATCTATAAAAGTGGGGTTACCTTAGGGTTTAGATCACCTTTACATGCTTACCTTGTTTGCTTTGATTTCTTTACATTTGGTTCTATTGTTTGGGTTTGAAATCCTCTACCCGGATTTGGGAAACATTCATAGGTAAATAGCAATACGCTGTGGAACCTGTGCGGGGTATACCAACATGGTTGAAGCAATAGCTATATTAGTGCGACATGTTTGTGGGTACCGATAGCCTTTGAGTCAATCAAAGAGAATACGGGGCCGTTGAGTGATGTCATGAAGCACTAATGGACTTTTAGAACCTTTACTTGACCATCTTGGCCTTTTTAGGGGTAGTGAGATGACCGGATTTGGTGCAGTCCGAAGTTGTCAGATACTCGATACTACACTCATTGAGGGTTGTTTTCTTGGAATATTTCGGTCTCCAGTAAAGTGGCTAAACTTAAACAATGAACACAGAAAATAATCCAGTGATATTGATATCCTTAGAACCCGATTACTATTTATAGGACAGGTTGAGCCAACTAAACTTCAAGAGGATACTTACCTATGAAACCCCATGCAAGCCTGAAACTAGGATCTTGTGTGATTTGCTTGTACATATACTTGTGCATACATTATGAACATCATGAAAAATCATATGCATCCTCTAACCATTTCAAGGGTTTGGATCTTCATCTTTGTTCCTGTTTTGTAGGTTATGGAATCACTCCGCAGAAAAACAATCCAAGTCAACCTTGTGAGAATCCCTCCTCAACTCAAGGAGCTTGCTTCCAAGATTCCAGAGAATTCTCCCTTCACTAAAAGACATGGTCGACTTCTCAACTTGGTCAACTCCAACACTGAAGAAGACATGGTGAAAGTTCTCTTCCAGTTCTTTGACCCCCTACACCACTGTTTCACATTTCCTAATTACCAATTAGTGCCTAATTTGGAGGAATTTTCTCAACTCCTGAGGATTCCTATTCTCCATAAACTACCCTACAACGGTACGGAGAGAGAGCCAAAACCTGAAGATGTTGTTCAAGCCCTACACTTGCAACCATCTGATATCATAGGTCATTGGGAAACCATAAGTGGTGTCAAGGGTTTCTTGGCAACGTTTCTGTTTGAGAAAGCACAAGACTGCTAGAATTCTCTAGATCTGCAAGCTTTTGAGGAGATTGTAGCACTTCTTATCTATGGGTTGGTCCTGTTCCCAAACCCTAATCAGCTTATAGATGTGAATGTTGTCAATATTTTCATATCTCGGAACCCTGTGCCTACGTTGCTTGGGGACATCCTATACTCATTTCACACACGAACAATGAGGAAAAGAGGTGTTCTCATGTGCTATACTCCTCTTCTAGCAAGGTGGTTTATTTCTCACCTTCCCCAATCAGTCTTGAAGAATGAGCAACGCTTGAGGTGGTCACAACGATTGATGACCCTTACACATTCTGATGTTCATTGGTGTTCTCGGTCCAGAGAAAATGTCATCATCATTGATCGTTGCAGGGAATTCCCTAATGTCCCACTACTTAGCATTAGGGGAGGCATTACCTACAACCCATGCTTGTCTCTGAGACAATTTGGGTATGCCCTAAGGGATGGCCCACATGACATGTTGATTCTAGACTTGGTTTTCGACTTCGACAATGATGCTTAAGGACTTCGACAAAGGTTTATCCGAGCTTGGAGGATGCCCAACAAGGTAGACAGTAAAACATTGGGACACAAGAATTACATCCCCCTTGAGCCTTACCTAAAGTGCGTACGAACCCGCGCCCAGAGTCTTATGATGCCTTACCCCTACATTCTCCCTGTGATCAAAGAGCCTGTTATGGAAGGAGAGGTTCCATACACCCTCCTACATCCTGACATGCCGACATCATTGGAAGATCTACAAAAGAGTTGGATACAGCTCAAGGGAGAAAGTAATACGTTTGAAGCCCAATTCTACGCCAGTGAGAAGAAGGTTTTAGACTTACTCGTCGAATCCATGAAGAGCAGACCCTCAACACCTACATTGCACCAAAGAGGATGTGCAACGTATTTTTACATTAGAATTTTGTATTTATTTTGCCCATGGGGCATTTATGTACTGACAAATTCTATCTTATTAATATGACGTGTGCTCCTTTTTGTTTACAACAAATTTGAATTTCTGAATCCTTGAATGCATTACATGAATACATATAATTCATCATATGCATAAACAGGTCTTCACACCAGGTTTCCTTATCTCTCTGCTGTTTATTTCAGCAAGATGGAGATAGAGCAAACGATCAAAGACTTACAAGCACAGAATTCACAGTTCCAACAACTACTCATGACCTTGGCAAAGGGTCAGGAGGATCTTAAAGCACTGTTAGAGAAGGAAAAAGAGAAAAAGAAAAAGAAAAGAGTTGGTGTGGCTACTATGGGTATAAGATTTAAAGGTCAAACTAGAAGGGTCCTGGATTTCCCCTCAGCATCTGATGAAGGGATAGGAAAAGGAAAGGGAGCTGCAGTACCATCTGAGTCTGAGGCTGAGGAAGAAGAAGAAGAGGATGAAGACTATTCTGAACAGCAGTACCCTCCTGCAGATGACAAATACAAGAATCTGGAAGAACGTCTGGTGGCTATGGAGGTACAGAGGGTGCCTGTGAAACCATGCAAGCAAAGAGAAAACTCTACTGAGATCCAGCTTGAATTTATTTGATGACAATTAATCTCTTATCTTGCTTCGTAACTTCTTGAAGCTCTTCCATCAGATCTCTTTTATTAAACCATATCCACATAATTGTAATAATATTATATCACAAATTCATGGCGAAAGGGTAACAACAAATGATTACCAAATGATTATCAAATGTTTATCAAATGATAAGAAAATTATAGGAAAATAGTTTAGAAATCCAAACAGGGGGTAAGGTTATGAATTGGGAAGTAAGTCCAGCAAGTGGCACTAAGGCCCAACAGATTAAGTCCCGTAAGCATTTTTGTTTACCATACCAAAGGAGTTATCAAAAATTCCCTTTGGGCCAAAATAATAGTGGTTCGGCCTACCAACACCCATCTAGTATCATTCAAAATAACTATTTTTATCAAATAAGAAACCAACAATGATAATTAATGGAATTAGGAATGTTAGGGTTCATGATACACTGTAACTCCACGGAGAATTCCAAATGCGACTTCTTATTCTTTCAAAAAAAGCAATTTTCACTGCCGTGATAACTTCATTTCAGTTCACGTTATTGGCTTCGACACTCTGTATTAATTTGTCTCTTCCATTTTAAATTTGCTCCTCACTCTCCATCTCCGATTCAGATTCGACTCGGAGGAAATTCGCCTCTGTTCGTTTTAACTGCCGCTCTCTGTTTACTTCGTTTCTCCTTTGCAACACCGGCGGTGCCACGACCATTACCGGTTCCTAACCATCACAACACGAACACTAACCCTAGGATACCTCTTGCACCGATCACAGATTTAGACTCAGATCCTTAGGGGAACCGCTTCTAAGATGCTAATCTCCATTGTAGCAAGAAATACCCAAAAGGACGAACATATTGTTTACCTCGACGGAACTATTCGTGGTTCCCGTGATGATGATGGAAGTTTTTGATGATGAATATGATGTTTCTTGCGATGCAAATGGTTGACGCGGAAATGAAGGCTCATTGCAGAGAAGACGAGGAGGGAATTTTCGCATAGAGTTCTGTGATTCTTCAGAATGTGAGGTTCCCATTTCAATGAGAAGAATTGATGAAGATCGAACCTAGATGAAGGTGAGTTCCTATATATTTATTGTTTTTCCTATGACCTTTTTCGTTCAGTGATTTGCCTCCTTTTCATTTGCATGTTTTCTACTTTACATTGATGATGAAGTTGACAAGAATCAGAGGTTACATTGAGTGTCGTTAAGAACTTGATGTGATGCTGAAGATGCTAGGAAAGATGAATATTGAATGGTTTAAGAGGGGGATCAAGATTGAAGGGTTGATGAAGAAGCTTGAAGATTCGGTTACTGTAGGTTGAAGATTGAAGAATTTTCAGAAACAGTTATGGAGAGAGGATTGAAAGATGAGTTTCTCTGGTTTTCCTTCTGTGTGAATTTCTATATATTATAAAAAATGACTCGTGAATTCCTTTTTCTTCTCTTCTGAATTCTATTGAGAATTCTCTCTCCATCCTTTTTCTGTTATTCTGTTATACCTTTTGTTAGAAGTAGTTAGAAGTTAGTTGCAGGTTAGAAAAACAGTTAAGGAGTTATCTGGTATATAGTTGGTTAGGACTATGAAAGTTAGTTACAGATTAGAATGAATCTGGGATGTGGATTATGATTTCTGTTATGACTCATGGTTAGGATGGAGTATGGTTTGGCTTGAAATTTTTTTGTTATGCCTTTTTTATGGTTCTGATATTTATTTCCACGATTACCTAAGTTTTCCATGAGTTGAGCTGGAAGTTTGTTGGGAATCGGTTACAGGATAGTTACAGGGTTATTATAGAGGTTTGCAGGGCTGCTGTTTGGAGATGTTATGGTTCTGTTTTAGAAACAGTTGGTTAGAGGGAAGTTTGTGGTTGTTAGGAAGTTGGTTGAATGAAAAAAAGGTTAAGGAATTTTGTTAGAGGTGGTTATGTTATAAGTTTGTTGAGATTCTGTTGGAACTTTATGCTTTTATGAGCTTTAAATTGGTGCTTGAACTGGTGCGTGTTTGGATAATTGATTTTGTTTGGATTACAACTTTCCTGATTTTTTTACTTAACCGCTTCTCTGCGATTTCTCTACTATGGATTTGATTCTGACTTCGAAATGTTGCAGACTGTGTTTGATTTCTAACTAGTCTTTTCTATTAAATACAGGCTGTGTTTTTTGATTGATTGGCAAAATATTTGCCACGGTAACTGGAGGAAAGGTAGAGATTATTTCTTTCTGATCAACAAGAAATGAGGTTTCAAGGATTAAGCTATATGCCATGATACTCGCACACCGCATAACATATTTGATTCTCTTTAGCTCATCACTGTGTATTCCTTCCAACAAAATCGCACAGCCCAAATCTGTAGGAAATCCTTCAATGAACATCAACATCTCGGAGTATCGTGAAATTTTTCCGCTTGTTCAGCAGCTTGTTGCTTTGGATTTGAAAAAATGCAGCTTGTAGTGTAACTTTGTAGTGATGTTCCTTGCGAACTTTCGAACTTGAAAACTAGCAAACTTGTAAACTTGTAAACTTGTAAACTTGCATCTTTTGCAATTCAAACTTTTTCGCTATAGTTCCTTACTAGAATCATCTTCTTAACATCATGAATACACATGCTCTTGAAAAAATTAATTTGATGTACCAAGTAAACAACAATGAATCCATAATTCAATTCAATTCCTCAATCTAAAGCAAACTCGTGTGTCAAGAAACAAGCATTTGAAATAATGACACCCTGAGCACAATGGACCTTCAAACTCAACACCTTGTATCATGGTTCCACATTGGTCTTAATACAACAACAAAGCCTTGAGGAAATCTGGAAAATGAATATGGTAATATGGAAGATATCCTTGACTTGAAAATACAATGATCCTCAATTGAATATTAACCGACGAAAACCCTAATTCTTAAGCCTTGAAGAAAGATTTCAACTTGATGTTGAGAAGAAAGAATACCCCTGTAGTTTGACGATAAAGCAGTTCAGGAAATAAAACCCTTGCTTCAAACAAATGATTGATAGAGAACTCAACCGAAAAAAGCTTGTGCGAATATGAGAGCCTTAAAGCCATACAACAACCCTAATTCCTCAAATACCCTGATTCCATACCAAATTATTGACTAATGATGCATGGTATGTTAGATGACCTAATGGAGGGTATGCAAATGAAAAGAGAATGGAATGCGTAAGCCAGATGATTCGATAAAAGGGTAGGACAAATTTGGGGTATTACAATGTCACACTTTTCAAACAAAATATTTCTAAACACTATGTACGCATTCTTGAGGCCTGATACAAGAACCATTACAAAGTTGGCCGTACTTTGGCTTTTCAAAAATATTTTCAAACGAATCACACACAAAAATAAAGTTTTTCAAAAGTGGTCTAAGTAATTAAGAGCTTGTAGATAACTACGGGTGGAAAGGGTGCTAACACCTTCCCTTTTCATAACTTATCCCCTGAACTCAAATTTATCAAATTTCTTTCTTGTTCTTTTCACCTTGTTATCCGCACATTTGGATAAAACCAAAATAAAGTCAGTTCTCTCAATGTATTACAGAACTGGCGACTCTATTGGGGAGTACTTAAAAAAGACGGGTTACCTTAGGGTTAGATCTTTTTACCTGTTTTCCTTGTTTTCTTTGTTTTCTTTAAAATTAAGGGTTGCTTGGGTTTATTATTACTTTAAAGATCCTACACCCGGATCTAGGGATGGCTTAGGTAAGTAGCAATAGATTAGTGAAACTGTACGGTGTAGACCGATATGGTTGAAATGATGGCTATGGTTAGTGCGACACTTTGGTTTGTACTGATGTTCCTTGAGTTAGTCAAGGATAACATTAGGCTTCTGCGTGGTGTCATTAGTACTAACTTAATTTTAGAACCTTAATTGACCTATCTTGGCCATTAGAAGGTAGTGAGATAGTCGGCTTTGGTGCAGTCTAAGGTTGGTTGATACTCGATGCTACACTCATTGAGATTTGACTCTCGGGATGTTTTGGTGGCAAGCCAGTTGTCGTTCTAAAATAAAGCCAGTGAGAAAGATCATTGATATGAGATTCCTAGAACCCGGTTACTATTTTCGGACAGGTTGAGCCAACTTAACTTTAAATGGGGAAGGGTACTTACCTATGGATTTCATGCAAGCCTTTAAACCTAGGGCTCTTGTGTGACTTATTTATGTTTGCTATCTATTTAACACGAACATGACATCATAAGATCATATCACCATGACATGGAATTTTTACTAACCATTTCAAGGATCTTAGGGATCTTTAGTGCAGGATTATCATAATCCAGGTTTCTAGCAAGGGGCAAGAGGATTTATTTTCCTCTAGCCAGATGCCGTCAAGATCAAAGTACATTCTTTTGAGTCAAAGGCTATGACCCACATGATATGGTGAGCTTAATTCTTATAGAAGGACGTTAACATATGAAAACTCAAAGTTCTTCAGACAAAGCTGCAACCAAATTATTTTTTTAATATTTTAAATCCCGTAAGATCCTTGAAAACATTGCATATGCATCTACATGTCATGCATACCATTATATAACAGGTGTTCTCAATACATGTTTTCTCATCTTCTTGTTGTTTATTATAGACAGAAATGACTCTTGAACAAACCGTCAAAGATCTCCAAGCTCAGAAAACCCAATTCCAATAGATGTTTTTGAACTTATCCAAGGGGCAAGAATAATTGAAGGCACTTGTCACCAATGGGAAGAATAAGAAGACAAAGAAACCCATCAGCATCCTTAACATGGGTAGAAGTTTCAGAGGACCAGTCAAGCAAGATCGAGATCTTAATATCCCATCAGATGAAGATGAAAAATAGGATGAAGATGGTAAGAGTGTGAAAACTAAAAGAAGCAGTCCTGGTTCTGACAAATTTCTTGATGCAGAGGAAGATGCTTATTTGGATGAGCAATATCCCCCTACTGATGAGAAGTATAAGCTGCTGGAAGAACGTCTGAGAGATATGGAAATTCAGAAGGTACTTGGATTGAACTTTGATGATTTGGGTCTGGTTTCAGGAGTTGTCATTCCTCTTAAATTAAAAACTCCTATCTTTGCCAAGTATGATGGTGTTTCTTGCCCGAAGCTGCACTTGAGGTCATATGTTCGGAAAATTCAACCACACACTACTGACAAGAAGTTGTTGCTACATTTCTTTCAAGAGAGTCTGTTTGGAACCAAACTGGAATGGTACTATCAACTTGAAGGTATCAATATTCATACTTGGGAAGATTTGGTTGTAGCTTTCTACAAATAGTATCAATATAATTCTGACTTGGCACGAACCCGCATGCAATTATAGAGTATGTCCATGGGTTCTGAGGAAGGTTTCAAGGAGTACATACAAAAATGGAGATATCTTACGGGAAGAGTTAAACCCCATTTGGCTGATAGAGAGTTGGTTGATATGTTCATGAGTACACTGATCGGTCCTTTCTATAATCATCTGCTTGGAGGTTCTCTAGCTGGCTTCACTGAAATAATTTATACAGGGGAACATGTTGAGAATGGAATCAGAAGCAGTAAAATCCAGGTGGCCACATCTTCAAATACTGTGAAGAAGGCTTATAATGATAAGAGAGAATCCAATGATGTGTATAACCAGAAGGGTCGTAACAAGAGTGACCACAACCAATTTGTGGGGGAAGTACTAATCTCTAATCCTATACCAGTGAAACAACAAAAACAAAATAATCAACATAGGCAGGATGCACCCAGGAGACAGTTCACAAAAATCAACATGTCGTTGGCTCAAGAATTTCAACACATGTTGAAGGCAGGGTTGATTACATTAAGAGAACCGCCTCAGAATCCCAACACTTTCTTTCCCTGCTACAATCCCCATGCAAGGTGTGCATATCACTATGATAGTCTCAGGCATGATAATAGCAACTATTGGGCTCTGAAGAATAAGATCCAAGACATGATTGACGCTAAGGAGATTGAATTTGACCCTCCTAAAACTCCTAATGTGATCACTGCACCTACGCCTAATCATGACAAGGGCGTTAATGCTATTGAAGATGTTTCTTATATTCCCACTGTGAATGCTTTGACTACTCCTCTAATGATTGTTAAGGAGAAGCTGCTACAAGCCGGTTTATTTCTGGGTTGTGTTGAAGACTACTACTATTGTGCATCCCAATCCAATGGTTATGCATTTCTGTAAGAAGGTATTCAGTGTTTAATGGATGACCGTGTGATTCTATTTGAGAAAATTCCTTTTGAGAAAACTCCTTTTGTAGAGAGTACATCCCAAGACCTGAAGCTTGAAGACGTGTCTACAGTTTTTGGTACTTTTATAAGGATCACTTCTAAGGGTCCTGTGACGATTACCGCCAAACATAGAATTTCTCCTCAAATCATTATTGCACCTGGGCCAATTCCATATTCCTTTGGGAAGGCTATCACTTGGAATTATGGAGCTGATTCCTACTACCATGGCGTCAAGCAAGAAAAAATGACTGACAAAGATAAAAGTGTTGAAGTTACTAATCCTGACATTAGCAATATTGCTGGGACTAGTAAGTTTACAAGAAGTGGAAGGGTTTTCTCCCTAGAGATTTCCCCGAAGGCTATTACTACATTGATTCGTATCACTATTACTACTGAGACTCGAGACGAAGAACATATGACTGAGTCTGCCTAAACTGAGGCACTAAAGAAGGTCACTGTTGAAAACACCTCCAAGCAAGAGATGGAGGAAATATTAAAGATTTTCTGAAAGAGTGAGTACAATATTGCTTAATAGTTGGGGAAGACACCTTCCAAAATATCTATGTTATTCCTGTTGTTATACTCTGAAGCCCATGCTCAGGCTTTAGTGAAATTTCTAAAATCAGCTCATGTACCCTAGGAAATATTTGTTGATCAGTTCGAAAATCATGTTGCTAACCTGACAACTGATAATGGGCTAGGATTTTTTGATGCAGACTGAACTCTTGCAGGAAGGAATCACAATAAGGCCTTGCATGTCTCTATTGAGTGTAGGGGCATGACCTTATCTCGTGTGTTGGTAGACACAGGTTCCTCGTTGAATGGTTTTCCAAAAGCTACTCTAGACAAACTGGATTGTGAAGGGATCGTGCTAAAACCTAGTGACATTGTGAGTGCTTTTGATGGTTCAAAGAGAATGGTGTATGGAGAGGTTGATCTTCCAGTCAAAGTGGGTTCCTAGGTCTTCGACTCTACTTTCTATGTGATGGACATTCGTCCATCCTATTCTTGCTTGATTGGACGCCCTTGGATTCACGGGGCAGGTGTTGTTACGTCTACCTTACTCCAGAGATTGAAGTATACCATGAAGGGAAAGATTGTTAAAGTTTACAGTGAAGAAGAATATATGGTGAGCCATTTGAACTCTTTCAAGTATGCCGAAATAGATGGTGAATTCATCGAGACTCCTTGCCAGACCTTTGAAGTTGTTTCTTAGATAACCCCGGTTGATAAAGCTACTTCTGCTACTCCTAAAATGGCTTCTCTTAAAGACGCTAGGGCTGTGGTTGAAGAAGGTGGTTGCACTGTTTGGGGTCAACTTCCAGATATTCCTTATAAATCTGAAAAATTTTGGTTTAGGTTTCAGCTTACAAGATCAGCTGATTGTCCTTCATGCTCGTTCCAGATTTAGGAGACCACCATTCTGTATTAACAATAATGGAGTTCACAACAATCAAGTCAACATTGTGGAAGACGCTGATAGTGACTGCAACATAGACAATTAGATCTTCCATACTACCGTTAGTGGGATCAATAATTGGAATACTGAAGACTTTATCCCAACCTCCTTTAGTTAGGAGTAAATGTTATTTTTTGTTTTCTTACTTTCAAGTTTTATGGTTATGTAATTTAAACAATAAACTTTAAGCCTTGTGCCTTACCCGGGGCACAACGGTCCATTTGTTAGAGTTGTCATTATTCATCGGCATATTTTCATTTAATAAATAATTGGACGTATACATTCAAATTTTGTGCTCCCTGTCTTTCTTTTACTTTAATGTTTCCAAAATAGTTATGTATTTTTACACACACCCACGCAACAAATTGTAGATCCATATATATCCTGGATCCCATTGATAAAAATTCTGCTATTGCCAATTATTATTTCGAAAATCTGATCTACCAAGCCGAGGATGAAGTTGAGGAAGATTGTGAAATTCCTGGAGAGCTTTCTAGGCTATTAATGCAAGAAGAAAGAGTCATACGACCGCACGAGGAGCCAGTCAAGGACGTGAACTTGGTTACTGAAGAGGATAAGAAAGAAATCAAGATAGGTGCCAACCTAGAGGACAATGTCAAAAAGAGATTAAACCAGATGTTGCGTGACTACTTTGAGATATTTGCTTGGTCGTACGAAGACATGCCAGGGCTTGATACTGATATTGTGGTTCACCGTTTACCGTTGAAGGAAGGTTTTCCTCCTATAAAGTAGAAGGTCCGTCGTATACATCCTGAGATGTCTAAAAAGATCAAAGCGGAGGTTATGAAACCGTTTAACACAGGTTTCTTAGCTATTACATCATATCCTTAGTGGGTTGCAAATATGGTGCTAGTACCTAAGAAAGATGGTAAGGTGCATATGTGCATAGACTACATGGATTTGAACTGGGCAAGCCCCAAATATAACTTTCCGCTTCCACATATTGATGTTCTGGTTGACAACACCGCTCAACATAAAGTATTTTCCTTCATGGATGGTTTCTTAGGTTATAATTAAATCAAGATGGCACCTGAGGACATGGAGAAGACTACTTTTGTCACACAGTGGGGCACTTTCTGTTACAAAGTTATGCCTTTTGGTTTGAATAACACCGATGCAACATATCAGCATGCTATGGTAGCTTTGTTCCATGATATGATCCATCATGAGATAGAGGTTTACGTTGATGACATGATATCCAGATCCTAAAGTGAAGAAGAATACCTTGACCACCTGCACAAGCTGTTTAAGAGACTGAAGAAGTACATGTTGTGGTTGAATCCAAACAAGTGCGCTTTCAGGGTAAGCTCCGGTAAACTCCCAGGTTTCGTTGTCAGTGGTAAAGGTATTGAAGTTGATCCCGCCAAGGTTAAGGCCATTCAAGAAATTACAACTCCCCATACTAAGAAGGAAGTCATAGGTTTCTTGGGACGATTAAACTACATTGCCAGATTTATTTCCCATTTGACGGCTACTTGTGAGCCAATATTCAAGTTACTAAAGAAAGATCAAGTAGTGAAGTGGAACGATGATTGTAAGATAGCCTTCGACAAAATCAAATAATATCTTCAGGACCCTCCAATTCTGATGTCGTCGAATGAAGGATGATTTCTGATCATGTACCTAACAGTGTTAGAGAACTCAATGGGGTGTGTATTGGGGAAACATGACGAGTCTGGTCGAAAAGAGCATGCAATATACTACCTTAGAAAAAAGTTTACCGACTACGAAACAAGATACTCATTGCTCGATAAAACTTGTTGCGCTTTGGTATAGGCTGCTCGCCAACTAAGACAGTATATGTTGACTCATACTACCTTATTGATCTCTATGATGGATCCAATAAAAATACATATTTGAGAAACCCGCTCTTTCAGGAAGAATAGCAAGATGGAAAATGGTCTTGACAAAATACAACATTCAGTACACTACTCATAAGGCAATCAAAGGAAGTGTATTGGAAGATCATTTGGCTCATCAGGCTGTAGATGACTATCAGTCTATAAATTTTGAGTTCCCGGATGAGAATATTATGCTAGTTACTGGTTATGAAGAACCTGGACCATATAAAGGACCTGAACCGGGAATCCGATGGACTATGGTTTTTAACGGAGCTTCCAACGTGTTTGGTAATGGAATTGGTGTTATGATTGTCTCTCCCAAGGGTTTCCATACGCCCTTCACCTCCATATTATGTTTTGACTGTAGCAACAGCATGGTAGAGTACAAAGCGTGCATCATGGGTATCAAAGCTGCCATCGATATGAGAATTAAATCTTTGAGTGTATATGGGGACTCAGCCCTAGTAATCAGTCAGATTAAGGGAGAATGGGATATGAAGCATCCAAATCTCATTCCTTATTGAGAGCATGTGTTGACATTTATTCCGTACACCAAAGAAATCACTTTTAAACATATTTTGCAAGAAGAGAATCAATTGGAAGACGCACTAGCTACCATGTCATCTATGTTCAAATTGAGATGGGATAATGAAGCTCCTCGAATTACTATTGAGAGACTAGATGAACCGGCGCATTGCTATGAATTTGATACTGATGGAGTAAAGGAAAAGCCTTGGCACCACGAAGTAAAAAGATACCTCGAGACTCAAGAGTATCCTGAAAGGGCATCTATCAATAATAAGAAATTTCTAAGGAGGTTCTCTGCCAAGTTCTTCCTGAGTAACAGAACCTTATACAAGCGCAATCATGATTTGACTTTGCTTCATTGTGTAGAAAAGAAGGAAGCAAAGAAGATTATAGAAGATATTCATGAAGGAGCCTTTGGTACTCACTCCAGTTGGCTTGCAATGGCTAAGAAAATTCTAAGAGTGGGTTATTATTGGTCTACCATGGAAACTGATTGCCATCTTCATTCTAAAACTTGTCATAAATGCCATATTTATGCTGACAAAGTACATGTGCCTCAGGTTCCCTTGAATGTCTTGACTGCTACTTGTCCGTTTGCAATGTGGGGCACTGATATGATTGGAGAGATTAAGCCTACCGCTTCTAACGGGCATCACTTTATTATGGTCGCTATTGATTATTTCATGAAGTGGGTAGAAGCAGTCTCGTTTGCCTCCGTTACCAAGAATGTTATGCCTCAGTTCATTAAGCATAACTTTATCTGTCGGTATGGCATACCTGAAAGTATCATCACGGACAATGGTACCAATATTAACAATACTATGATCACGGAAATTTGCATGCAATTCAAAATTAAGCACCACAATTCTTCTCCGTATCGACAAAAGATGAATATATCAGTGGAAGCCGCCAAATATAATATCAAGAAGATCTTGCAGAAGATGACGATGAAATACAAAGATTGGCACAAGATGTTACCATTTTCTCTTCATGGTTATCGCACTTTTGTACGTACATCAACTGGGGAAAACCTGTTCTCTCTAGTCTACAGTATGGAGGTTGTCTTACCTATCAAAGTCTAGATTCCTTCCTTAAGGATTACTCCCTCCATTCTCTTTTATAAGAAAATTTTGACTTTTTAGATTCATTAAATAAATGATGTATTTAGACTATATATTGGTTAGATACATCAATTATTCAATGAACCTAAAAAGTTAAAATTTTCTTATAAATAGGAATGGAGGGAGTATGAAATACGCAGGTTTAGATGAAGACAAGTGGATTCAGACTAGACTCGATCAGATAATTTTAATTGATGAAAAAAGGCTTGTGGCTGTTTGTCATGGTCAGATGTATCAGAAGCGCATGATTAAGGCCTTTAACAAGAAAGTCAGACATCAGGTGTATCATGCTAGTGATTTGGTAATAAAGCGCATCATTCTACCACAAGGTGAACCCAGGGGAAAATGGACTCCCACGTACGAAGGTCCATTCGTGATCAAGAAGATATTTTCTGGTGGTGCTATGATACTTACCACCATGGACGATGAATATTTTCCACACCCTGTGAACGCGAACATAGTAAAAAAATACTATGCAAAAAAGAGACCTGCTAGGTTAACTAGCCTAGGAAAAAGTAAGGGCATCCCGGCGAACCAAAAGGGTTCGTGCAAAAAATTAGGGATATATATATATATATATATATATATATATATATATATATATATATATATATATATATATATATATATATATATATATATATATATATATAATGTACATCTAGCAAGTCGAAGATCTGAAAAGGCGGCTTGGGCAAAAAAGGATATCCCAGTGGACTGAAAACCCAAAAAGGCAGTCCAGGAAAAAGTTAGGAATTAAAGCGTACGACTATGTCTCGTTGGATCACCCATCCACTTACAGCCAACATAATCACTAATGTCAAGTTCAAATGGTACAGATTAATTCAATCAACTTCTTCCGACAATGAGGGATGAGATTCTTGAAGACATAGGGGCAACAACAGAGTTGAAACTCGATGGGATCGTTTCCACATAGCTGTTTTTCTTTGTACCACTTTTTTCTTTTACGACGACTTCCTCTTACTAGGATTTCTGTCTCCTTGTATAAAATTGTCTGTTTATAGGCAAACCTTCTAAATCAATGAAATCATTTTCAAATTCAAAATTATTTTACTTTCTCTGTTTTGTTTGCAAAAACGTCCAATGATTATATTTAATGGACATATGCATTTGAATATGATTATTGTTTACAAATATATGCATGAAAATAAGATTAGAATTTATTGAAGACTCTAGGAGTCGGGATAATGTTCGAAGTTGACCATAAACCCCCCACAGAGCAATCTCCTTAGAGCTATTTTCACAAGCTAATCCCCGTCAGAGTTTATCTCCTCAACACGGTCTATAGGGTTTATTTCCCCAACGGAGTTTATTTCTCCAATATTGCGAGTTCCCCGACAAGATTCTCTTCTCTGAACAGATATCATCCAACGTTGTCCTCCCCAGATAAGCTAATTCTCATATTTGAAACTTGGTCAGATAACACATCAGAGGATTATCCGTCTCTTTTATCTGCAGTCAGGAATCAAATCCTTCAAAGAATGATGAATGACTGACTCTCCTTGAATGCTTCTGTTGTACCCCAAAATTTTCCCTCCCATATTTCTCAAAACATTTCAAGAAAGGTCTTCAAATTGCTCAAGGAAGTCAAAGGGTTGACCAGACAAACTCCCTCTTAAGGCAGTCTACCTCAAATTAGGGTTTCATGTTGCATCAAGATACATGAGTCCAAGGGACCCCAAATGCTCACCATTTTCCTAATATGTTCTCAAGATCATCCATGTCAAGTTTCAAGCCTTAGAGAGGAAGTTTTCTCAGTCAATTGCTCAAAGGTCTGAAAATCGACTATGTTAGGGAAAAATCAACTGTAGCCCACATACAGTCAAACTTCAAGATTTTTGGTCAACATCCTCATTTTTAAGTATCATTCATCATTTGATCAAGGGTTGATCATGATTCATCAAGGATTTCTCATAATTCATCAAGAACCAAAAGTTGCTAAATTAGGGTTTTGTAGGAAAAGTCAACTCAACTTTGACCAAGCATAACTTTCTCATACTTCATGAGAAATGACCCATCCAAATCTCATTTTGAATAGGATGTGATGCCCTACAATGCATCCTCATCTCCCAAGTTCAAAATATGCACTCACGAGAAGTTATGAATTTTGACATTATAGGTCATTTTGAAAAGTCAACAAAAACACCTTTTTTGTCAAAGCTTCATTCATGAACATGGAATACAAAATTGAGATGATACCAAAAGGTTTGCTTAGAGAACATCTCAAGCTTTCTAAAAAGTCCAAGAACACCTTCAAAGGGTCAAAATTGAGGAAGTTATGCATTGGTGAAGTTGACCCTTTTTGCAAAATTGTCAAAAGTCAACTATGCCTAAAATTGCAATTTTTGCTAAATGGGCCAAACTTTTTGCACTTGTTTTGAGTTGGTAGAATGGTCCATGAGCCCTAGCCCTTGCCACTTGTCATTATCTTATTTTTATTATTTATTTTCATTAAATCAATTTAAATCAAAACAAATCATGGAAAAATCAAAAACATCGAAATCTCAAGATTTTGTACATGTTTCAAGTCCTATATCCAGTTGGCAAGTGATTGAATTCGTGCAAGGCCTTTGAGTGCACAAAAAGATTGAATTTGGCCTATTTTTAGAAGGGTTTTTAAGTGAATCAAATCAAGATCAAAATCAATAATGGAAAAAGATTGAGATCAGGTTTTCAACCCTAATTCAATCATTTGTACATAAGGAACATTTGCAGACAAAAATCAAGGCTAGAGAGAGGCGTGAGAAGTCAGAACAAACTTGCAAAAAAACACAAAAAGTGTTGAGTCGAATTCATAGGTCCAGGCAATTACAAGGCTTCATAACCATCCCAATCACTTCCTGGGAGTGTAAGCAAGCAGTACCAATCGAAAACAAGCGCGCTAGTGCCCAGAATTCGTCCCCACGACTCTCACGGCTTTCCCATATTTCTAAAACCGAATCTTGATATTCTTTCACATTCATCACATTCTAATCACATATTCTTGTTCACCATCACATTTGCAAGCTATCTGGAACGTTTAATTGCATTTTTATGGACTGTATGAGATTTCACCATTGTTAAGGTTTGTTGCTTCGATTTGGGATCTTGGTGTACATGTGAAATTGGGCCATGATTAGGGTACCATGAAGTTCGTGAGACTGAGACGAATGGATTGGTACCATCACCATTGATTTATTGTGCTTGTACATGATTTTTGATATGCACCGGTCTTTAGCCACGATGGATCTCCGTTGGTAAAAGTCGGTTGTCTAAGACAACGGATCCTTGGAGAAGACGAAGGCGTGGCAAGCAACCATTCGCCTATTTAAAATTTTGTGCGCAGGGATTTAGTACTTTTTGTTTCTTATATTATTTTTTATGTTTCTTATATGAACAATTAAAACAGCTAGCGCAGTTGGTAGTGGAGTGTGTGGAAAAGGCATCAGGGCCTGGGTTCGAATCCCAGGTCCCCCCATTATTTCACATATTTTGTCTTTCCATGATCCAGCACGCACACAAGGCCAAGGACCACCATAGTCTATCATCACCCCATCAGCCATGTGTCTAGAAAGCCAGATCTAAAGGCTATCAAATGATGATCCACCAAAGGCGTTGGTCAACACGTAGCACTGGATCCAGCAAGTCAACAATGGATCAATTCTTCTTGGGCCAGATTGCTATCCACACTCCCTCAATTTACTTTTTCCAGGCCCAACTTTCTTTTCTCTATTCTTTTGTTTTTCTTATTTAATTTAATTATTTATTTTTACTAACAAATTAATTATTTTCTTTTATAAAAAAAATCACAAAAAATGTTTTTCATCCAATTAAAATTAGATTTATTTTTTTTATACAAATATTAATTAATTAGGTAACTTTAATTTCTTTTTGTATAATAAATTAAAATTAATTAGAACAATTAGTTTTTTTTGTTTCTAACTTAATTATATTTTCTTTCTTAAAATAACCAAAAACATAAAAATAGGTTAAACTTAGTTATTTTCTTTAATTAATTTAAGTACTAATTATTTTTGTAAAACCTCATTCTTTTTTCTTAAAAAATAATTAAAAACAACAAAAATAATTGTTTCTCTCGACTAGGTGAGACGGGGTCAAAACCCTAATATCTTATCGTTCTTAATTTCTTCGCGCGTGCTTTATTATTTATTTTTACCATATTGATGTAATTGCTCACAAGTTGTAATAGATTAATTAGGGCCTTTTACTTTCATTTATCATTTTTTTAAGGGTTTGTTTTTGGCTATGTAAATACCCGAAGCCTTGTAATAGCGTAGCTTACTTTCCGCACTTTAAATTCCGCAAAATATTAACTGCTAGATGTATGAACAATAGGGATGCATGAAAAGAATGTATGATTAACTTTAAAACAGTTAGCAAACCCTAAATGTGCAAAGATAATAAACTTGAAGAATCGCTCGCACATGCGCACTCCTAGGGTATACTCCCACTTCAGTTGCCTTCGGTAAATAATCATTGAGTATAGGATATTTTAGTGGTCACCCTTTTGTCTCAAAGATCAAAGTTGCCTCGGAAAGGTTGCCTCGGAATTGTTGCCTCGAATAATTGATCTAAGACATCAGGGTTATTACTAAGACGTCCTAACATTGCTTTAGTGATCGCACGTCCCTTTCGAATTGACCCTCAAACTCCAACGACGGTGCTACCTACTCATTAATAGTGGGATAGTGTTGTCTAAAGGAAACGAACATAGAACGATTCTTTTTTCGAGTAGGTAGATTAACTCTTAAGTACTTGCTCAATCCAAACAAATTTTTTCACACTTACACTCCTTTTCAAACAAAGTTTTCAAAAACACTTCGTAACACTATTGAAGACAGAAGCAAGGGTTAAATCGAAGTCAAAACAAAAACTTTTCAAATCACACAAACACAAAGAAGCAATTTTGAAAATGATGAGAAAGTACCTAAGAGCCCGTGGAAAACCACGGATAGAAAAGGTGCTAATACCTTCCCTTTCTATAATCTACTCCCCGTACTCAGAAAATATCGAAAAAGGATTTTTTCTGTGCTTTTTTCCTTTCCTTGTTGGATAAAATAAAATTCGGTGGCGAATCTTTCTTACCGCGACATTTTGCAAACACAAACGCAAAATGCAAATCAGCAATCCTAAAAACAGTTCCGGTTCTAGCCACCGTATCACAGCTTTTATCCCGAATTAGAAGTCGAACATCCCAAGCGGAATATCCTCAAACAGAAAGCAGAAATCCCTAGTAGAGGTGTTCCAAACAAATATGAAGAATGACTATCTTCATCCCCATCAACAATCAGGGATTTATTTTTCCCAACCATACATTATTATGCAAAGCTAGTGATACGCTCCAATAACATAATTCATTTATACATCAATTACAAAAATCATAACATATGCATACGAAACACATATAACATTCTCATTTATTTTGAGAGCATCATTACGCAACGCATTGCATACATCATGACATTGCATAGAACTAACTTTGTCTTTTTCAGATTAAGTTTGCAAATATACAAATATTACCAGCAACTGATAGATAGGTTATGGATCAATTCTTGAAATAGGATGGGGAGACTATCTACATAACCAACATTCCCCCCAAAGACTGAACTCGGGCGAACATCTTCCTTCAAAAGTTTATTATGAAAAGCATCTCCTTCAGGGTCTTCGTTCTGAAAAGAATTTCCCCCCAGAGACTGAATTCTAGCGAGCATCTCCCTTCAGAAGTTTATTATCAAAAGCATCTCCTTCAGGGCCTTCATTCTGAAAAGCATTTTCCCCTAGAGACTAAATTCTGGCGAGCATTTCCTTCAGAGGTATATTCTGAAAAGCATCTCCTTCAGGGCCTTTGTTCTGAAAAGCATTTCCCCTTTAGAGACTGAATTATAAAAAGCATCTCCCTTCTGAATTCTATTCTGAAAAGCATCTCTTTCAGGGCCTTCATTCTGAAAAGCATTCCCCTAAAGACCAAATTCTAGTGAGCATTTCCTTCAGAGGTTTATTCTGAAAAGCATCTCCTTCAGGGCCTTCGTTCTGAAAAGAATTTCCCCTTCAGAGAATGAATTCTAAAAAAGCATCTCCCTTCAAAAGTTTATTCTGAAAAGCATCTCCTTCAGGGCCTTAGTTCTGAAAAGCATTCCCCTAGACACTGAATTCTCGCAAGCATTTCCTTCAGAGGTTTATTCTGAAAAGCATCTCCTTCGGGGACTTCATTCTGTAAATCATTCTCCTTTAGAGTTTTATTCTGAAAATCAATCTTATTCAGGCCTTCATTCTGAAAAGCATTCTCCTTCAAAGGTTTATTTTGAAAAGCATTCCCCTTCAGAAGTTTATTCTGAAAAGCATTCCCCTCAGAGACCGAATTCTGGCAAGCATATCCCTTCAGAGACTAAATTCTGAAAAACATCTCCTTCAGGGTTCCGCTCTGAAAAGCATTTTCCTTCAGAGATTTTTTGAAAAGCATTCTTCAGATACATTCAGGTGTAGACTCATTTTGATATTCCTATCAACAGTTACTTTGGATGGCATCTATAAGCCCATTTTTGGCGACACTCTATCACCTCTCAGAAGGGAATATTTAAGCCTATTCAAGCATTATAATCAACCAACAGTGTTACTTCGTGCACATGTGAGTGCAAATTTCTGGGCACTTAAGTGTTCAATCCTCTTCCACCTTCAGATCCCGAATGGCGATCATGCCAATCTAACTCTTCAGGTTTAAGAAGATTGAACAGTGGCAACTGTTGTACCCCAAAATTTTCCCTCCCATTTTCAAGACAATATGATTCAAGATACCTTCTCATTCTCCTAAAGTTCTCAAATACTTAAGACTACTCAAATATTGATTAGACAAACCTTCCTCCTAAGCATTGACCTACAACTAGGGATTTGTTTTTCTCAAGGGAAATTGGACTTCTAATGCCTCAAGTGGATATCATGGTTTCTCATATACTTCAAATAATCCTCATGCCAAGTTTCAAGCCTTGCAGCACAAGTTTTCTTAGTCAATTGCTCAGATAAGTAAAAATCAATTGTATTGGACAAAAAATTAATTATGGTCAACATACATTCAAACTTCAATATTTTTGGTAAACATCAATAATTTTAGGTCACATTCATCATTTTAGCAATGGTTGATCATGATTCATTAATAAAATTCAAGACATGTTCAAAAATTCAAAAGTTGCTAAATTAGGGTTTTAACCATTTCTTTAGGAGAAGTCAATTGAACTTTGACCAAGCATAACTTTCACATACTTCATCATAAAATTCTCAGCCAAATCCCATTTTGAAGTAAATTCAATTCTCTACAACTTTGTCTCTCAAAGCTCAAGTCCAAAAAGTGTTTCATTTGAGAGATATGGGCCAAAACATTATAAGTCATTTTAAAAGTCAATAAAAAGACACTTTTTGTCAAAGCAATTACATAAACATAAGTTCTTCAAATGGAAAAATGACCATCTTAAAGATTGTAGGGGACATATTTAGGTTTCCAAAAAGTCAAAGATCACCTTCATATGACAAAAATTGAGAAAGTTATGATTGGTACAAATTGGGCAATTTTGAGAAAATGCATGAAATCCAATTTGAGCAAACTTGAATTTTTGGGCTAGTGGGCTTATCTTTTAAAGTCCAAACGTGTTCTTGACCTCATAAGAGACTCCTAAGTCCATTCATTTATTTTTGTGATCTTTATTTCTTTTATTTTTGATTTTACTCATTTAAATTCAAAATTAAATCAAATAAATATTAAATGAACGTATAAAGCATAAAAGGCTTTTGGTTCAAATCTTTTGGAGGCCCAAGATCACATTACAAATCGTGTGGAATTATTCTTGAAACAAATCTTCATGGTTTTTTAATATTCCAATCTATTTTTCAAACAAAATTAAAGAGAGGTTTTACATGATGTCCAAGCCCGTCTTTTAACCTAATATCTTCTCCTATATATACATTTCATATTAAAATAAAGAGAGGACACAAAATATTGCTCAAGAAACAAGGGTTTGAGGTTGGAATTTGAAAAGAAAAGAAGGAATTCAAAATCTATCATTCATCCATTCTCAAGGCAAACCACCCATTCAAATTGATCCCTGAGATATTACATAGTAAGTTTTAATCATTCTTGATGATCAAATAGGCCTAAAACTTGCATTCCAAGCATCACCTTTTTGCATATTTCATGAAATTCATATTTTTATTTTTGAGATGATTTGATTTAAACTAACAATTCTAGTGCGTTCCTAAGACAAATTAGTGCAGGTTTAACCGCTTGCATGAGGCCCATGCTGCTAGAATCATACATCACCATGTTTGAACCATTATGCATTATTTTGTTTGTATCTCTTTGTGTAGGATGAATTAGCAAAAAATAAGGCCACCATTAGATTCATAAGGGTTGATTTAGGGGGGTAGGTGATCGCGACTTTATGAGTCTATCGGGTGTAGTGACTGCAAGTGCACAATTTATCGCATAGTTTTAAAAGATATCAACCTCACAAGGACTGATGGTCAAAACTACTGTTATCTAAGGGTTACTATGTAAAGCTAAGGCTAATTATAAAATTGGATTTTTGGGTTTGATCAGGAATTAACTAAAATTTAATAATTAATAACGAGACACCGGTATGTATTTCGTCAACTTAAGGGATTCTATAAATCATTGGCATTTGTTTTTAGTATTAAAACACGGTTCAGTGAAACTATTAGTTTAAAAACCCTCATCTCAAACTTCCGTTCTATTGAATCAGATTATATCAGTCAAGCTCTAAATGAGCTCTTCTGTTGTTTCATTTAAACTCAAAAGTATTTTTTTGAAAAAAAATATGGTCCAATTAACTTTAAAACCTCAAACTTCTGCTCTGTTGATTTTAACCATAGACTGTCTCTTATTTTCGTACAAAAACAATTAAATGTTCAATTGGAAATTAAAACAAGAAAAGTATTTTTTTTGTAAAAATAATAATGCCAATTAATTACCGAATCCTTTTGGTCAAGCTTTGCATACCGGTATCATGGAATCTAGCCAGACATAATATTATTGCAGAACAACATAAAATTAAAACGTAAATTCAACAACGCATGCATGGTAGGAAATAAATAAATTATGCTTATTAAATAAGAACCTGAAGGTGAATAACAAAATGATTAATTCCAAACAATGCGTGTCCTCCACAAGCCGGCAGCTTGTAGTAAAAATAACTTGAAATAAATTTAAGTAATCCTAAGAAAATTCTGGAAGTCTGGAAACAAACTAGTGTTGCAGTATTTCTCCGATGTGGAAAAATACTGCTTTGATGGTGGGACTTTTATTGCTTACGAAATACTACGAAAAGTGGAAAAGTAATGCTGGAAATATAACTGGAAAATATCCAACGGAATACAATAAAATAATGCTGAATAGGGAAAGTAAAAATTGAAAATAATAATACTGCGTAATTATTCAAAATGCCAGAGAGAAATCGAGCGTGAGGGAGAGAGGAGAGCTTCAATTTTTGGTAATTGCTTCCATATATAGAGTCCATTTAGTTGAGGAAAAATATGTAACTTCCCATGATTCTCGTTCCTAAAGCATGGAGAAAATCCAAGTGAACATGGGTTTAGTATGCTTCAGTGGCGAAAGTTTCGTAACTCCTTGGATCGTGGCGAGCATGATGTGTATCGTGACGTGGGGCATATAATGAACATATTTCCCGATCTTAACGTGAGACATGCCGAGGGGCACAAAAATCAAACTTGTCCCGATTGTAACATCTTGTGGCGGGCGTCACGCTTCTGTTTATAGAAATGCTGCATTTTGCTGTTTTATAGCCATTTCTTCTTCATTTTTTCATTCTTTTTCTTCCTTTTCTTATTTATGCCTTGAAATGCTAAGTACCTGAAATATGTTTCAAGAACTACAAAAAGGGATAAAATGTGACATAATAATCAAAGAAATGGAAATTTAATCTATGTAATTCAGGCAGAAAATGATATATTTTTTTGTGTTATCAAACTCCTCTAAGCTTGACTCTTTTCTTGTCCTCAAACAATAAAGTCAGTATATATAAAAAAACAATAAGGCACAAGTTAAATGCAATTTCATGATGCAATTCGAATCATAAGAGGTTGCCAATGTTTTATGGAAATGTAAGCTCAACATAACACAAAGGATACGGTAATAACACTAAATATCTCCCATTGTGCAGACCAATTCCAGTCATGCCATTATAGCTCAACATAATTAGTTTTGCTAAATTTTACCCGTTTTAATTCCAGCGCAATCACATTAAGCCCTTTATCTTCACACACACATAGTAGAGTAGCCGGTTAGTGACTATGATCATTTTAAGCATGAGGTTCTGGAACATGAATGCGGTAACCTCCTTTAATTCACCCAATTGCAAGTTGCAGGGGATCAGACCGTAGCCCGCCCTACCAAGTTCAATACCAGACACCTCTGAACCAATTGACAAAAAGTTTTTATGTTATATCACGTAGGTACTACATCCGTTAGATTAAGCGACCGTGTGAGGGTCGCCTAACTTAATTGGTGCATTCCCTATTTTCTTACAGTAAAGCATATATCTTTCAAATACACTCGATAGTTCACTTATATATATCGACTCCCTATGTAATTTGTGTTTAAGACGGTGTTGACTTCTAGATAAACTACTCGGGGCTATTTTAAAGTTAAAGTTTAAGATTTCAGTATAAAGGGTACTAAAATCGATCTAGCATAATCTGGGGATTTAGAGTGTTACGGCAGTATCTATCGTACTTCTCTTTCACTCAAAGTTTGTCATATATCTTTTAAAAAGTGAGCAACCTATATATTCTTCGAATGCGTCAGATTATGAAAGTAACTAACAAATTTTTTTTGTTATGGCTCGAGAAAGTGGGAAATTAGATAACAATGGAAAAATTGCATAAATGAAGTTAAAAGTACAAAGATTGTCTTGATTACAAGAAATAGAAATGAAAGATCTACCTAGGAAACAACAAAGAGTTCTTAACTAACTAGCTCCCTTAAGCTTGAAACAAGCAATGTCCCAATGCTTAAAATAAGAAGGAAACAAGAAGAGAAGCAAAATAGATCTATTCTTGCTCATTATCGCATTCTCTTCCTCGTCCTCGTGCTCATCCACGTGTACCCGGAGGATGGGGCATGGCTACATGGTAAATATAATCATGAAAACCATTCATGCATATAGTCAAGGCCTCCATTTCCTCAGTTAATCTCGCAGCCTGACACATGTTTCTTTCGTCGTATTCTTACTGCTGAGTTTGCATGGCCAACATAAGTTACAACATTTCATTTTGGTTGTTTTGCATAGCCTGCATTCTCTCATCCTGTTCCATTATGGCAGCCATAATGTCATCATTCGAGGCCAGTACTCTTTCTCTTCTTCTCCTGGGACTAGTGGACGTGCTTTCCACGTTTTCAGGAGGAGCTTGCTATTCAGTGTCTCCCTGTTCCATTTCTTGCTCCATTTCATCCACTTGGACATTCCCCTGGTCGCTTCACGCATTATCTCTAGGTGCATGAGCATCAAGGTCATAAAGCCACTTAGACAAGTCTGTAACATTAGTAAGCATAAAGTTTTGGCAAAATGATACTTGGAACTACCTTATTGTGCACCATAAGATTGTACCTACCATATCTTCTGACCTTAATCAAGTGGCCAGCCCGACAGTTGTCAATGTCAATGAACGTGGGCGGTAATGATGGCGAATTTGCAAGCTTGTATTCAAGGTGAAGGCCAAGTGCTATAGAGGTTACTATCCCTCCAATGCAGAAAGGCGTAGATCCTCTGGCGCACAAGGACTGGATATGTGATAGGAGGAAAGTTCTTGCATTGATCATTTGGTTAGGTTTGAAGGTACAATGGAGGAGGAACAACTCTTTAGAATTAACTTTGTTATTGTTCATTCTTCCAAAAATTATATTGGATATGGCACGGTGGAAGTACCTTATTGCGAGATTATGAATGGATGAAGCATAAAGTCCTTCCCAGTTGTTCGGTTCCTCATTGGTAAGAACTTTCCAAAGCGCGAAACTTGTATATGCCCAATCAAGGTCTTCTGGAATGCAGTAGTGTACAATCCCTTCGGTAAAAAAGTGGAAGAAGGCACTTAGAGTGGATTGACATACGAAATATTCATTGTTGAACATTCTAAAATTGGCGGAGCCGGATAGGTGCTCTTTATCGTCACACAAAAGGTTGTTTGAGAACGAGCTCAGAAATTCCAAGGTTAGCGACTCGTATATTGGGAGGTTTTGAATGCAGATGAATGTTAAGTCGGAGTGATGGAGTAACCACTGGATGCTATCGAGCAAGCCTAATTTTTTGAGGCACTCAGTATCCACATACCATGTCGGTACGACGGAGCATTGATAGAACTTGAGGTACTGAGCCCTTTGGTTCTCTTCGGCTTCTCCGTTGCGAAATGTAATGCTGGAAAGATCTGGTTTAAGTATGGAATTTCTTTGTGCCATTGTTGAAGCAAGGAAGGAAGATGGGTGAAAGTTTGTGTGAGAAATTGGGGATTTTGGAATGGAAAAGGGTTTGGAGATGGTTTATGTAGAGAAATATAGTGATGGTAATAAGTGGGGTTTAGTGGATTTTTATGGAAATGATAATGGGAAAAGAATTAGGCATAGGTTTAATGTATTGTGATCGGCGCTTGAAGAAAATGGAAGGGTGAAAGGGTTCTGCGATAGTTGTTGTAATAATACAGGAACGCTTCTGTTCTTTAGTGCGTGTCAAGCGTCATGCATATGTGTCGAGCGGGATTGGGTTATGTGAAGCGTGATAGACATCACGCTTGTGTGGCGAACGACATTCGTCTGAATATTTTGAAGTTTGTTATGCATTATATCATTTCTATACTTTACATAAAATATATTTGAATAAATAATATGGAAGTATTTAAGCATATATATATATACGTGAATATTATAATAATGCAGTACGTCTGGTAAATCAGCCACATCGGTCAAGCGATATAGAGAAAAGATGTTGATAAATATAATCCAGTTGTTCGACTACCGTATCCATAAAGGAATGGAAGTCAATCTGCAGAATAACAAGCTCGTCCTTCAACAAATTAATCTCTGATTGGATGGCAGTCAAAGAGGGAGCAGGATGAAATACGGGAGGTGGAGAAACAACTGGAGAGTCGGGGAAGTTTGAGCCAATCTTTTCGGGAGATGGGAAGTCATGGTAAAAGGGAGTCTCAGGAGTGTGTGATGGTGACATGTATGGTACGCCCCAATCATATAATCAGTTTTTTTGTCATGTATGCTTGTCCTAGGGCCAGGTAGGGTAAAAAGTGGCATCAACTGATTGTGAATGAGCAGCTCGAAGTTACCTGGGCCTAGGTTTCCAATGATACCCCTATTGAAACATAAATTTATATTCATAGGTTGAAATCTACCCTGAGGGACAAGGTTCAGCAGTTGTTGTCTTAACCCAATATCATTACCTATCATGGTCACTAATCCACCTATGAGAATGAGTTCATGTGCCGCTCTCGCAAGACAGTGAAAGTTTGCTAGCATAAATGTAGCTCTATTTATGGGGCGGTTTTGCAAAGTGCAGAACGTGATAAAAAGCTCAGCTCTAGAATCAGTGGTAATGTTTTCTGCTTTACCAAAAAGAGTGTGGGCTAGGATTTTGTGGAAATATATTAAAGCTGGGTTGTGGATACTTTCAAGGTGCATGTCCTCAGGCTCAGGGTTACTAATGCCTATAATGTCCCCCAAGAAATAATCTAGCTCACCTACATTAAAAAGCTCTTCCTGGATTACGGTAAATGCATCTAAGCTATGTGGGATTCCTAGTGTGATACGGTGGAAAAAACGGACTGTTTTTTGGAATGCTGGTTTGCATTTTGCGTCTGTGTTTGCAAAATGTCGCGGTAAGCAAGAGTCGCCACCGACTTTTATTTTATCCAACAAGGAAAGGAAAAAAGCACAGAAAAATTCCTTTTTTGAGATTTTCTGAGTACGGGGGGTAGATTATAGAAAGGGAAGGTATTAGCACCATTTCTATCCATAGTTATCTACGAGCTCTTAGGTACTTGCTCATTGTTTTCAAAATTGTTTTCTTTGTGCTTGTGGGTTTGAAAAAGTTTTTGTTTTAACTTCGATTTAACTCTTGCGTCTGTCTTCAAGAGTGTAATGAAGTGTTTTTGAAAACTTTGTTTGTAAAAGTGTAAGTGCGAAAAAGTTTTGTTTTGAAACAGCAAGTACTTAAGAACTAATCTACCTACTCGAAAAAGGAATCGTTCTATGTTAATTTCCTTTAGACAATGCTATCCCACTATTAGTGAGTAGGTAGCACCGTCGTTAGAGTTTGTGGGTCAATTCTAATGAGGGACATACGGTCACTAAAGCAATGTTAGGATGCCTTAGCGGTAACCCTAATGTATTAGCTCATTTGTTTGAGGCAACAATATCCGAGGTAATCATTTTGAGGCAACTATGATATTTTAGACAAGAGGACGACCTCTAAAACGACCTATACTCAATGATCGTGTACGAAGGCAACCAAGTGGGGTGTACCTTAGGAGTGCACATGTGCGAGTGTGTTGATTTTGGTTATTTTTATCTTTGCACGTGTTAAGGGTGATCTAACTGTTTTTTAAATTAGGCATTCATTCTTGTCATGCAAGCCCTATTATCAAACATCTAACAGTTGTATAATTTGCATAAATTAAAGGTGTGGAATTTAAACTAAATTATTACAAGGCATCGGGTATTTACATCGCCAAAAGCAACCCTTTGAAATTTAAATGCGGAAAAATAAATAAATGTCCTATTAAAATATTACATCCCATGAGCAGTTATATTAAATATCGTAAAAAAATAAATAAAAGCGGTAAAGGTAAATAAACGTCCTAATTAAATTATTACAAACTATGAGCAGATACAATAATTGGGCAAAATAATAATAAAGCGCGCGATTAAAAATTAGATCGACGAGAAATTAGGGTTTTGACCCTTCTATCCTAATTAAAAAAATAAAATGTTTTTTTTGTTGTTTTTTTATATTTTTTTAAGAAAAGAAATTAGATTTTTAAATTAAATGCAAAATTGATTGGTTATTAAATTAATTAATGAAAATGATTAAATGACATATTTTTGGGTTTTTGTTATTTTAGGAAAGAAATTAAATAATTAAGTTAGTAATAAAACCTATTTATTCTAATTAATTTTAATTATGTAAAAAGAAATTAAAGTTGTCTAATAATTAATAACCTAATTAAATTAATTACTTTTTTTTAATAAAAATAAATATCTTGAATTTAATTGAATAGAAAAAAAAATTGTGATTTTTTGATAAAAAAGAAAATAATTTGATGGGTTAGTAAAATAATATAAATATAAAAGAATTAGAGAAAAGCAAATTGGGCCTGCAATGTGGGGGTGCAATCATCAGAAATCTCTAGGCCCGAATCTTCGAAAGCTTCAAGATCTAACTATGGTGTTTTTTTTATTCTTGCATGGAACCTATGATTCAAACATCCATAATTGTTCTATATAAACTCAAGCAAACGTTAGCATACCATAAAATGTGATTAAAATTAGAGTTTCAAAATTTAAAATTTTACCAAACCGGTGTTGTCAAATGGGGGCGTGCTAGGCGTGTGATGGATTGCTCTTGGGCCTTATAAGACTCTTGAGGACTTCAAGAGGATGGTTTGAGGCTTGATGTCAATTGAGAGAGACCGGAACCTCGAGATATGACTTGCACCAATTCTTTGATTTCTGGAGAGCTTTTTGAAGAGCTTTTTGAAAAGCTTTTTGAGAGCTTTTTAGAGAGGATTTTCGTGTCTTTCAAGCTTGTATGGCTCTATATTTATAGAGGAGAATGAGGGGACAAGAAATCATGGAAAGAATCTCCCTCATAATGTTGTGTTTTAAGACCATGATCAAGATTTGAAAAAAAATGCCATATTTGATGATTTTATGCCATTTTCACATGTGGATGAACCTGGACATATTTGAAAAGTTATTGCACGAAATCAATTGACATAAACCAGCATAAAACTTTCCCAAAATGGATTCACATCAAAATTTACATTATTTCTATTATTTATTTATTTAATTTTGAACTTTAATGAATAAAATATCAAAATAAATAGCATAAATAGTAGAAAAATATATGGGTGGGCTTAGAGGTCGTGCACCATGTTAGGAATGAGTTTCAAACTTGAAAAGATAGGCCCATTTGGAAAAAATCCATGTTTGGTCAATATTTGCTTCATGCATTTTTTCAAAAATCGTCCAACTTTGACAATGCATATCTTCTTCAATTTTGAACTGTTGGAGATTTTCTTGGACTTTTTATAAATCCTGAGATGTCCTCTAACCAACCCTTTTGGTCTCATCTCATTTTGATATTCCATGCTCAAGTTAGAAGCTTTGACAAAAAAAGTGTTTTTGTTGACTTTCAAAAATGACCTATAATTTCAAAATTCATAACGTCTTGTGAATGCATTTTTTGATCTTTGGTTATGAAGATGGATTGTAGGAAATTGCATCCTCTTAAAAATGAGCTTTGGATGGGTCATTTCTCATAAAGTATGAGAAAGTTATGCTTGGTCAAAGTTGAGTTGACTTTTCCTACAAAAACCCTAATTTAGCAACTTTTGAGTCTTGATGAATTTTGAGCAATCCTTGATGAATCATGATCAAACCTTGATCAAATGATGAAATATCCTTCAAAATGAGAATGTTGGAAAAAAAATCTTGAAGTTTGACTGTATTTGGGTCACAGTTGACTTTTGCCCTAGCATAGTCGATTTTTGGACCCTTGAGTAATTGACTGAGCAAACTTCCTCTGCAAGGCTTGAAACTTGACATGAATGATCTTGAGAACATATTAGGACATTGGTGAGCATTTGAGGTCATTTGGACTCAAGGATCTTGATGCAACATAAAACCCGAATTTGGGGTTGACTGCCTTAGGAGATAGCTTGTGTGACCAACTCTTGAGCTACCTTGAGCCACTTGGAGATTTTTCTTGCAATGTTTTGAGGAATATGAGAGGGAAAATTTTGGGGTACAACAGCTTCCCCTGTTCAATCTTCTTAAACCTGAGGATGTAGATTAGCTTTCGTGCCTTTCGTGATCCAAAGGTGGAAGATGATTGGACACTAGAGTGCCCAGAAATTTGCACTCGCATGAAGTGGTATCAGCCTTGTGATATTAGGAATGGGCTTACAGATGCCATTAGGAGATTTATGGCGGGAGGATGGGCTTAAAGATGCCATCTGCAAGAGTGTCAATCGCATAAGAGATTCCTTAGAGAGAGCTCGCATACCTATTATTGTGGAAGATTTCGTTTGGGGAAGTCTGATCTTTGTTGAGATTTAGGAGCTTGCCTGTACTTCAGCTGAGAGAACATCTCCGCTGAGCTTTAAGAACTTGTCCGTAATTCAACTGGGGGAAATCTGTCGAGATTTATAACCTTATCTGTAATTCAACCGAGGATAATTCAGTTGAGATTTAAGAACCGGTCAGTACTTCGACTTGGGAAACATCTTCATCGAGATTTAGGACTTGTCTGTAATTCAACCGAGAATAATTCTGTTGAGATTTAAGAACTCGTCCACACTTCGACGGAGGAAAATTTTCGAGATTTATAACCTTATTTGTAATTCAACCGAGACTAATTCAGTTGAGATTTAAGAACCGGTAAGTACTTCGACTGAGGGAAACATCTTCATCGAGATCTAGGAACTGTCTGTACTTCAATGGAGGATAATTCTGTTTAGATTTAAGACTCGTCCACACTTCGAAGGAGTAAAATTGTCGAGATTTAGAACCTTATCTGTAATTCAACCGGGACTAATTCAGTTGAGATTTAAGAATCGGTCAGTACTTCGACTGAGGGAAACATCTTCATCGAGATCTAGGAACTGTCTGTACTTCAACAGAGGATAATTCTGTTGAGATTTAAGAACTCGTCCACACTTCGACGGAGGAAAATTGTCGAGGTTTAGAACCTTATCTGTAATTCAATCGAGACTAATTCAGTTGAGATTTAAGAACCGGTCAGTACTTCGACTGAGGGAAACATCTTCATCGAGATCTAGGAACTGTTTGTACTTCAACGGAGGATAATTCTGTTGAGATTTAAGAACTCGTCCACACTTCGACGGAGGAAAATTGTCGAGATTTAGAACCTTATCTGTAATTCAACTGAGACTAATTTAGTTGAAATTTAAGAACCGGTCAGTACTTCGACTGAGGGAAACATCTTCATAGATATCTAGGAACTGTCTGTACTTCAACGGAGGATAATTCTGTTGAGATTTAAGAACTCGTCCACATTTCGACGGAGGAAAATTGTCGAGATTTAGAACCTTATCTGTAATTAAACCGAGACTAATTCAGTTGAGATTTAAGAACCGGTCAGTACTTCGACTGAGGGAAACATCTTCATCGAGATCTAGGAACTGTTTGTACTTCAATGGAGGATAATTCTGTTGAGATTTAAGAACTCGTCCACACTTTGACGGAGGAAAATTGTCGAGATTTAGAACCTTATCTGTAATTCAACCGAGACTAATTCAGTTGAGATTTAAGAACCGGTCAGTACTTCGACTGAGGGAAACATCTTCATCGAGATCTAGGAACTGTCTGTACTTCAACGGAGGATAATTCTGTTGAGATTTAAGAACTCGTCCACACTTCGACGAAGGAAAATTGTCGAGATTTAGAACCTTATCTGTAATTCAACTGAGAATAATTCAGTTGAGATTTAAGAACCGGTTAGTAGTTCAACATAGCTAAGAACTTAACTGCATCCTTCCTGAAAGGTAAAGGTCAGTCGTATGCAATGCATGATATATATCAAGCAATGATGTTCTCAAAATAAATGAGATTGTGTTGTATGATGCATATATGCATGTATCATGATGTATGGAAATGTAATGTTTTTAGCTGGGGAAAATAAATCCCGTATAGCTGCTGGAGAAAAGAGTTGAATTCTTCATTTTTGCTGGGGATGGCCAATGAAGATATTGTGAGAATAAACCTGCAGGAGAGGATAACTCCGTTGGGGAATAAACTGATGAGGAGATTACTTTGTGGGGTAGAGATGCTCTGCTGAGGATTCCACCAATAAGTTCCGCTGGGGATGAATTACCATTGCTGGTGATACTGAATCCTGTTGGGGATTGAATTCCTGTTTGTGAAAGGAAAGAACTTCGCTGGGGATGATCTTTCAGTTGCGAATTCACTGGGGATGACCTTTTAGGCTCTACCGGGGACAATCTTATAAAGTCTACTGGGGATAATCCTCCAAACTCTATTGGGGAAGCTTTTTCAGACTGCACTGGGAAAAAATTTCAAACTCCACTTGGGATATTTATACTCCGCCGGGGATAATAAGACATTTTAGCGCTGATGGTAGATAAACTCTTCTTGGGGAGAATATTACCGATTCATTCACAGTTGCAAGTCTCAGCTAGGGAGAGTTAACATTATTGTCTTTTCTTACTTTGCGGGGAGTGAATGCTACTGGGACGCGTGCTGAGGATATGACGATGTCTTTGCATCGAGACTTTTCTTCCCTTGTATCTGCGGGAGAAGGTGCCTGCAGAGGCCTTGTGGATCGAGTATTATCCCAACCTATAAGGTGCTTGGTATCCTTCGATCGAAATGACAAGTCTTCTTCTGGTAGGCAAGTGACGAGATGACGCGACATAGTCGTACGCTTTAATCCCTAACTTTTGCCTGGACTGTCTTTTCAGATTTTCAGTCCTCCGGGATACCCTTTCTTTCCCAAGCCGCCCTTTCGGGTTTTCGACTTGCCGGGTGTACAGATTTTTTCATTTTTTATCCCTAATTTTTGCTTGAACCCTTTTGGTTCGTCGGGATGCCCTTATTTTTTCCTAGGCCAGTCAACCTAGCGGGTCTTTGTTCATGCGCAGTAATTTCTGACTATGTCCCCGCTCTCAAAGTGTAGGGAGTTGTCACTGTCAGTAGTGTTGTGTTTCCATACTACCAGAAGATGTTTGATCATGCAATACTCGTTGCTGGAACTCATGCCTAATGCCCCAAGTGATGGAGATTTGCCCCTGGCTATTTGGCATCTTTGAGAGATTTCTTGAATCTTGACTTAACTGCCCCAGATGATGGATAATGATCATGTCTTCCCCTTGGTTGGAAGTGCTTTTCCACTTGAGGTGACCCTTTTTGTTGAGAAGGTTTTTGTTCACTGGATATTCGTCGTGCAACTTTCTCTGCTGTTGAGCAAATAGTCATATGCAAACAATGTTATTTTAAGAATTCAAAGCTTATGTTTGTTTTGAAGTTCTTTGAAAATGCAGTTTTCAATAAAACAAGCAAATGTTTTTGTAAAATGTGATGTCAACTCAGGATTTACAGCAAGCCCTACAGGAGTCAGGATACCTTTTGTAACAATATTCTTTCAAACTAACCCATGCCTCAGCTAGGACTTTTTAAGGGTTATAACGTGGCCTGGTTCACGGTTCAAGAAACAAAGGATAAAGGCTCAAATTTTATTTGTACCCACCCGTTCTTCATGATGTTCTTCGATCCTAAACTCAGCTAATCATTCTTTTAGATCTCGTTTGAGTCTTTGCTCTGATATTCCAGTAATGGTTCGGATACTGACAGTTTATTTCGAATAGGCAGTCATTTCCTTTGAGAGTTTGTAGGACCTCTTTCTTTTTGATTTTATTGTCCTTATTTTTTTCCTGAACTGTTTGTTTTTGTGACTATAGTCAGCGGGATGCCCCAGTTTTGTAAGTCTCCTTCATAGGTTTTGACTTAATGAGCTTTTATTTCTGAGAGATGATGACTTCCTGTCCTGACGATTATAAGGAACCATCACCATCTTTTATTTTGGAAGGACCTCTTTGATGCTATTCATTGTGCACCCAAATTAACTGAGCAAACTACCCTGCCCCAGGTTGTGATTAAGGGTTTTAATTCGTGTGAAAATAAAAACTCCAACTTCTTTGGCTCAAAGGGGTTGACAAGGGATTATCTTCCTTATAACTCCATTGTTTAGGATTTGAAATAATGCATGTACATCGTCAGCAGGGTCTGTTCAAAGCATACTGTAGAGATTTTGATATAATTTTCGTCATCCTCCCTCTAAAGGCTTAGAGTTTTTTTAATCGAGAGTTGAACATCACAAAAAATGAAAGCAATTTGAATATATAGTGAATACGAATGGATTGATTCAAAATAGACATATGCAATGCATTGATAAAATAACAAAGTTTGACATGAATAAATGTCTGAATAATCAATTGAAAATTCTAATGAACAAAAAGTCTTATCGTCTCAGGATTTGTCACTTCAAATGGTGAGCCTTGGAGGGATGGTAGAAGAACTCAGCCTGACCATCTTGTGTGAATTCTAATGCTCCTTCATCAATCAGGTTTTGAATTTTGTATTTCAACTTCCAACAGTCGTCAGTATCCTGCCTCGGGCTGTTAGAATGGTATGCACACCTTGCATCAGGTTTGTAGTTGGGTGAAGAAGTCTTAGGATTCGGATGAGGTCCTACCAATGTTACCAGATTCAATCTCAACAGGTGTTGCAAAGCTTGGGACAGCGACATATTGAGCTTGGTAAACTGCCTCTGATTAACCCGTTGTTTATGGCAAGGTTGTTGTTTGACCCGTGAGGTAGTAGCAACTTGGAGAGTTCCATTATTCACCATACCAAACTCTTGTCTTCTTAGAGGTTGATTAATGATTTGATCTCTGGCCTCGACCGTTTGCTTCATACTATTGTGTTGGTCTTGATGAAACTGGTTGATAATGGTTCTCAGCTCTTCTTGTTCCCGGGCTAGGCCTTGGATAAGAGCCATCTGCCCCAGCATCTGGGTTCTCATTGCATCTACCTCAGCTTGCAATTGTTTCAGTCGTTCGTCCTTATTGTCTTCAAGACTTTTCTTGACCAAGTTCCCAACGAGGAGTGTTTTTAACTCTTCCTGTCCCTTGGATAGGTTTAGGAATATGTCCCCGAACTGAGCTTCTTGAGTTTGAAGATCTTGGTTGTCTTGTTGGAAATCCATTGCTGAAATAAACAGCGAGAACATGATAGACCTGTACTGGAAGACTTGTTATGCAATGATATGTATGATATATGTATGCAATGTTTTCAAGGATCTCGCGGGGTAAACAAGAAACTGTTAGAATTTGTTTGAAGAAACTTCGTGTCGTTAAGAGTCATTCTTCAAGAGTCAAGCTCACCATATCGAGTGGGTCATAGCCCCTGACTCAAGTTATCGTGTTTTAATCTCTAGATGGCATTGGCTAGAGGAAAATAAATCCCCTTTGCCCCTTTCTGGACATTTGATTTACCATAACCTGCACCACAAGCCCTTGAGATCCTTGAAATGGTTAAGGAAATGTTAAGGCAAGATGTTATGATGTGTATGATATGCGTTTAAGCAAAAGTGTGAGGTGATATAAGTAAACCCTGTAATAAATCCAAATTATTGGATAAAGGCTGTAAACAAAACCTGCAAAGAACTCATGTTGTCAGATAACAAGAATGTGCAAGTAGTTCAAGTTTGAAGGCACACAAGTCACACAAACAGCCTTAAGTTTAGGCTGGCATGGAGTTTAGGTATTACCCTCTTTCAGTTTAGTTGGTTCAACCTGTCCTAGAAATAGTAACCGGGTTCTAGAGGATCTCAATATCGCTGACCACCCTCGATCGATCATAATCCCAGTTTAGCAACCTTTTCTTGCGGCCAGAATCATCGCGAGAGTTTGGTCTCAATGAGTGTAGCATACTACTACTGTTTTATGGCCAAGTTGGTCAATTATAGGTGCTAAGGTCAGTTGGTGCTTAATGACCCCTTAGAAGACCCATATTCTCCTCGTTGCGCCACAAGGGATATCGGTACAAACTAAAGTGCCACACCAACGTAGCTACTGCTTCAACTGTATCAGTCTACACCGTACAGTTCCCTCACAGTTTATTGCTACTTACCTAAAGGGTATCCCCCAGATCCGGGTTAGGATCTATAGTAACTCCGATTCAAGCCCACAAAGATAAATCATACAAATCAAGTAATTGAAAACATTATGAATTATTCCTAAGGTACACCCCACTTATAACTCCCCAGCAGAGTCGCCAGTTATGTGATACGGTGGGAAGAACTGACTGTTTTTTGGAATGCTGGTTTACGTTTTGCGTTTTTGTTCGCAAAATGTCGCGGTAAGAAAGAGACGCCAACGACTTTTATTTTATCCAACAAGGAAAGGAAAAAAGCACAGAAAAAATCTTTTTTTGAGATTTTCTGAGTACGGGGTAGATTATAGAAAGGGAAGGTATTAGCACCCTTTCTATCCGTAGTTATCTACGGGCTCCTAGGTACTTGCTCATTGTTTTCAAAATTGTTTTCTTTGTGCTTGTGGGTTTGAAAAAGTTTTTGTTTTAACTTCGATTTAACTCTTGCGTCTGTCTTCAAGAGTGTAATGAAGTGTTTTTGAAAACTTTGTTTGTAAAAGTGTAAGTGCGAAAAAGTTTTGTTTTGAAAGAGCAAGTACTTAAGAACTAATCTACCTACTCGAAAAAGGAATGTTTTATGCTAATTTCCTTTAGACAATGCTATCCCACTATTAGTGAGTAGGTAGCACCGTCGTTGGAGTTCGTGGGTCAATTCGAATAAGGGACATACGGTCACTAAAGCAATGTTAGGATGCCTTAGCGGTAACCCTAATGTCTTAGCTCATTTGTTTGAGGCAACAATATCTGAGGCAACCATTTCGAGGCAACTATGATATTTTAGACAAGAGGACGACCTCTAAAACGACCTATACTCAATGATCGTGTACGAAGGCAACCAAGTGGGGTGTACCTTAGGAGTGCGCATGTGTGAGTGTGTTGATTTCGGTTATTTTTATCTTTGCACATGTTAACGGTGATCTAACTGTTTTTTAAATTAGGCATTCATTCTTGTCATGTAAGCCCTATTATCAAACATCTAACAGTTGTATAATTTGCAGAAATTAAAGGTGCGGAATTTAAACTAAATTATTACAAGGCATCAGGTATTTACATCGCCAAAAGCAACCCTTTGAAATTTAAATGCGGAAAAATAAATAAATGTCCTATTAAAATATTACATCCCATGAGCAGTTATATTAAATATCGTAAAAAAATAAATAAAAGCGGTAAAGGTAAATAAACGTCCTAATTAAATTATTACAAACTATGAGCAGATACAATAATTGGGCAAAATAATAATAAAGCGTGCGATTAAAAATTAAATCGACGAGAAATTAGGGTTTTGACCCTTCTATCCTAATTAAAAAAATAAAATGTTTTTTTTGTTGTTTTTTAATATTTTTTTAAGAAAAGAAATTAGATTTTTAAATTAAATGCAAAATTGATTGGTTATTAAATTAATTAATGAAAATGATCAAATGACATATTTTTGGATTTTTGTTATTTTAGGAAAGAAATAAAATAATTAAGTTAGTAATAAAACCTATTTATTCTAATTAATTTTAATTATGTAAAAAGAAATTAAAGTTGTCTAATAATTAATAACCTAATTAAATTAATTACTTTTTTTTAATAAAAATAAATATCTTGAATTTAATTGGATAGAAAAATGTTTTGTGATTTTTATAAAAAAGAAAATAATTTGATGGGTTAGTAAAATAAATAAATGAAATAATATAAATATAAAAGAATTAGAGAAAAGCAAATTGGGCCTGCAATGTGGGGGTGCAATCATCAGAAATTTCTAGGCCCGAATCTTCGAAAGCTTCATGCTCTAACTATGGTGTTTTTTTTATTCTTGCGTGGAACCTATGATTCAAACATCCATAACTGTTCTATATAAACTCAAGCAAACGTTAGCATACCATAAAATGGGATTAAAATTAGAGTTTCAAAATTTAAAATTTTACCAAACCGGTGTTATAAAATGGGGGCGTGCTATGCGTGTGATGGATTTCTCTTGGGCCTTGTAAGACTCTTGAGGACTTCAAGAGGATGGTTTGAGGCTTGATGTCAATTGAGAGAGACCGGAATCTCGAGATAAGACTTGCACCAATTCTTTGATTTCTGGAGAGCTTTTTGAAGAGCTTTTAGAGAGCTTTTTAAAGAGCTTTTTGAGAGCTTTTTAGAGAGGATTTTCGTGTCTTTCAAGCTTGTATGGCTCTATATTTATAGAGGAGAATGAGGGGATAAGAAAGCATGGAAAGAATCTCCCTCATAATGTTGTGTTTTAAGACCATGATCAAGATTTGAAAAAAATGCCATATTTGATGATTTTATGCCATTTTCACATGTGGATGAACCTGGACATATTTGAAAACTTATTGCACGAAATCAATTGACATAAACCAGCATAAAACTTTCCCAAAATGGATTCACATCAAAATTTACATTATTTCTATTATTTATTTATTTAATTCTGAACTTTAATGAATAAAATATCAAAATAAATAGCATAAAAGTAGAAAAATGTATGGGTCGGCTTAGAGGTCGTGGACCATATTAGGAATGAGTTTAAAACTTGAAAAGATAGGCCCATTTGGAAAAAATCCAAGTTTGGTCAATATTTGCTTCATGCATTTTTTCAAAAATCGTCCAACTTTGACAATGCATATCTTCTTCAATTTTGAACTTTTGGAGGTGTTCTTGGACTTTTTATAAATCCTGAGATGTCCTCTAACCAACCCTTTTGGTCTAATCTCATTTTGATATTCCATGCTCAAGTTAGAAGCTTTGACAAAAAAGGTGTTTTTGTTGACTTTCAAAAATGACCTATAATGTCAAAATTCATAACTTTTTGTGATTGCATGTTTTTATCTTGGTGTATGAAGATGGATTGTAGGAAATTTCATCCTATTCAAAATGAGCTTTGGATGGGTCATTTCTCATAAAGTATGAGAAAGTTATGCTTGGTCAAAGTTGAGTTGACTTTTCCTACAAAAACCCTAATTTAGCAACTTTTGAGTCTTGATGAATTTTGAGCAATCCTTGATGAATCATGATAAACCCTTGATCAAATGATGAAATATCCTTCAAAATGATAATTTTGGAAAAAAATCTTGAAGTTTGACTGTATTTGGGTCACAGTTGACTTTTGCTCTGGCACATTCGATTTTTGGACCCTTAAGCAATTGACTGAGCAAGCTTCCTCTGCAAGGCTTTAAACTTGACATGGATGATATTGAGAACATATTAGGATATTGGTGAGAATTTGAGGTCATTTGGACTCAAGGATCTTGATGCAACACAAAACCCTAATTTGGGGTTGACTGCCTTAGGAGATAGCTTGTCTGACCAACTCTTGAGCTACCTTGAGCCACTTGGAGATTTTTCTTGCAATGTTTTGAGGAATATGAGAGGGAAAATTTTGGGGTACAACACCTAGTAACTCTACTAGCTCTCAGTGGGTGAAGGTGTACTATATACCAAATAGTATAAATGTAATCAATCCTCTATTGAATCCCAGACCGTGGTTAGGTTTGTAGACAAGGGAGCTTAAAAACTCTAAATTCAGTCTACGATAAGAGATAAATTTTATCCTCAAAGCAAATGTATCCCATCCTATTTGGCTCAATAAAAATAGAACACTATCTCGATCCCTAAGGTGATCATGGCTGGTCCGTCGGGGTAGGTACTTAATCGTATCTCCCTATCAGAAAGAGACTCAAACCTCCTTTGTTGATTTCTCCCTTTAAACACAATTCCTATCGTATCAAACGCATTCATCATGTTAGTGTAATTGGCTAATCGGAAAGTTAGCCTAAAGTAGGTTGACAGTTAGCATTAAGTTAGTAGCGGGCAAAATTAAAGAAGAAATAATGCATATTTTAACATCAATAACAATAAAAGAAAGAAAAGAAAATAAACACGAAAATAAGCAAAGCAAAAAGAAAATACTCAAAGTTGGCTTGTCTCCCAAGAAGCGCTTTGTTTAAAGTCGTAAGCTCGACAATACATGGTGATTAGTATGATGAATGGGGTGGCAGCGCATCTAGCCTAATTTCTATGTAGTATTCCTTGTTATCTATGCTATGATATTATTTTAAGCGTTGTCCGTTTACAATGAACGATTTGCAACTCATTCCTTTGATTTCTATTGCACCATTTTTAAAAACCTTAGTGACTTCGAATGGACCAGACCATCTAGAGCAAAGTTTTCCTGGGAATAATTTAAGTCTAGAATTAAATAGGAGAACTATATCTCCTTCATTGGATTCTTTTCTAGATATTCATTTATCGTGCCATTTTTTTGTTCTCTCTTTATATATCCGAGCATTTTCATAAGTGTCTAATTTAAGTTCTTCTAGTTCATGGATATCCAAAATTCTTTTCTCACCCGCAGCGGTGTAATTTAAATTAAGGGTCTTAATGGCCTAATAAGATTTATGTTCTATTTCTACTGGCAGATGACATGATTTCCCATAAACTAGTTTGAATGGTGTGGTTCCAATCGGAGTTTTATATGCTGTCCTATATGCCCATAGAGCGTATGTAACTTAGATGACCAATCTTTCATATAGGTTGTTATAGTTTTTTCTAAGATTTGCTTAATTTTTCCGTTGGAGACCTCTACTTGCCCACTTGTTTGTGGATGATAAGGTGTTGTGACACGATGTCAGATCCCGTACTTTGCTAATAATATTTCTAGGATTTTGGAAATGAAATGGGAGCCACCGTCACTGATGACGAGTCTCAGAACACCGAATCTTGGAAATATTATGTTCTTGAAAAGCCTGACTACTAATCGCGTGTCATTTGTTAGAGAGGCTACAACCTCGATCCATTTCGAGACATAGTCGATAACAACTAGTATGTAGTGATTTCCAAAGGAAAATGGGAAGGGTCCCATGAAATTGATTCCTCATACGTCAAAGACTTCAACTTCTAGAATGCCCTTTTGAGGCATCTCTTCGCGTCTAGAGATGTTTCCAATGCGTTGGCATTGGTCACAATTTTTAATCGTGATATGGACGTCTTTCTAAAGACTAGGACAACAGAGGCCAGCTTGTAATATCTTAGTGCATGTCTTTGATGTACTTACATGTCCTCCATAGGGAGCGGCATGAGAGTGGAAAATTATGTTTTCGATTTCATTTTTGGGAACACAGCGATGGAAATTACCACCGACACCTCTTTTGAAAAGCAAAGGCTCGTTAAATAATAATGTTTAAGGTCATGAAATAATTTCTTCTTTTGTTGATAAGACATATCGGGTGGAAGCACTCTAGCAGCCAAGTAGTTGACTAAATCAGCGTACCATGGTAGTATGGTTGTGGTGCATATTGCTTCCATAATTTCGTTTGTGTTCTTGTCTTCATAAGTCATAGGGTACTCAGTTATAATATTGTCTAATTCTAATTGGGCTACAAGGTGTTCATAAGGAAAATCATCATTGATGGGAATATGATCTGGTTTGATTCCTTCTATTCTGGATAGGTGGTCATCTACTACATTCTAGGTGCCTCTCTTGTCTTTTATATCTAAATTGAATTCTTGTAGAAGTAAGATCCACCTTAGTAATCTTGGTTTGGCATCTTTCTTACCCAAGAGGTACCAAATTGTAGCGTGGTCAGTATAGATAATTATTCGTGCTCTTACTAAGTAGGAACGAAATTTATCTAAAGCAAACACAACATCTAACAATTCTTTTTCAGTGGTGGTGTAATTCATCTGCCCAGGATCTAGGTTTCTACTTGCATAGTAGATCGCATGAAGTTTTTTATCCTTTCTTTGTCCCAAGACTGCGCCTATGACACAGTCACTGGCATCACACATTATCTCAAATACTTCGTTCCAATCAGGAGGTTGCATAATAGGTGCTGAAATTAATGCCCTTTTTAGAGTTGTAAACGCGTCTAAACATTTGTCGGTGAAAATGAAATTAGCATCCTTCATCAGCAGTTCGGTTAGAGGTTTGGTTGTTTCATAGAAGTCTTTAATGAAACGTCAATAGAAACCAGCGTGTCCTAAAAAACTTCTTATTTCTCTAACAGTTTTTGGTGGTTAAAGATTTTCTATAACTTTGATATTTTCTTTATCTACTTCAATTCCCTTATAGGATACTATGTGCCCTAATATAATTCCTTGTCGGACCATGAAGTGGCATTTTTCCGAGTTTAACACGAGATTGACACTCACGCATCTTTCTAGCCCCATTTCAAGGTTCGATAAACATCCTTCAAGACTTTATCCACATACAGAGAAGTCATCCATAAAAACTTCCATCTTGCCATCTAGAAAATCAGAGAAGATGGACATCATACATCTCTGGAATGTTGCAGGGGCATTGCATAATCCGAATGGCATTTGTTTATAGGAGAACGTACCATAAGGACAAGTGAAAGTCATTTTTTCTTGGTCGTCAGGATGGATAGGAATTTTGAAAAATCCAGAATAACCGTCTAAATAGAATAAGTGAGAGTGTTTAGCTAGCCGTTCAAGCATTTGATCAATGAAGGGAAAAGTAAAGTGATCTTTACGAGTGGCTTTATTTAACTTTCTTTAGTTGATACACATTCTCCACCCGATGTGAGTTCGTTGCGCTACAGATTCTCCTTTAGTGTTACTGACAACCGTAACACCACCTTTCTTAGGTATGACATGAATTGGGCTAACCCATTTAGTGTCGGATATTGGGTAGATGATTCCTACTTCTAGTAGCTTTTCTACTTCCTTTTTTACTACATCTCTCAGAATGGGATTTATTCTCCTTTGATGTTCCCTAGAGGTTTTACAGTCTTCCTCCAGTATAATACGGTGCATGCAGATAGATGGGCTTATTCCTTTTAGATCTGATATGTTATAACCTAAAATGGTTGGGTATTGTCTTTGGACATATAATAATTTTCCAGTTTCTATTTGTCCTAGATCTGCATTGACTATAACTGGTCGTTCAAGTTCTGTGTCTAGGAATTCATATCTTAGGTCTTTCGGTAGGGTTTTGAGTTCTATGACAGGCTTGTTTTGACAGGGTATAGGGCAGGAGTTAGGGCTAGGCATTCACTCAGATTTTCATCTTGATATTCTGGGCGCCAATTATCATCTTCGAGAATCGGGGTATGGGAATCTTCAATACTTCCGAATAAGTGGTTTGTTGTTTCTCCAATTCTTTCACGCATTTATCGATTTCATCTAGGAAACAACATGAACCATCGATGGTTGGTGCCATAAGGAATTTAGATAAGATGAATTCAAATTTTTCTTCTCCGACTTCGAAAGTCAGTTTTCCATTTTTAACATCTATCATGGCTCCTGCAGTGGCTAGGAATGGTCTACCTAATATGATAGGAATATTGGAGTCTTCTTTAATGTCCATGATTATGAAATCAGTGGGGATATAGAATTTTCCTATACGTACATGAACATTTTCTAACATACCTAAAGGAAATTTCACTGATCGATCTGCTAATTATACAAACATTCTTGTTGGTCTTAGTTCTCCCATGTTGAGTTTCTTGCAAATTGATAAAGGCATTAGACTAATACTGGCTCCTAAATCATATAGTGCTTTGTCAATGAAATTTTTTCCAATTATGCAAGGTATGGAAAAACTACCTGGGTCTTTAAGTTTAGGAGGCATGTTGTTCTGTATTATAGCAGTGCACTCAATAATGAGCAATACAATCTCGTTATCCTCAAGCTTTTTCTTATTGGATATGATTTCTTTAAGAAATTTAACATAGGAGGGCATTTGTGTGATAGCTTCTGTAAAACATATGGTAATGTTAAGTTGTTTCATAAGTTCAACGAATTTCTTAAATTTCCCTATCTTTTTAGACTTAGCAAGTATTTGAGGATATGGAATATGTGGTTTATAGGATGGCGGAGGCACATAAGGTTCTTCTTTTTCTACGGCCTCTCTATCACCTTCTTTTTCTACTTCCTTTAGTTCAGATTCTTTCTCAATCCATTTTCCATGTTTTAGGTACATGGATGGGTTCTCGATTCTAGGTTTAGTTGGTCCGCCTATTTTTGTCCCACTCCTAAGTGTTGTGGCATTAACATGTCCCTTAGGATTTGGTTGGGGTTGTCCAGGACAAGTTCCAGCTGAAGCAGCTGTAGCTGCTTGCTGTTGAGCCACTTGGTAAATTTGTGTTTCTAACATTTTGTTGTGTGTGGCAAGAGCATCAATCTTATTGGTAAATTGCTTAATCTTTTCACTGGTGTGAATGTTTTGATTCATGAAATCTTTGTTCGTTTGAGCTTGGTTGGCTACAAAGTTTTCTATCATGATTTCAATGTTGGACTTCCTAGGGATATTTGGAATATTTGGGACATTTTGGGTGGATTTCTGAAATCATGGAGGTGTAGTAGGAGCTTGCCCTGGTGTGTACAAAGCATTATTGCTTTTGTATGAAAAGTTTGGGTGGTTCTTCCAAGCATGGTTATAGTTATTACCATAAAGATTTCCTTGAGCATAGTTTACTTGATCAACCGGTACTTCTGTTAAAGATGGACATTCGGGTGCGTTATGCGCGTGAAGTCCGCATAGATCATAGGTTGGAGTTACTACAGCCACGGTGGCTGTGGGAGTTGTGGTCAAGCTTTCTATCTTTTGGGTAAGGGATTCTACCTTAGCATTAACTTGGTCTAAGCTACTAACTTTATGCATACCACCTTTCGTTTGAGATTTCTCCATCATGGTTCTATCGCTTCCCCACTAATAATGATTTTAAGACATACTTTCGATAAGTTGATAGGCATCATGGTATGGTCTATCCATCAGTGCACCACCAACAGCTGCATCAATTGTTAGTCTTGTGTTGTACAAAAGACCATTGTAAAAGGTGTGGATGATCAACCATTCTTCTAGACCGTGATGTGGACAGAGTCACAACATGTCTTTGTATCTTTCCCATGCTTCGAAAAGAGATTCACTTTCCTTTTGTTTAAAGCCATTAATATTGGCTCTTAGCATAGCTGTTTTACTTGGCGGAATATATCGCGCTAGGAAAACTTTCTTCAATTCGTTCGATGTTGTAACGGAGTTGGATGGTAGAGACTGGAGCCATGCTCTAGCTCTATCTCTTAATGATAAAGGAAAAAGGCGAAGTCTTATTGCTTCAAGGCTGACTCCATTTTCTTTCACTATGTCTGCGTAGTGCACAAACACAGAGAGATGAAGATTTGGATCGTCTGTAGGAAATCCTGAAAATTGATTTTGTTGGACAACTTGCAAAAGTGAATGAAGGATTTAACTCGAAATTGTTCTGTGCGATAGCGGGAGTAACAATATTGTTGTGGGGTTTCCTCTTACGATGGGGAAGCATAATCCCTCAGAGGGCGATTTTGGGGTCCTTCAGCCATTTTGGGGTCAGGAAAAGCAAAGTTAGGAAGATTGATTTCGGGAAGATTGTACTTGACTTGGTAATCTCTGATTCGGCGTCTTATACTAACAAAATGCTCGACTTCGTCAATTGGTTGTTCTAATTCATCGTCTTTAGAGAGAGTATTTGGTATACAATCAACGGTTAAAATTAAAAAAATAAAATTGGTTTCCTTAGTCTATATTGTGTAACAAGGGATTTACAGTATTTGACTAATTTAGTCCCCGACAACGGCGCCAAAAACTTAATCGCGACTTTATGAGTCTATCGGGTGTAATGACTGCAAGTGCACAGTCTATCGCGTAGTTTTAAAAGATATCAAACCCACAAGGACTGATGGTCAAAACTACTGTTATCTAAGGGTTACTATGTAAAGCTAAGACTAATTATAAAATTGGGTTTCGGGTTTGATCGGGAATTAACTAAAATTTAATAATTAATAACGAGACACCGATATGTATTTCGTCAACTTAAGGGATTCAGTAAATCATTGGCATTTGTTTTTAGTATTAAAACACGGTTTCGGTGAAACTATTCGTTTAAAAACCCTCATCTCAAACTTCTGTTCTATTGAATCAGATCATATCAGTTAAGCTCAAAATGAGCGCTTCCGTTGTTTCATTTAAACTCAAAAGTATTTTTTGAAAACAAATAAGGTCCAATTAACTTTAAAGCGCTTCGGCTATTTTTAAAATCAATGTTTTAATAACCACTATCTGGTTAAAACCTCAAACTTCCGCTCTGTTGATTTTAACCTTAGACTGTTTCTTACTTCTGCTCTGTTGATTGTAGTAAAAATAACTTGAATTAAATTTAAGTAATCCTAAGCAAATTCTGGAAGTCTGGAAACAAACTAGTGTTGCAGTATTTCTCTGATGTAGAAAAATACTGCTTTGATGGTGGGATTTTTATTGCTTATGAAATACTATGAAATGTGGAAAACTAATGCTGGAAATCTAACTGGAAAATATCAAACGAAATACAATAAAATAATGCTGAACAGGGAAAGTAAAAATTGAAAATAATAATACTGCGTAATTGTTCAAAGTGCCAGAGAGAAATCGAGCGTGGGGGAGAGAAGAGAGCTTCAATTTTTGGTAACTGCTTCCATATAAAGAGTCCATTTAGTTGAGGAAAAATAGGTAACTTCCCATGATTCTCGTTCCTGAAGCGTGGAGAAAATCCAGGTGAACATCCGTTTAGTACGCTTCGGTGGCGAAAGGTTCGTAACTGCTTGGATCATGGCGAGTGTGATGTGTATCATAACGTGGGGCATATAATGAACATTTGTCTCGGTCTTAACGTGAGACATTCCGATGGGCACATAAATCAAACTTGTCTCGGTCGTAACGTGAGACGTGCCGATGGGCACATAAATCAAACTTGTCCCAGTCGTAACATCTTGTGGTGGGTGGCACGCTTCTGTTTACAGAAATGCTACGTTTTGCTGTTTTATAGCCATTTCTTCTTTATTTTTCCATTCTTTTTCTTCCTTTTCTTATTTATGTCTTGCAAATGCTAATTATCTGAAATATGTTTCAAAAACTACAAAAGGGATAAAATGTGACATAGTAATCGAAGAATCGGAAATTTAATCTATGTAATTCGGGCGGAAAATGCTATATTTTTTCGTGTTATCAGTAGGGTCCTTCTTGATCCCTAACATTTATTATATTTGCAGGTGACAAAAATCATCTCACCGGAGAAGACGACCGAAGCTAGGGCTCCAACGCCTCTCTGGTCCACTTTCATATTATATTTATTTGTTGCGTTTGTATGACCGGATGAAAGTGTAGCACTGTTTCTCAAGGCGAAGGTTTGTGAATGTAAGGGTGTGGGTTTGATCCCCGCGTTTGCCATTTTTTTGTTATTTTCCAAATTCATGCAGGTTTCATATATTATCATTCAGTTCTATTTCCAAACACAAACGAGTGCCTGGCCTAGTGGCAATCAGTGCCATGCATGAAGCTAGAGGGCGTGGATTCAAAATCCACCCCATGCAGTTTTACCCTTTTTTTGTTTAACCTAATTTGTTTTATTTTTCTTTTTCTAACCCTAATTTTTTTTAATTAATCAATCATTAGATTAACCTAATTTTTTTAATACTAATGAGTTAGGTTTAGGGTTTTTAACTAACATTTAATTTTATTTATTTAATTAATTAATTAATTAATCAACCCTTTTCTTAAATATTAAAATCAATTAGAATTTAAGTTTTAATTATTATTATCATTCAAATTATTTTTTCACAAAAAAAAAGACAAAAACATTCAAACATTTTCTAACATTTTCTTATTTCTTTTATTGTTTATTTTCTTAGAGAAATTGTATAGGTAGCACAACTTTCCTTGTAATACCATAGATTAACATCCTCGCACTTTTACCTATTATGTAACTGCTCACATGATGTAATAGCTTAGGTTTAAATTCCGCACTTTACTTTCCCATATTTTGTTTTTGTAATGGCTTAGGTTTAAATTCCACCCTTTACTTTCTGCACTTTACTTTCCGCACATTAATTTTTGTACATATGTAATTGCTAGTAATTAAGGTTTATATGGAAAGAATAAAATCAATTGATAGAAAACCCTAATTCTCATGATAAATATAACTGAACTTAACACACTTTTCAAACTGACACCTCTAGGGTAACCTCTCTTCGTTGCCTTCGAAAATAATTGTCATGTCCCTCAAAAATAGGGATGATTTAGAAAAACACCCTTACGAATAAAGATCATAGTCCCTCGATGACCCTTCGAAGTTGCCTGTGAAAAATGATCTAGTCCTTCTGACACAAATTTCTAAAGTATCTCTACATGTTATTTTCAATAACCATTTGATGACCCTACGCTCGTCCCTTCACATCCAATAGATAGGGCTACCTACCAACTAATGGTATGGATAACACTACCTCTAAAGGAGGAGGAAAAGAATAATAACAACCTTTAGTGGGTAAGGAACTCTTAATCGTTTGCTCACAACTCTTTTCTAAAATAAACATTTTTACACGTCACACTTTTCAAACAAAATATTTTTAAAAACTTTGTACGCATTCTTGAGGACTGATACAAGAATCATTACAAAGTTGGTCGTACTTTGGCATTTCAAAAATATTTTCAAACAAATCACACACACAAAGCAAGTTTTTCAAAAGTGAGCTAAGAAATTAAGAGCCTGTAGATAACCACAGATGAAAAGGGTGCTAACACCATCCCTTTTCATAACTTACCCCCTGAACTCAAAATCTATCAAAGGTCTTTCCTGTTCTTTTCACCTTTCCCAAATATTAGATAAAAGAAAAGTCGGTGGCGACTCTTACTATCCGCTCATTTGGATAAAACCAAAAAAAAGTCAGTTCTCCCACCGTATTATAGCTTGTTTCACGCATCAATGGCCATGACTTTCAACCTATTCTTACCCTTACATACCTCAGGAATGATTTGCAATGGATGGCTTGGACTGAAAGTGGCTGAATCTTTGGTTTTGACTTTACCCTAATTCTTGAAAATTTTGAGAACTTTAGGGTTCTTCTTTGAGGCAAATTTTCGTCTCCTTGGATGTATGAACATGTTGTCTATTTATAATGGAAAGTATTAGGTCAACAATATTGAATCAAATCTTGTGCAATTATGCTATAATATTTGATTTGGAATTTGAATAAAATCTTTATTTTTTAGGCCAATCTCATGCCAATCAATCTCATACGGTTTTTGCAAGTTGTCACCAGCTTTTTAGACTTATGATTTAATTCAAAAATAGATTCTCATGCCTTATATCATTTAATTGATATTTTATTTGATTAATTTTTCTTTTAATTGAATAAAATAAAAATAAAAAGAAATAAAAACCACAAAAATAAATGAATGGATTAAGAGGTCTATTATGAGGTCAGGAACATGTTTGGACTTTAAAAGATAGGCCCATTAGCCCAAAAATTCAAATTTGCTCAATTTCGATTTCATGCATTTTCTCAAAATTTACCAACTTGCAAAAATCATATATCGCTCAATTTTTGTCATATGAATTGAGATCTTGGACTTTTTAGAAATCTCAAGATGTCTCCTACAACTTTCATGTTGGTCATTTTTTCATTTGAAGCCTTTATCTTGATGTAAAGTGCTTTGACAAAAAGTGTATTTTTATTGACTTTTAAAATGACATGTAATGTTTTGGCCCATATCTCTTAAATGAAGCATTTATGGCCTTGAGCTTATAGTGAAAAAGTTGTAGAGAATTGAATTTACTTAAAAATGAGCTTTGGTTGAGAAATTTATGATGAAGTATGTGAAAGTTATGCTTGGTCAAAGTTCAGTTGACTTTTCTAAAGAAAACTCTAATTTAAAAACTTTTGACTTTTGATGAATCTTGAGTTTTCTTGATGAATCATGATCAACCCTTGATCAAATTATGAATGTGACTTAAAAATGTTTATGTTGACCAAAATTTTTAAAGTTTGACTGTAAATTGGTCAAAGTTGACTTTTTGCCCAATACAGTTTGTGTTTAATCATTTGGCCAATTGATTGAGCAAACTTATGCTGCAAGGCTTGAAAGTTGGTATGGGGATTATTTGAAGTAAATGAGAAACCATAAAATCCACTTGAGGTATTAGAAGTCCAATTTTATTTGAGAAAAGTGAAACCCTAGTTGTAGGTCAACTGCTTAGGAGGAGAGTTTGTTTGGTCAACCTTTAAATAGTCCTGAGCAATTGAAAACCCTAGGAGCATGAAAAGGTATCTTGAATTAATTTCTCTTGAAAAGTGGGAGGGAAAATTTTGGGGTACAACAATAATCCTTTCTTTTCAGGCTTTTTTCATTATTTTTCATTTCTCTAATTTTTTCCTAGATTGATTTTTTTTCAAGTCCAGCGGGATGCCCTAATTTTTTGCCTAAGTCACTTATTTTCAAGATTTCGACTTAGTGGGCTTTCTTTCTGTTCTCTTTTTTTTCATTTTTTTATTTTTTAAAAATTCATGTGACCTCGAGTATTTTTGACTTGTTGAAAGTGTTATGACTGTCTCATTCCTTGGTCGGTAAGGGATAATCATTATGGTTTCGCGACTTTATAGACCTCCTGATGTGAGGGAATAACCATTGTGGTTTTGATCTTTTTTCTCCGACCTCCTAATGAAATGGATAAAGTGTGGTGATCCTCATATGGGACACTCCTTTTGAAATTTGAACGCTTTATCAGATTAACTAAACATTACTCTGCCCCTGGGTTAAAAATAAGGGTTTTTTCTGAATAGAAAAGAAAATCTTTCTTCAAGGCTTAAAGGGGTTAGCGAGGGTTTCACTCCCTTATATCTCCGATGTTTGGGGATTTAAAACAATGCATGTACATTGTCAACATGGTCTTACTCAAAAGCATACAAACCAGAGACTTTACCGTTTTTTAATTTTCGTCATCCTCCCTCCAATCTTTTCCTAAGCAAAAGACTTGGTAAATTTAGTATCAATATACAAGAAACTCATTTTATGAGTGATAAAGAATGGATGAGTGAAAACTAATGGATTACTTCAATAAAAACATACTCATTACATTAAGATTTTAATTCAAAAATAGACAAGTTTCTACATGCAAGTAATGTTTAAACAAACAAGCCAGATTGCAAATGAAATAAAAATACAGTAAAGAAACCAATTATTTCCATTCTTGAAGAGACTTGAATCTGTCTGGACTTATTGATTCTGAAGTCTTAATGCTCTCTTGGGGAAGAGATTCCCCTTCTGATCTACTATGAACACAAAAATCTATGAAATGATCGAATCTTACATCGTCTTTACCTGAATGGCCAAGTGCCCCAGAATGATATTCACAGTGGATTCTATCAAAAGATAGGATGAATGCTTTACCAAACGATCTTGCATACTGAACCACCAATTGTCTTATACTTCAGATAAGAGATAAAGAGTCTGAAACAAATTTTCAAACAAGAATTGGACTTTGGAAAAGATGCCCGACATGTGCTGGATTTTATACTTCAAACCCCTTGCATTACTCAATATCATGACCAGGTGCCCCATAATGGAACACACCCCTAGTATTATCTTCAAAATCAGGGGTGAGGTTTATGAGGGAGAGGACCCAAATTATGGAACTTAATCAGTTGAAACTCTAACAAATGAGGAAATAACTGGCCATAGAGTTTTGGAATTGGGTCAACCTGATTGTCAGACTTCTTTTGCAGCCTTTTCCATATGGATTCACTTGGGGAACAAACTCTGGTTGCAGACGAGGAGACCCGGGAACACCAAGTTGTGGAAGAGATTCATAAAATACCCCGTAATATGAAAGAGATCCCATAGGATGAGGAGGAATGACAGCTTCTGTTGCAGCAACAAGTATAGGTTTACATTCTCTTCTCAGTACTATTTTCAGAATTTCTATAACCAAACTCAATTGAGTCTTCAACTGGTCGTATTCCTCTTTCAAGAGTTCTTGATCACATGCCATGGCTGACACATCTCTCATAATCAGCCCCATCTGAACCTTTATCTCGATCAATTCCCAATGAAGTTGTTCTGTAACTGTTCTCTGAAATCGTAACAGTGGGAAGTCAAGTCCTCAGTTCTCAACAGAATACCAAGTCTGAATAAGAATTCCTAACTCTGAACACCTGTTATGCATGAGATGCAACGAGTGCATGCTATGAATGCAAATACATATTCGATCATTTCCAAAGGACCCTCATGCTTTGACCTTTTTAAAGAAAATAAGAGATGGAAAAGCTTGGCACGAGGCTCAAAGATATGATTCCTTGGAAATAACAGAACATGTATACACTGATACAAGATCAAGGTTCCCATCACAATTGATAAATGTTGTGCCAGTTCTAAACCATCTGAATATCACAGGATCAAGGGAAATAAACCATCTTAATATAAGAACCAAGTACCATGAAGATTAACAACAGTATAGGACCAAGTATCCCCAATATTTGGATAACTGCTTAATTGCTTCTGAATAACCGTATGTTACAGGATCAAAAGTCCAGAACATAACCAAAAGCCAAATAAGTCACCAACAGAACCAAAGTCACCAGCGGTACCTATAAAATCAATCCCTCCCCACTCACGGGTGTAGTCTAGGTCAGGGTAAGGTCAAAGGGTAACTCAGAGTCGTTAGTTTGCCTACTAAGTACTATCATCGTAACATCTACATGTAAATGATAGTACCGTACTTGAACCTCGGCTGAGCATGGCTCACATGAATGCGCTATTTTAGACCTCACGTCTCACAACCATCATAAGTCCACTCTAGTACTAGTATTCCTATATGACATCTCATAGCCTAGGCACTAGGCTTTTTACCCCATAGTATCATCCCATCCCAACAAATAAACAATACAACAACATATCCAGAGTATAGGAAACCAAAAAATAAAATGTAATGCATGAAAGAATATAAAAAAATGAAGCAATAAAGCAATAAAAAAATTAAAAAACCAAATAAAAGAAAACAAACAAAAGCTAGCACTGACTTTCATGGTTCCCCAACAAAGTCTCTAATTGTCCAATCTAGGATTTTCATTGAAGCGCGAAGGAGGCGGAAAGAAGAGTTTCCATCAATGTTATTTATCCCAAGAGAGGGAAAGGAAACACTGAGTAAACCTAAAGAAGGGAAATAACATGGTCTCACGATGAAGAGAATGGGTAAGGAATTCGATTACGCGAGGGTAAGATATTAGCACCCTTCACGTTTGTGGTACTCCACAGGATCCACTCAAGTTTGTTCTAATCAAAGGATGCATAAACTTCTAAAGCCCAATGCTAATGGAATGCATGCAAATTATATACAAAAATAAAGTTTTCACTAATTGTGCCGGCCGTAGTTGAGAACCTTTGTGCCTACATACAACCTAAAAAGGTGTTTTTGTTTGTTGTGTGTTTTTTATGAACAATTCTAGAGAAACATGTCCTTTTTGAAAAAGTTATTATTAGAAGATCCAAATGACAAAATAAGTTTGAATTGGTTGGTGTTTTTTTAGGTAAGATGATAAATGGATCCAACTGCCAGGACACTTATCATCCCTCTACTTTGCAAAAACAGAGTTTAGGATTTGAATCACACCAGATACTTATGAATTAAAGAAGGATCAGTCAGGGTCTGTACCATCTCATCCTTCCAATAACTAAAGACTCTTGGAGGTGTGGCTCTCATAAATTATTTATTAAGTGTTTTAAAGTTTTGAAAGAAGAAGTTTTAGTTTTAAAAATGAAGGCAAAATAGAAAGAATAAACAAAAAGGGATATCAATCCTATAAGTTGTCATGCTTGTGGACTTAAAGTTGGGATGAGAGGGAGATCTACCTAATGTTGTCATGCATGGATTCCTAACCTAAGGTCTATTTATTTCAAACTTAGATAAGAATGAACTACAAATCCTATGGGGAGCATACAAAAGGAGGAGTAAGCAATCACACTTAAATAAGATAATGAAATCAAGCAAACATCAAATAAGGCACTTAGACAATAAGCAAGTAAAGATAGGAGAACAGATGATAAAACATCACATAAAGATGATAACACATCAACTATCAAAAGAAGAATAATGATGGTAAAATACAAAATTGAAGATGATAAAACATCAACAAAGCAATCACATAGGTAGATAACTAAACCAATAAGAGAGGAGATGATAAATCATTACACAAAGATGATAACACATCTAGTATCAAAGATGGGGGGGTAGATGATGAAACACCAAGCACACATATATTAAGATGAAAAAACATCAAGTATCAAAGAAAAGTGAAGGATGATAAAATATCATTAAACACATAAGTCAATGTGGTAAAACACAAAAAAGTTGAAGCTCTCATAAACAAACTTGAAGAAATGAAGAAGGAAATTAAGAAAGCAATGATAAGCAATCAAAGAGATATGGAATAAAAACTCATCAAGGTATAACATAATATCTGGTCCTATCTGTAGCGGTATAAATGTTGAGACTAAGCCATTGGATTGGCTTGACTCGTACAGATCAAATAAAAATTGCCACTACGCTTTATTGTTTCCAGAGGAACGGGAAAAGAGAGAATAACCCAAAATGAGAGGGAGAGAATCTAAGTTCGGGGGTTGGCTTTGCATAGGGAAGGTATTAACACCCTAAATATCTACGGTACTGATCGGGGATTTATAAGTCTGTCGGGATACTAACTGCAAGTATACAGTTCAGTCGTTCTAGATTTAAAAGATTATCGAACCCACAGAGACTGAGGATCAATCACATACGATCTAATGCTACAGTTTGTCTAACTAAGCGATGAATATTCGATTTTTGGGGGAAACAGTTTAATTAAAAATAATAGTACTAATTATACCGGTATGTGATAATCGTACTTAGGGAATTCGGTGAATCGCTTGGCCTGTAAAGTATTTCGGTAAAAGCTAATTGTTTGAAAACCTGAGACATACACTCTCGTGTTTATGAAATAAGTCATGCTACTAAACCTAGTGGATGCACTTTAAATTTAATAACACTTTTTGAAAACAATTTGAGTTTAATTAATTTATTAAAACACTCTCGTGTATTTAAAAATCAATGCTTCGTTACCACTATCTGGGTTGAACCCCAGCTCTCGCATGCAGGTTCTTGCCTTAATTAATTTCCCACTCTCGTGGAAAAATCGTGTTAATTAACCTCTCACTCTCGTGACAAGGATAGTTAAATTAATCTTGGAAATTGGAAACCAGAAATTGTTTTATAAATATTTTTGGCCAAGGTATCACTGAATTGTTTCAGTTCTTACGGTCACATACCGGTATTAATAATTTAGCCAGACATAATTAACTTAACAGCAATACAGTTCAAAATATAATTCATAGCAATAATTGGCATAATATAAAAACTGAATGAATAATAATTTCAATATAAAACCTGGAATCAAAGTTGCTATGGTAATCTTGAAGTATTACAATAATCCAATCTTCGAGCTTGATTTGCAGTAAATAATTCGTGTTAATTCTTGAAAGAAGAATTAACACTTAAAACTAAAAACTAAGACTTTTAATGAAAATTACAGGATCGTGAAAACAATATTCCAAAACAAGGAAAATGGAAAATAACTGCAAAAGAAAATAATATTTGTTCTGAGGAAAATTCTTCAACCCTTGAACTATGCACTGGTACACATATATATAGCATAGGAAAATCAGCAGTTAAGAATTCTTGATGAAGTCTTCAATGGAGAAAATATAAGAGCACTAATAGTGGTGGCAAGAAAATAGGAGACTCAGCAAAAAAAGGGAGAACGAGTCTGCCCTTAATGCCCACGTCTCAATCCATGTATAACGCCCACCTTCACGCGCGTGACGGTCATCACAGGTGGGTGACAGTCATAACGCGCTGAAGTAGTGCATTACGCTCTTCAGTGGAGTGTGACGAGCGTTTCTTCATGTTGGGAGGTGTTACGCTCGTCACAAGGATGTGACGACCGTCACTGTTCCAAAAATCTAAACTTTGTATTTTTTTATTCTTTTTCTCTTTGTTTATTGTCTAGCCTTCTTCATGTTGTCCTTTTCCATCGGTTTGAGTCGACAAATGTTATACCTGTAAAAAGACAAATAATGTCGGAATGATCGGGGGTTAGACGACTTAATGAAATATAAAATCGGTAAAAAGCATGGTAATTATATGATATGTTTTCTCGTTATCAAATTCCCCCATACTTAAACCTTTGCTTGTCCTCAAGCAAATAGTCATTCGAAAGGTCGGACAAGTTTTGTCAAGCGCATAAGCATGACATACCTTGGTTTTTTAAAGTAGTTTTGGGAAGTCCTCATTGGTTCGGCCGATACTTGAGTAAAACACTAAAGATACGCTAATGACACAAGCAATAAGCTTAGCCATAGACTTCCATTTTAAGCGAGCTATCCAACAGTTTCGTTATAACTCTTCCCGGAGTTCCTCGTATCTATTTCACCCGGTTTCATTCTGACGCAATCACATTAAGCCCTTTGTCTTAGCACGCACGTAGTGGAGTAAACGGTTAGTGACTTTGATCCTTTAGCACGGGGTCTGGTACATGAATGTGGAAACCCTACATATGTTATCCAAATTGGAGGTTGTGGGGGATCAGCCGTAGCACGCCCTACCGAGTTCAGAACCAGATACCTCTGAGCCAACCAACACTGGATTCCTTCATTATTTGCTCAGCTCTTATATGTGCCCGTCTATTTTGGTACACAAATTTTCTTTTCTTTTAGCAGCGAGATAGGAAGGATATTTTTAGAATCAGGCATCAAACACTTATATTCATTGATTCTCCACGTGGTTTATGTCAAGACGGTGTTGACTGCTAGTATAAACTACTAGGGGTTACTTCTAGAACTTGAAACTCCAGATATCGGTATAATGGTTATTGAAACGGATCGCGTAAGTAGGAAGTCTACGGTGACAAAACCATATCGATCTTGTTATGTCGTTTTCGGCTTCTTCAACTGGGATTTCGTTAAAATAGGTACGTCGGGCTAATGCGAAAATAAAAAAATTTCGGTATGGCAAAATAAAGCGAAGAATTTGAATCGAGACATATCGTAAAAATTTACTAGTTTATAAAAGATTGAAAGGTACCTCTCCCACACAAAATCCGACATTGTCCTCAATGTTGCGGTATATATGCGGGGAAGTACAATTACAAAAACAAACAGAAAAGAAATGAAACAGAAAAATAATAAATTAAATAGGAATTAAATAAAGACTACTGGTGACCACGTCCTCTACTCCTGGTGCGAGAGCGTCTGGTAGGAGTGGCTTCAGTGTCGGTGTCTTGGAAGCCAAGGGTGCTCACGTCCATCCTCAAGGCTTTAAGCTCTGACAGGGCCTCATCTAACCTCTCATTCATGTTGCACTGCCCAGTCAAGATCTGAGCGGTTTGGGTGCATAGAGACTCAAATTGCTCGGCTTGCCTCCTCTCAAGCGCCGGATTCATTTGGTTTTGCATGTGGAGGGCGCGGAGGATGTCTTCAAGATTAATAGGAGGAGGTGCAGATGAGGATCCTGGGATGTCATGGACTGGAGGAGCACTATCCAACTCTTCTTGTATTTTGTCTGCAGCGGCTGCAGGTTGGTCTTCATGGGCAGGTGCACGCTCTGCGGGAATTTCAGGATCGAACAACCAGTTTGCTCGGTTACTTGGATCGATTCGGTCCCTGTTCAGCAAAATGATATTCTGATAGACAGTGTTCCTGATTACAGGGTGGAATCTGCCGTCTTCCCGCTCGTAGATGAGGTGTGCGGCTTTGCAGTGATCCATAGTTAGCAAAGTCGGTGCCATAGAAGGCAAGGTTGCGAGAGCAGCACCGTAGTTCAGACCAATGGAAAGTGAAGTAACCAGCCCTCCGAAATAAAATGGTTTTCCACCTCTAGCACAAATAGAGTGGATGTGAGCAAGCAGGAACGGGGCGGCATTGATCTTTTTCCCAGTGAACGCGCAGTGTAAAAAGAAGAGCTCCTTGGAGTTGAGCTTATGGTTGTTGTCGCGGGCGAAGATTGTGTTGCTAAGGATGCGATGGAAGTAGCGGATGGCCGGATTGTGAATGTGGGTGGCATTCAGGTGGTCATAGGATCCGGCACGGATATTCGTCAAACTATGCCATAAGTTGAAAGCCTCCTCACCAAAACTATCCGGCACCCGGAAATGAGCACCTTCGTCCGAACAAAAGCCTAGAAGTCTCGCGATGTCGGATTGAGGCAACTCGTGCTCAACGCCAAACATGCGGAATTTTGCCAGGCCTGACAGTTGGTTTGTGACACCTGGCGGAGTGAGGTAAACAAATGAACTCAAGAACTCAAGAGTAAGAGTTTCGTAGATTGGTCTTGGTTCGCGGCACAGGTTCCACAAATCCACACTTTGCAATAAACAGCGGACACTGTCAAGCAGTCCCAAACTCCTCAGGCAGTCGATATCAACGTACCGTGTGGGTTAGAGACCTCGACGTTGGAATTTATGAAACTTTGCCCGTTGATTCTCTCCCTGTTCGCCGATTCTGAAATTGAGGGCTGGAGCGTGTGGGTTGTTTTCCATGGTGTAGGTAGGATTTGATTTGGGAATATGAAAATGGGGTACTGTATGGATGGTAATTTGGTGTTGGAAGTTTAGAAGTTAGAAGAAGAATGGAGTGAGTGGGTAGTTTTTCGTGTGATGTGGTAACAATGGAGGAAGTGGGTTTATGAAGCGGGTGGTTGAAAGCTGGAACGGTTCTCTGTAATAGCCATTCTGATACACTGTTTGCGTGATGGTCGTCACGAGGGTGTGACGGTCGTCATGAGGCAAAAAGGCGTGTTACGCTCGTCACAAGGGTGTGACGGTCGTAACGCGTTCAGTGTCATTAATGAGACGACCGTTACAGGACCGTTCGGGTGTTTATATTTTTATATTTTATTAATTTCTTGGAAATAAGGTTTGAAGTATATTTTTTTTTTCAATTTTTGAAATATTTTAATTAATAAGAGTTTTAAATATAGAGGTGATCTAATAATTTAAAGTTTGTAATATTTGTTACCATTACATAACGAAATAGAAATATTGTGTATAAACATAGACAGTAAAATAAAAAGGAAATAAACAGTAAGCGGGAAATGAAAAGAAATGAAAATAAAAATAAACATGGTACTTTAAATAATTAATAGAATAAATTCATAAGAAATTGTTTCAAAATAACTTGGAATAAAAAATGGTAAAGCTGAAATAATGAAATAATAACTGAAATCCCTCCCACACTAAAACTAAACAGTGTCCCCACTGTATGTATAAATGCGAGAGAAAAGAAAATGAATAACAATGGCAACTCTAGCCACGGGGAGGCAGAAACATATGTTGATGCATGTATTCCAACTGATCAGTCACCAAGTCCATGAAGGTTATGAAGTCCACCCGGAGAGATGTCAGCTCACCCCGCATGTCAGTAATTGCCTCATGTAAGGAGTGCAGGGTAACAGTAGGTGGAGGTGGAGTAATCTCAGGAGCCTGGGTCGCGGTCTCGGCGGAAGTAGCCTGTTGTTCCCAAGGATCAGGGAACTCATGGTATCCTGGCGGTGTAGCAGGATCTTCATCAGCATTAGTAGTGTTTGGAACCTCATAAATGTCAACCGTAGATGGTGAGGAGGGCGGTGAAGTAGGATGGTGAAGGTCAAACAACCAGTTATCTCGGTTGTGCACACTGGTGATAGGGTCCGGAAGCTTAAACTGGTGGACGATCTGATGATTAACTAGCAAGTCAAATTGATCTGGTCCAAGGTTTCCGATCATGCTAGTGTTGAAACAGAATGCAATGTCCATCGGCTTTATTCCATAAAGCGGGGCAGATCCGAGCATAGGCCGACGGAGTCCAATTGCATTAGATAGCATGGTAACTAACCCACCCAACAAGATCGGTGCATTCAGAGTCTGGATGATATGCTCCATATTAGCGAGCATATAAGTTGCACCATTCACCAGACGGCTCTGGGATGCACAATACATAATAAACAGCTCATCGCGAGATACAGATGTGACATTCTGCTGTTTGCCAAAGATGGTGTGGGCTATGATCTTGTGGAAATACCTGATAGCCGGGTTATGGATGCATTCAGAGTAAAGATCAGACGACTCAGGATGGTTATTACCAGTGATGCTTCCCCAGAAATAATCAAGATCAGATTCAGGCAAGAGGTTCTCCTGTGTCATACTGATAACATCGGGTCCAAAAGGGAACCCAAGCAACTGGCTAAACTCCCGGAGGTTATAAGTGTAATCCATGTTAAACATCCTGAATGTGATCAACCCACGGTTGAATCCCATCCCATGATTTGGAATGAAGCTCAGGGTGCTTAGGAACTCAAGGGTCAGCCTCTTGTAGGTACAGAACCGTCTTCGGATAGGAGCAGTGTCCCAGCCAATCTGATGCAGCAAGTACATGACACTCTCACGAATGCCAAGGGCGGTCATAGCATGATCATCTGCGTAAATAGTAGGGCACATCTCCCGTTCACCCAGGTCCACAAATCGTCTTCTTTGGTGTCTGCTTCGCAATTTGACATTCATGAAGCTTGCATAATCCATAGCGCTAAATATGAAAGCAAAATAATTACCCCCCTGAAAATATTTGATAAATGTTTGAAAAAAGAGAAATTAAGTAAGTATTTTCGGGTTAGGAAATTGCCAAAGTTAAATTTAAAAAGAAAAAGAAAGATGAAAGGGAAAAATAAAAACAAAAGAAAAATAGAAAGGAGTAAGAGATGCAATCATGAAAATGTTTTAAAGATTAAGAAAAAGAAAAGAAAAATAAAAGCATGTTAAAGCAGAAAAAATAATTAAAGTAAAACATGGGTTGCCTCCCATGAAGCGCCTTTATTTTATGTCGATGGCTCGACAGTTAACACCTATTCAGTTAGGTATTTGGGGTAGGCGGCTCACTTAACTGAAGATAATCCGAATAGTCGATATTTCCGACGTTAAAGTAGTGCTTTAGGCGTTGGCCATTAACTATGAATGGTTCGATAGAACTGCCTTTAATTTCTATCGCACCACTTGGGAAAACTTTGTTAATTTTGAACGGTCCGGACCATCTGGAACGTAATTTTCCCGGGAAGAGTTTCAGTCTAGAGTTGAATAGGAGTACGATGTCTCGTTCCTTAAAGTCTTTCCGCGAGATACGCTTATCGTGCCATATTTTTGTTCGTTCTTTATAGATTTTAGCATTTTCATAAGCGTCTAAACGCAGTTCTTCTAGTTCATGGATATCTAACACTCGTTTCTCGCCAGCACTCTTATAATTTAAGTTAAGGGTTTTTATGGCCCAATAAGCTTTATGCTCTAATTCTACTGGCAAATGACAAGATTTTCCATAAACTAACTTGAACGGCGTTGTTCCGATAGGGGTTTTAAAAGCTGTCCGATATGCCCAAAGAGCATCGTTTAGCTTGGAGGATCGGTCCTTTCTGGATGAAGTTACGGTTTTCTCAAGGATTTGTTTTATCTCCCTATTTGACACTTCCACTTATCCGCTCGTTTGAGGATGGTATGGTGTGGCTATGCGATGTTTAACGCCATATTTGGAAAGTAACTTTTCGAAGATTCTAGAGATAAAATGGGAGCCACCATCGCTGATCACTAGTCTTGGTACACCGAATCGTGGGAATATAATATTCTTGAATAGTTTTAGTACCACACGTGTATCGTTTGTGGGTGCGGTGATGGCTTCAATCCATTTTGATACGTAGTCGACGGCTACCAAAATATATTTATTTCCAAAAGATGCGGGGAAAGGTCCCATGAAATCAATTCCCCATACATCGAAAACTTCTACTTCGAGGATTCCTTTTTGCGGCATTTCATCGCGTCTAGATATACTTCCTGTGCGTTGACATCTATCGCAGTTCATAATTGCTACGTGGACGTCTTTCCATAAGGTAGGCCAAAAGAAACCAGCTTGAAGTATTTTTGCACAGGTTTTTGACGTACTAGCGTGTCCACCATAAGGGGCGGAATGGCAATGGGAAATGACGTCGTCTATTTCATCATTGGAAACGCAACGACGGTAGATACCATTGGCGCCTCTTTTAAAGAGTAATGGTTCATCCCAAAAGTAGTGTTTAAGATCATGGAAAATTTTCTTCCGCTGTTGGTACGTTAAATCAGGTGGTAAAACACCGGCAGCTAAATAGTTGATGAAGTCAGCGTACCATGGCAGTGTGGTGTTAGTACAAATGGCTTTTACTACCGCAGTTGTTAAAGGTTCATTATGTTGATCTAAACAGTCAGTAGGGTTTATCTCTAGCTTGGCAACAAGGCGTTCATAAGGGAAATCTTCGTTTATGGGAACACTCTCGGTTTGGATTCCATCTAATCTCGATAAATGGTCTGCTACCACGTTTTCAGTTCCTCTCTTGTCTTTTATTTCTAAGTCAAACTCTTGTAGGAGTAAGATCCATCTGAGCAGTCGCGGTTTGGCGTCCTTCTTGCTTAGTAAGTATCGGATTGCAGCATGATCCGTATAAATAATGATTTTAGCGCCTACTAAGTAGGAACGAAATTTATCCAACGCGAATACCACAGCTAAGAGTTCCTTCTCCGTAGTGGCGTAATTCATCTGTGCGGGATCGAGCGTTCTGCTTGCGTAGTAGATAGCGTGAAGCTTTTTTTCTTTGCGTTGTCCTAGGACTGCGCCTACAGCATAATCGTTCGCATCGCACATTATTTCAAATGGTAAATTCCAACCAGGAGGTTGCATAATAGGTGTTGAGATTAAGGCCTCTTTAAGTGTCTCGAATGCGTTCAAGCATTTATCGTCAAAAATAAATTCAGCCTCTTTCATTAATAATTCGGTTAGTGGCTTGGTGATTTTAGAGAAATCTTTTATAAAACGTCGGTAAAAACCCGCGTGTCCTAGAAAACTTCGTATTTCTCTAACTGTTTTGGGTGGTTGAAGGTTTTTGATAATTTCGATCTTTGCTTTGTCGACTTCAATCCCTCTGTTTGATACAATGTGACCCAACGCAATTCCTTGTCTTACCATGAAGTGACATTTTTCCCAGTTGAGCACTAGGTTGACATTGACACAGCGTTTCAATACTAATTCAAGATTTGATAAACATCCGTCGAAACTCTCTCCACAGACAGAGAAATCTTCCATGAATACTTCCATGATTCCGTCTAAAAAATCTGCGAAAATCGCCATCATGCATCGTTGGAAAGTTGCAGGTGCATTACATAGTCCAAATGGCATTCTCCGGTATGCAAAGGTACCATAGGGACATGTGAACGCAGTTTTCTCTTGATCATCAGGATGAATGGGAATTTGAAAGAATCCTGAGTATCCATCAAGGTAGCAGAAATGGGAATGTTTGGCTAAACGCTCGAGCATTTGATCAATGAATGGTAATGGGAAATGGTCGTTGCGCATAGCTTTGTTTAATTTTCTATAATCGATACACATTCTCCATCCTGTTTGAGTACGTTGTGCTACCGACTCGCCTTTTGTGTTTGTTATAACCGTAACGCCTCCTTTCTTAGGCACCACGTGAACTGGACTGACCCAGTTGCTATCTGATATTGGGTATATGATGCCTGCTTCTAGTAATTTCTGCACTTCCTTCTTAACGACTTCACTTAGGATAGGATTTATTCATCTTAGATGTTCTCTAGAAGTCTTGCAGTCCTCCTCCAGCATAATGCGGTGCATACAGAGAGAAGGGCTTATTCCTTTTAGATCTGATATATTATAGCCTAATGCGGATGGATATTTCCTTAACACACTAAGAAGTTTTTCGGTTTCGATCTCTCCTAATTTGGCATTGACTATAACTGGTCGTTCGAGTTCTTTATCTAAGAATTCATACCTAAGATCTTCAGGTAATGTTTTAAGTTCTATACCAGGTTTCTTATTAGTTGGGTCAGGATCGGGCGTTAAGGCTAAACACTCGCTTAGGTTGGCATCTAATTGTTCTTGTTTCCAGTCTTCGTTCTTGAGGATAGTTGGTGTCTGAATTTTTAGCATCTCAGAATAGGTGTCCTCTTGGCATTCAAGTTCTTTGACACATTCATCAATGATATCTAGGAGACAACATGAGTCATCTATAGCAGGGGCTTTAAAGAATTGGTAAAGAATGAATTCTACTTTTTCTTCTCCTACCTCGAAGGTAAGTTTTCCTTTCTTAACGTCTATGATGGCTCCTGCAGTAGCTAAAAATGGTCTTCCTAGTATGATGGGAATGTTTGAATCTTCCTTGATGTCCATTATTATAAAGTCGGTCGGTATGTAAATTTGTCCTATTCGGACAGGGATGTTCTCTAGCATACCAACAGGAAATTTGACTGATCTGTCGGCTAGTTGTAGGGACATCTTGGTAGGTCTCATGTCGCCTAATTTGAGCTTCTCGCAAATAGATAAGGGCATTAGACTGACACTGGCTCCTAAATCGCATAGAGCTTTGTCTATGACATATTTTCCAATTACACATGGTATGGAGAAACTACCAGGATCTTTTAGCTTTGGAGGCATGTTATTTTGAATTATGGCGCTACATTCGGCAGTTAGCATAACGATTTCGTTCTCAACAATTTTTTTCTTATTAGCCAATATTTCTTTTAGGAATTTAGCATATGACGGCATTTGGGTTATAGCTTCTGTAAACGGAATAGTGACATTTAGTTGTTTCAGAAGTTCTACAAATTTCTTGAATTGTCCCTCGTTCTTGGATTTTGCAAGTCTTTAGGGGTATGGAATTGGTGGTTTATATGGTGGTGGAGGAACATAAGGTTTTTCTGAAGCCTCTCTGTTCTCATGCGCATCTTCCTCTACATTTTCAGATTGATCTTTCGACTTCTCTATTTCTTTTTCAGGTTTTTGATACATGGTCGGGTTTTGGAGTCTAGGATCTACCGGTCCATCAAGGGTTGTCCCACTTCGTAATGTAATAGCATATGCATGTCCTTTAGGATTAGGCTGTGGCTGTCCAGGAAATGTACCAGCAGGTGTGGCAGAACTAGCTTGGTGTTGTGCTACTTGGGAGATTCGAGTTTCTAACATTTTGTTGTGAGGTTCTAGGGCATCTACCTTATTTGCTAATAGCTTCAATTGTTCACCAGTGTGAACGTTTTGATTGAGGAATTCTTTGTTTTGTTGGGCTTGATTAGCGATAAAATTTTCCATTAGGATTTCAAGGTTAGATTTCTTGGGAATGTTAGGAACATTAACAGCGGGTTTTTGATACCCTGGAGGTACAGCAGGTGCTTGGCCAGGTGCATATAAAGCGTTATTGCTCTTGTACGAGATGTTAGGATGGTTCTTCTAACCAGGATTATAGGTATTGGCATAAGGATTTCCTTGAGCATAATTTACCTGATCAACTGATATTCCTGCTAAGATTTGACATTCGGTTCCAACATGACCAGGAACTCCACAAACTTTGCAGCTTGGGGTAACTGCAGCCATGGTAGCTGCAGGAGGCAAGGTCAAGCTTTCTATCTTTTGGGTAAGAGCATCTACCTTAGCATTAACTTTATCTAGGCTACTAACCTCGTACATCCCGCCTTTGGCTTGAGTTTTCTCCACAAATGTTCTTTCTCCTCCCCACTGATAGTGGTTTTGAGCCATGTTTTCAATGAGTTGGTTAGCTTCGTCATAAGGCTTGTCCATTAGCGTACCACCTGCGGCGGCATCTATAGATAGTCTTGTGTTGTACAAGAGTCCATTATAAAATGTGTGGATTATCAGCCATTTTTCTAATCCGTGATGTGGGCACATTCGCATCATATCTTTGTAGCGCTCCCATGCATCGAATAGCGATTCAGTATCCTTCTGCCTAAATCCGTTGATTTGGGCTCTTAGTGCAGCAGTCTTGCTTGGGGAAAAGTATCGTGCCAAGAATACAATCTTCAGTCCTTCCCATGTAGTGACGGAATTTGATGGCAAGGATTGCAACCAAGCCCAAGCTCTATCTCTTAGTGAGAAAGGGAAAAGACGTAATCTTATCGCATCTTTACTAACACCGTTCGCTATAACTATGTCGGCAAATTGAACGAATTTTGTAAGATGTTCATTCGGATCCTCAGAAGGATCTCCAAAGAATTGGCGTTGTTGGATAGCTGATATCAATGACGGTTTCAACTCGAAATCGTTTCGATTTATTGCTGGAGCAGCAATGCTGTTATGGGGTTCTTGTTGTGATGGAGCTGCGTACTCCTTCAGTGGACGGGTCCTTTGTTCTTCGGCCATGTCTAATTCTGGATTGGTTTTGGTTTCAGAGGAAGAATTAGAATATGTTTCAGAATCAATCTTGATTTCGGGTTTAGGTAAAGGAATAGCGTGATTTAAACAGTAATCCCTGACTGCACATCTTACGAAAATAATGCGTTCAGGTTCGTCTGTCGATTTGTCAAGTGGTTCGCCTTGTGAGTGAGTCCTTGGCATACAAATCGTCAAAGGGGTGTCTGTTGCCTAGTCTAAATGCGCAACAGAAGAATCATAATTAATTGACTACCAGTCCCCGGCAACGGCGCCAAAAACTTGATCGGGACTTTATAAGTCTGTCGGGATACTAACTGCAAGTATACAGTTCAGTCGTTCTAGTTTTAAAAGATTATCGAACCCACAGAGACTGAGGATCAATCGCATACGATCTAATGCTACAGTTTGTCTAACTAAGCGATGAATATTTGATATTTGGGGGAAACAGTTTAATTAAAAATAATAGTACTAATTATACCGGTATGTGATAATCGGACTTAGGGAATTCGGTGAATTGCTTGGCCTGTAAAGTATTTTGGTAAAAGCTAATTGTTTAAAAACCTAAGACATACACTCTCGTGTTTATGAAATAAGTCATGCTACTAAACCTAGTGGATGCACTTTAAATTTAATAACACTTTTTGAAAACAATTTGAGTTTAATTAATTTATTAAAACACTCTCGTGTATTTAAAAATCAATGCTTCGTTACCACTATCTGGGTTGAACCCCAGCTCTCGCATGCAGGTTCTTGCCTTAATTAATTTCCCACTCTCGTGGCAAAATCGTGTTAATTAACCTCTCACTCTCATGACAAGGATAGTTAAATTAATCTTGGAAATTGGAAACCAGAAATTGTTTTATAAATATTTTTGGCCAAGGTATCACTGAATTCTTTCAGTTCTTACAGTCACATACCGGTATTAATAATTTAGCCAGACATAATTAACTTAACAACAATACAGTTCAAAATATAATTCATAGCAATAATTGGCATAATATAAAAACTGAATGAATAATAATTTCAATATAAAACCTGGAATCAAAGTTGCTATGGTAATCTTGAAGTATTACAATAATTCAATCTTCGAGCTTGATTTGCAGTAAATAATTCGTGTTAATTCTTGAAAGAAGAATTAACACTTAAAACTAAAAACTAAGACTTTTAATGAAAATTACAGGAACGTGAAAACAATATTCCAAAACAAGGAAAATGGAAAATAACTGCAAAAGAAAATAATATTTGTTCTGAGGAAAATTCTTCGACCCTTGAACTATGCACTGGTACACATATATATAGCATAGGAAAATCAGCAGTTAAGAATTCTTGATGAAGTCTTCAATGGAGAAAATATAGGAGCACTAATAGTGGTGGCAAGAAAATAGGAGACTCAGCAGAAAAAGGGAGAACGAGTTTGCCCTTAATGACCACGTCTCAATCCATGTATAACGTCCACCTTCACGCGCGTGACGGTCGTCACAGGTAGGTGACGGTCGTAACGCGCCGAAGTAGTGCATTACGCTCGTCAGTGGAGTGTGACAAGCGTTTCTTCATGTTGGGGGGTGTTACGCCCGTCACAAGGATGTGACGACCGTCACTGTTCCAAAAATCTAAACTTTGTATTTTTTTTAATTCTTTTTCTCTTTGTTTATTGTCTAGCCTTCTTCATGTTGTCCTTTTCCATCGGTTTGAGTCGACAAATGTTATACCTGTAAAAAGGCAAATAATCTCGGAATAATCGGGGGTTAGACGACTTAATGAAATATAAAATCGGTAAAAAGCATGGTAATTATATGATATGTTTTCTTGTTATCAGGTACTCCACAAGAACCTCTTTGAAAATATATGTATTTTGGCTATAAATGTTGTATACGAAAATAGATTATGAGGATGAGAAAAGAATTATTTTTTATGATTTTTCACCCACCGCGGTTGCGAATCTTTAGTGCCTACGTACCACCTTCCGTGAAATAGAGGATAAGGGTACTCGTAGTTCACCTTTTTAAAAACTTTAAAACACAAGTGTGTTGGTTAATTTTAAGAGACGAGACATCATCGTCTTATCCGAGTGGAAGAACATACTTACTACCCATGATTATGAGAAAGGAGAATTTGCGTCATCTCAAAGTGGAGGATATGGATTGGATTTTAAAATCAAAAAAGCCTCGCTCAACGCCCAAGTGGAAAATATCTCACTTCTCTATATATTTTAGAAGTATAGTAGCTCACATCACTACAAGGATTGACAAGAGTCTAATCTTTTGAGAAAAAGTTTAAGGTAAAAAGCCAAAGTGGAAAAAATAGTTTGAATGAGATTGATTGATTTTTAGTCTTCTCACAAAAATGTCAAGGTATTATTAAGTTGATTAAAGTTTGATTAATAAAATATTTTTGAAAGTGCTTGGACCTAAGTCCAAGTTTATTATGAAAGTGGTCCAAGTTTAGAAAACAAGAATAGTTTTGAAAATGAGGGAGAAGATTTTTGAAATTAAAGAAGATGGAAGGAGATGAAGGGACTATCCTAAAGAATAAGGTAAAAGCTAAGGAAAGGAACAGTCTAACCAACAAGAAGCCAACACTTGACACAATGAGTCACTATAGAATTTCCGTCCTTTAGATTGAAACCACACAAGCAAAGATATTAAACCTCTTAAGAAAACCAAGCTTTAATTGTATCAAGTTTTCACAAAAATTGGGCAGAGTAACGGCTGTATACAGATGAATTCTCGATCACAGATAAAGCATGTAATCAAAATAACTTGTACACAAAACAAACAAACAAACAAACAACCCAATGTCTTGGGGTAAACCCCAAGAACTCCAGACAAAATAACAGTTGAGGTCACAAGGTCTCTAAGTAGGTCACAACTTCTAATCCTAAGTCCAAGAAATCCATAAATCTATAACGAAAAGGATAATAACCAAGTAGTCCAAGTGACATTAAAGTTTTTTATGGTTCAAGTTGATTATTAGCGATCTTAAAAAAGAAAATGAAAGCTCAAATGAGCAAAACAAAAATGACATAAAAAGTAAATGCTCAAGTGAGCAAAGACGAAAATAACATGAAATGTAAATGCTAAAATAAATGTGCTTAAAGTAAAAACATAAAGTAAAAGCATAAATAAAGTTAATTGTTAGGAATTAGTGGTTAGTTGAGTGACCATCTTGAAACTTACTGAAATTCTGGCAGCAGATACTCAATGTCACAGTGAATGTTATGACACCGTATCTGACTTTCTATAAGACAGTAAATAGAAAAACAGTAAATAACACAGTCAATTGTTTACCCAGTTTAGTGTGAAACAACACCTACTCTGGGGGCTACCAAGCCAGGGAGGAAATCCACTATAAGAGATATTAATTCAGGAATAAACCAACCAGTTTATCTCCTTCACTTAAGACCTACCCAATGCAACTTCAATCTAAGTTCAACTTAAACCTGAGTTCCTACTCACTCCCCCTCAATCACAGCAGTGATACTAAACAATTGACTAATGAAATAATGAAGACACTCTTCAGAATATACACTTGATTATGCTTCACAGCTTTTAATCAAGTAACACAAACACTCGTGCTTCAAAGCTTTGAGTGATACATAAACCTAACTTGACCTTGCTTCAAAGCTTTAGTCAAGAGACACAAATACTCTTGCTTCAAAGCTTTGAGTGATACACAACCCTTACAATAAAAATCTATTCCAAGTCACTTATCACAATGATACTTGCTTGGATTACAGTAGTTAAAACTATACAGCCCCAAGTTGTTCTTCTGTCTGAGAGTTAATTTCCAATCAGCTTTCCTTTTGAATATATATGCAGCTGTTTCTTCAGTTAGGGCTTCCACGAAAAGCTAGGGTTAATTAGGGTTAACCTCAAGACTTGGTCACAAGACTTTATCAACCAGATTAGGGTTGAGCTCAGTTAACCTAAAGTCCACGTGAGATTCTGTTCTGGAATGTATGAACCAAATTCCTGAAAAATCTCATAATTAACCAAACTGCATAACTGTTAGATCAGTACAGGATGTCTTAACATCTGTTATGACAACAGAAATCCTGTTTACTGATTTTGGTAGAAAGTAATAAATGTGATCATTGCAAAATGCTCAGATACACACTCATAAATAGCAGCTTCTGTATGCCATTCTTTTTCTGCATAAAGTACCTAATAATCCAGAATGTTATGACATCAATCATGACATTCACACACCTGATTTTACCAAAAATACATGCCAATAACTAAACACTTACAAACTCCCCCTTTGGCAAATTTTTGGCTAAAACCCCCAAGTAATCAGAGAATAGAGAGCAGCAGAATGAATATGTCTGCAGAAAAAAAATAATGTCTACCAAGTAATTAACACAAAATATCTCCCCCTCTTTAGCCACAAATAGGCCAAAGATACATGTACTTATATGTTATACAGTCATCCAAAATGAGTAACAAAAAGGAACCAGCATCATGCTTGACAACTCCACCAAACTTTAAGCACTGTCATCTTCAGAGGAGGCACTTTCTTTAGCATTGAGCTGATCTTCAGCAGCATCCTCTTCCCTTCTTTGTCCTTCAGTCTCCTCCTGTTCTAATCTGGCAATTAGGTTCTCAAGAGTCTTTTTCCTTGTCTCCAGCTCTTTGCAGGTTTCCTTCAGCACAGCTATAACATCAGATGTCTTGGACTGAGTTTTTACAGTTGATGTCTCAGCTGATGTCATGACAATGTCAGGAACATGAGATCCCTGGAATAGCTTATAGTGCAACCCAAGAGCAGGGGCTCTTTTGCATACAGTATCTCTTTCCACCAGAATGTCTGGATACTGAGCAAGGACAATACCACATAGGAGGGGGGAAAGGCAATAGGGCCTTTAACAGCATAGCTTCCAGCATGTTTTAAAGTTTGATCAAAGATATACCTGCCATAGTCAAATTCAGTCCTGGTTCCAACAGCATAAATGAATCTCCCCAATCCTGTGGAGATGGTTGATTTATGGTTGGTAGGAACCCAGTTGGCTGCACCAATCTTGTGCAGGATGGAAAATTTCATGCTTAGCTTGCTAGCATTCAGCTTGCCTTTTAAGGGCCAGCACTTGACTTGTCTTGCAGTAATGGTTTGGCATACTTGATTATCAGTAACCTCTAGTTCAGGGCAAGCCTCATCTGGTCTTCCAAGGAATTTGTTAATTTCAGAGGGAGAGAAATTAACCTTTCTTCCTCTCACATAGACACATTTAAAGTCAACTGACCTTCCATCAGCACATTCATCAGATAAATTCACTATGAATTCTTTGACAAGATTTTCATAGCAATTGGTAAACTTTACCACAGTATTCATTAGTCCAGCATATTTGATTAGGTCCATGATTTCCCTACATTCCATGGCACCATTGTTAAGTTCTCTTTCCAAGGCTATTCTTTTCAAACAAACATACTTCCATCTGTTGGCATTTTCAGGGTGGTGAAAAGAAATGTTGTCAGTGGGGACTTCAGGAACTTTAGCCATTTTGCTTGAAGGGACTTTCCTTCTGAGAGGAATTTCTTCAGCATCTATGTCAAATTCTGATTCCTCATCAGAATCAGAAGGTTCAGGATCTTTCCTTTTCTTTGCTATTGGTTGTCTCACAGGCTTTGAGAGACTCCCAGCATGTACTCGGGTTTTCACCTTCCCTTTGGATAGTCCAGTCTTCACAGTTTCTACACCAGTCTTGCCTTCAGACCTGGTTTTCTTGTGAGCAACATCAGCAGTCTTCTCTTTGGTCAGACATTTTGCAGCATCCTGCTTGCCTTTTCTGTTCATCATTCTCCTAGCTATGCTAGGGTTGATATTTGCAATTAGGTCATTGTCTGAGTAGTCTTCATCCACATCAATAACCGGTGGTTCAACATTCTTCTCTGAAGGGTTCTGGATATCATCAAGATTTTCAGATGATTTCTGAATGTTGTCATTTGGTGTCTCAACATTCTCAGAGACATCTGGATTTATTTCAACATTTGGACTTGCTGATTCTTGATTTAATGGAACTGAAGTCCCAGGTACAGAGTGGTTCTCACTCAGAATTCTTGTAACAAGCCTAGCTATTTCTTGATGAACATAAGCTGAGCCTTCCCTATTTGGAACAGAAGATGAAGGTTGAGAGGGATTACCGGATGAAGTAGCTTGAGACCTTCCTGCATGCCTTATTCTCAGCTTTTTAACCTTAGAGGGGTTAGTTGTCATTACTCTAAGAGGAGTAATCTCCAGGACTTCAGAATCCATGCATGATGTGATTGCCCTAGAATCTTGATCAGAGGATGAGGATGAAACAATCGTCTTGGAAGAGGATGATGTTTGAGACATTTTGATAGTCTTAGAAAACCAGTAGCAACGAGAGAGAAAACTTTGATTGAGAGAATGGGATTTATTGCAGATCCGAGAGAGGAAGGAGGTAAAAGAGTGTCTATTCAAATTCTTAATAATTTTGAAAGAAATGGGAAAACATATGATTAACCCAATCAAAATAGACTTAAAAAAACAACTCCTTCAACCCTTGTTTTAAGCAAAATTAATTGCTACAATTCCTCATGTTGGCAAATACCCAACTTGCCCCTCAAATTTTCAAATTGATTTGCATCAAGAGCCTTGGTAAAAATGTCAGCCAGCTGTAGCTCAGTGGCAACATGTTCCAGTTTAATCGTCTTCTCCTCTACAAGGTCTCTGATAAAGTGATGTCTAATGTCAATATGCTTGGTCCTGCTATGCTGAATAGGGTTCTTGGAAATGTTGATTGTACTCAGATTGTCACAATACAATGTCATAACATCTTGTGTGACATTATACTCAGTAAGCATCTGTTTCATCCAGATCATTTGAGAACAGCTACTACCAGCTGCAATGTATTCAGCTTCAGCAGTAGATAGAGACACACAGTTCTGTTTCTTGCTGAACCAGGAGACCAGGTTATTTCCTAAGAAGAAACATCCTCCAGAGGTGCTTTTTCTATCGTCATCACTTCCAGCCCAATCAGCATCACAATAACCAGTCAGAGTTGGTTCACAACCATGAGAGTACAGCAAGCCATAGTTGTAAGTTCCACTTACATACTTCAAAATTCTCTTCACTTGGTTGATATGATTGACTTTAGGATCAGCTTGGTATCTTGCACAAACTCCAACTGCAAAAGCAATGTCAGGTCTGCTGGCTGTTAAGTACAGCAGACTTCCTATCATGCTTCTGTACAGGCTTTGGTCCACCTTAACCCCACTTGAATCTTTGGATAGCTTTAAATGAGTAGGTGCAGGAGTCCTTTTGCGACTGGCATTCTCCATGCCAAACTTCTTGACAATGTTCTTTGCATACTTGCTTTGAGATAGAAAAATTGAGTCCTCCATCTGTGAGACTTGCAGTCCAAGAAAGTAGGTCAGTTCTCCCATGAGACTCATTTCGAATTCAGCCTGCATCTGGTCAGCAAAATGTTTAACCATTTGATCTGACATTCCCCCAAACACTATGTCATCAACATATATTTGTGCTACCATTAACTTCCCTCCTTCATTTTTGACAAAGAGGGTTTTATCCAAGCCTCCTTTTCTGTATCCTTTGTCTGAGAGAAATTTTGTTAACCTGTCATACCATGCTCTAGGAGCTTGTTTCAGGCCATATAAAGCTTTCCTCAATTTGTAGACATGATCAGGGTGGTTTGGATCCATAAAACCTTTAGGCTGTTCCACATAAACTTCCTCATTTAAGTACCCATTTAGGAAAGCACTTTTTACATCCATCTGAAATAACTTGAACTTCAGGAGACAAGCAATTCCCAATAGGAGTCTGATAGATTCCAGTCTGGCTACAGGGGCAAAGGTCTCATCAAAATCAACCCCTTCAACTTGAGTGTATCCTTTGGCAACAAGTCTTGCCTTATTCCGGGTGACAACTCCTTCAGCATTTGATTTGTTCTTGTATATCCATTTTGTGCCAATGATTTTTGTTCCCTCTGGTCTAGGAACTAACTCCCAAACTTCATGTTGCTTAAATTGGTTTAATTCATCTTGCATTGCACCAATCCAGTATTCATCAGTTAAAGCCTCCTTAACATTTCTTGGTTCAATTTTAGACACAAAGCAAGAGTTTGAGATGATTTCTCTAGATCTTGTAATGACTCCACTGTTAGGATCCCCTATGATGAGTTCTTTAGGATGATCTTTCTGAATTCTGATGGAAGGGATTTTGCTAGCTTCCTTGGATTCAGAGTCTGCTGTAGTGGTGTTAGGTAGGTCATTCTGTTGAGTTGGAGTCTCAAAGAATGTCTCAACATTACAAGGGACATCTATTTCTTCATGATAATCATCAACTATGACATTTATTGATTCCATCATGACTTTGGTCCTGGAATTGAATATCCTATAAGCTCTGCTGTTGGAGGAGTATCCTAGAAATATACCTTCATCACTTTTAGGGTCCAGCTTTCTCCTTTGTTCACGATCTGCCAGAATATAGCATTTGCTACCAAATACATGGAAGTACTTCACAGTTGGCTTTCTTCCTTTCCAGAGTTCATAAATGGTGGATGAGGTTCCCTTTCTCAAAGTGACTCTGTTATGGACATAACAGGCTGTATTCATAGCTTCAGCCCAAAAATGAATAGGAAGTCTTTTGGCATGTATCATTGCTCTGGCAGATTCCTGTATGGTCCTATTTTTCCTTTCTACAACTCCATTTTGTTAAGGAGTTATAGGAGAAGAGAATTCATGACTAATTCCTTCTGAGGAACAGAACTCATTAAACTTACTGTTTTCAAATTCCTTGCCATGATCACTTCTGATTCTGACAATACATCCTTCTTTTTCTCTTTGAATTCTTTTGCACAGTTCTTTAAAAACTTCAAACACATCAGATTTTTCCCTAATGAAGTTAATCCAGGTGAATCTGGAAAAATCATCCACAACAACATAGGCATATCTTTTTCCACCAAGACTTTCCACCTGCATTGGTCCCATCAGATCCATATGTAGAAGTTCTAGAACCTTAAAGGTGGTCAGATGTCTTGACTTTGGATGTGACATCCTAGTCTGCTTACCAACCTGACATTCACCACAAACTCTCCCTTCATCAATTTGCAGTCTTGGAATCCCTCTAACTGCCTCCATGGATATAATCCTTTTCATTCCTCTTAGATGAAGATGGCCAAGTTTTTGGTGCCACAGTTTCACCTCTTTTTCTTCTTTGGCAATAGAACACACAGTGGAGTAATTAGTGTTCTCAGGCTCCCACAAGTAACAGTTGTCTTTAGATCTGACTCCTTTCATTACAACTTCTTGTTTTTCATTAGTTACAAGACATTCAGATTTTGAGAGGTTGACCTTGAATCCTAGATCACATAATTGACTGATACTAATGAGATTAGCAGTCAGGCCTTTTACCAATAGTACTTCATTTAGATTTGGAACTCCAGGGCAGTCCAAATTACCAACTCCTTTGATTTCTCCTCTAGCACCATCTCCAAAGGTCACATAACTAGTGGTGTGAGGTTTAACATTATTGAGAAGGTTCTTGATTCCAGTCATGTTCTTAGAACACCCACTGTCAAAGTACCAGTCTTCCTTTGCAGAGACTCTAAGGGAAGTGTGGGCTATCAGGGCAGTAGCCTTTTTCTTCCACTGTGGAGTATGTGGTACCTTGTTAGACTTAGGTTTGACACCTGGGTTCTGATTAGGGTATCCATACAATCTGAAGCAGAATGGCTTTATGTGGCCAAACCTCCCACAATGATGACATCTCCATCTTTGGTACTTTTTCTTCATATTTCTATGTTCCCGATGTTGAGTGCTATGTTGTGACATCTGCTTTGACATTTGTTTATCAGACCTGATATTCTTGTCTGCACCAGATTTCTTTGCTGCCATAAATCCTAGACCAGACTTGTTTCCCACATTTTGTCCAACCTGAAGGATTTCTTCCAATTTGTCAGTTCCATTTTTCAGCATCTTGACAGATTTGGTCATCTGGTTCAGTTTTGAATTCAGCATTTGAACTTCCCCTTCTAGATGACTTATAGTTTCAATGTCTGCCCTTTTTTCAGCCTCCAACTTTATTATGAGTTTTGTTTGTCTCTCATTTTGCAGACAAACTTCAGCACTTCTGATACATAATTTCTTATAGGTATCAGCCAGTTCTTCAAATGTCACTTCCTCATCACTAGTGTCACTTTCAGAGGTACAAACACCAGTTAATGCAGTAACTAGTTTGGCAGATTCTTCTTCAGAATTACTTTCTGAATCACAGTCAGACCAGGTAACAGACATTCCTTTCTTTTGTTTCTTAAGAAAGGTAGGACATTCAGCTCGAATATGCCCATATCCTTCACATCCATGGCATTGAATTCCTCTGCTTTGATTTCCCTTCTCTTCAGACTTTGGTCTTCTGCTTGAGTCATAAGATCTGTTAATGTCAGAAGGGATGTTCTTAACATTTGACCTTGACTTTGGATCCATTCTCTTGATGATTTTGTTGAATTGTCTTCCAAGCATGGCTATAGCTTCTGAAATATTTTCTTCTTCATCCTCCTTGTTTTCATCTTTAGTGTTGGATACAAGTGCTATGCTCTTGTTTTTCTTGTCAACATTGTCACTGATCCCCATCTCAAAAGTCTGAAGAGACCCAATGAGTTCATCCACCTTCAACTTGCTGATATCCTGGGCTTCCTCTATAGCAGTTACCTTCATTGCAAATCTTTTAGGCAAGGATCTGAGAATCTTTCTCACCAGTTTTTCTTCTGACATCTTTTCCAATGCTCCTGAGGTGTTGGAAATCTCCAAGATGTTCATGTGAAACTCATGAATGGTTTCATCTTCCATCATCCTTAGGTTCTCAAACTTGGTAGTCAGCATCTGAAGCCTTGACATTTTTACTTTGGATGTGCCCTCATGGGTAGTTTTGAGAGTGTCCCACACTTCCTTGGCCAGTTCACATTGATGTACTAGTCTGAATATGTTTCTATCAATTCCATTGAACAAGGCATTTAAAGCTTTGGAATTACCCAGGGCTAACTCATCTTCTTCTTTGCTCCATTCTTCCTCAGGCTTCAGACTGATTATCCCATCTTTCTCAGTTATGGTGGGATGGTTCCATCCTTTGTCAGCAGCTCTCCAAGCCTTTTTGTCCAGTGATTTTAAGAAGGAAATCATACGAGGTTTCCAGTAGTCATAATTTGATCCATCCAGAATGGGTGGTCTGTTTCCAAAAACTCCTTCTTTGTCCATAGTGCCAGAAAGTGATATCTCTATATCTCACCCAGTAAGACAGGCAGGGTGCCTGCTCTGATGCCAATTGAAATTCTGGCAGCAGATACTCAATGTCACAGTGAATGTTATGACACCGTATCTGACTTTCTATAAGACAGTAAATAGAAAAACAGTAAATAACACAGTCAATTGTTTACCCAGTTCAGTGTGAAACAACACCTGCTCTGGGGGCTACCAAGCCAGGGAGGAAATCCACTATAAGAGATATTAATTCAGGAATAAACCAACCAGTTTATCTCCTTCACTTAAGACCTACCCAATGCAACTTCAATCTAAGTTCAACTTAAACCTGAGTTCCTACTCACTCCCCCTCAATCACAGCAGTGATACTAAACAATTGACTAATGAAATAATGAAGACACTCTTCAGAACATACACTTGATTATGCTTCACAGCTTTTAATCAAGTAACACAAACACTCGTGCTTCAAAGCTTTGAGTGATACATAAACCTAACTTGACCTTGCTTCAAAGCTTTAGTCAAGAGACACAAACACTCTTGCTTCAAAGCTTTTAGTGATACACAACCCTTACAATCAAAACCTATTCCAAGTCACTTATCACAATGATACTTGCTTGGATTACAGTAGTTAAAACTATACAGCCCCAAGTTGTTCTTCTGTCTGAGAGTTAATTTCCAATCAGCTTTCCTGTTGAATATATATGCAGCTGTTTCTTCAGTTAGGGCTTCCACGAAAAGCTAGGGTTAATTAGGGTTAACCTCAAGACTTGGTCACAAGACTTTATCAACCAGATTAGGATTGAGCTCAGTTAACCTAAAGTCCACGTGAGATTCTATTCTGGAATGTATGAACCAAATTCCTGAAAAATCTCAGAATTAACCAAACTGCATAACTGTTAGATCAGTACAGGATGTCTTAAGATCTGTTATGACAACAGAAATCCTGTTTACTGATTTTGGTAGAAAGTAATAAATGTGATCATTGCAAAATGCTCAGATACACACTCATAAATAGCAGCTTCTGTATGTCATTCTTTTTCTGCATAAAGTACCTAATAATCCAGAATGTTATGACATCAGTCTTGACATTCAGACACCTGATTTTACCAAAAATACATGCCAATAACTAAACACTTACACTTACATTTGGAACTAATTAGAAGATTGATAAAATCAAAGCCTCTCAACAACGAGTTACATTTGCTTTTTGTCAAGTATATCACTCATTTAAATCTCAAGGCAACAATAAATGATCAATCATGTTTAAGTGATCCAATTTGACCAAAATTGATAAAAAAATCCATTGGAGGATTGGTAGGACCAAAGCCTCCTAACAATGAATCTCAAGGTTATTGGATCAAAGAGTTCAAATTAACATACTTGGGCTTACAAACATGGGTTTGGACCATGAATGATCATTTTCTCAATATCGGGACAAAATTTAGCGATATGTTAAGTAATCGTAAGTGGGCTTATATAGAAGTCACACCTATTTTGAGGTCGGTCAATAGCAATCTATGTACCATATGTTTTGAGAAATGATATGGAAATTATTCTCCAATAATATTTAGTGTAATGAGAAAGGGGTAAGATGAAGAGGGATGGAGTAAGAATTAAACCACATTTGAACCAAAAATTTAATCAAACTATTATTAAAATTATTCATCCATTTTTTGTGGAGTCAAACTCAACACCGTGGATCCAATAATGTCAATAAAGCTTATGATCAAAATTTCATAGTCCAAGATCAGCCAGAATATAATACAAAATAAAATAGTATTTTAAAATAAAGAAAAAGAGTTTTAAAAAGATTTTTAAAAGAAAATAAAGGGGAAAATAGCAATTATATTCAAAACATCTAAGAAAACTTAAATAAGACCATAGAAAAATCATAAATGAGCTCAAATATTTTTATAAAAATTTTGGTAATTTTTTAAAATCAGAAACTATTTTTAAAATTAAAAGAAATAGGAAAAATAAACCAAAAATTGTGAAAAATAGTAAAGTCAGAAATAAAAATAAGATGTGGTCACAAATATTTTTCAAAAGGTCATTGGATCCTTCCATATTTTTTTCAGAAATTAAAAATTAAGAAAAGTATTTTAAACATTTAAAACAATTCAAATAGAGTGAAAAATTATAAAAAATATCAAAACACAAAATAAAATTATGAAAAAATAATAATTAAAAAGATAAAAATCAAAATTATTTTTCGTAATTTTTTCAGATTTTTTAAAGTAAAAATGAATTTTCTATTATTTTTTGAAGTTTAAAACAATTTAAATATAAAAAATCAGAAAATAAAATAAAGTAAAAAAAATATGGACCAATGGATGAGAGTCAAAACGCATTAGTAAGCTAATGCAATGGATCAGGCGCGATGTGCATATCATGGTCTTTACTGAATAAAGCATGGAATCATTTATTTAAATCAGATTTTGAAAAATGTATGGGACGCCTTCATTGGTTGATAGATGACACATTGGTCATCTTCAACCTCCAGCCAACGAATTTGCAGGTTCCAGAAACTGTAAAATTAGGACACGAGACCGGTACCATTAGCTTTGTCTCTTCAAGAAGATTCCAATGGTACCTTCGCGAAAAATTTATATAAACTGTAGCTCAATCGTTTTTTAAAATAAGTTTTGAAAAGGGATTTGAAATTTCATGGAAAATGTACTTCCAGTTGAAAACAAGTGTTGCAACTAGAATCAGGATGATGAGAGCTTCATAATAGTATCAAAGTTTGAGAGAATTGGTAAAGGAATCTACCTATTGAAGTTAAGTTGCAGAGCTCTGAAATTGGACTTGACTAGCACGACTTAGGAAGTATTAGAGCTTAATTCTTCTTATGTTAGCTTCAGTGAGGTTCAAGGAAGGTGAATTTACAAATAAAACTGATTGAAAAAAGTTGTGAGAGAAAATTCGAAGTTGTAGAAAATTGAGTTCAAGTGGAAGTTTGGCAGGGTGATTCTGGCTCTCTAAGCTTGAGAAAATGAATGAGGCATGATCCTCTATTTATAGGGAAGCTGATTGAATGCTCAAGCGTGTGAAATGATGAAGTTTCGAGGGAAATCGTGTGAAGTTGCAAACAAGAAAAGTGTGACTTGTAATTTGATCAAAACGCATCCAAACATTGCGTTTTAATATGCTAATCACATCTGGAGGTTCACTAAACATGTTTAGAAGCAAAAGAGTACAGAAAAAAATGTGTTTAGAAGCTAAATAAAGGATTTCAAATTCATACTTTGGAGAAAACTTCAGCTCCAAGGTACCATATTCAAATCAATGGTGTGCATGATTTAGGAAACCTTAAGACTCGATTATTGATACATTGGAAAAATGAGATCACAAACTTTACAATTTGCAAGGAATGGGATAGAATGGATGCTTGAGCTGAAAGTTGTGATGAGTCAAAGTTGAAAAAAGAGGTTGACTTTTATACTTAGAAAATTTTCAAGTTTTTACTTAAAAAATGACTTGTAATTTCTTGCATCCAATCATGGCCTTCCATTTGAAATTTGTTCTTGACCAAAAAATATGGCATGAAGTAGATCTCTTGAATGACATTTTGAGACTTGAATCATTCAAAATCTCCAAAAATTGAGAATGTTGTGACTTGTTGAATTTGGCAAAAATTCATAAAATGACCTATAATCTTTTGCATCCTTAGGGAATTTTCCATTCATTTTCACACGTTTCACTTAAAAGAAGGGTTAAATTTCACATCTTTAAGATCAATATGGGAAAAAAATGGGTTCAAGGTGATGAAAATTGACCAAGTTATGATATTTTAAAGTCATGTATGGGAATTTGATGGTTTGTTTAGAGGACTTGTAATATTTCTTCATCATTAGGTATCTTACACACAAAATTTTCTTGATAATTTTGAAGTTATTTGTTTATAACCCTTTTAAAAGAAGCATGTTTTTGGAATCACTCAAAAATACCAAAATATGAGCAAGATATGGCCTTTAGAAGTTCAAAACCCTAGCCTCTATAGCAACAAAATGCCTTGGGAAAGCTCTTCAATTTTTACAATCCTTCTTGCACAAATACTTTTGTCTTGCAAATATAAGTTGTTGAGGATGGTAATGAGAAACCATAGCAACCATAACCACTTCCAAATATTGAGAATTTATGGAGATATGCACTTGTGATCAAGAAATCGAAGACTTGTCCAACTAGGTCAAACTTCTTCAGTCAACCCTTGTACCTTTGAAATATTTTTGACAACTTGAGGCTTGATGAATCATAATAGACTTTGTCATGATTTTATTTCAAAATATCTTCAATAATGAAGCTTGAATCTCAATGAAGCTTTGTTGAAGAAGGCATGAAAAACAACTCATGAACTTATAGTATCCACAATTAGGGAAAACATACATTGTATTTATTAGTTAAAAGTTAATCAATAAAAAACATATATGATCACAAAATACAAGCCAAGGTGTTTGGTGATTCCCCATGAGCAAAGTTAAAGATAAGTAGAAGAACCAAACCCTAGTGTGTGATCTTGTTGCAATGTGATGGTATGAGATGATAGATGAATCTTATGGGCAAAAATTGGGGTACAACAACTGCCCTTATTTAAGTGTCTTCTATCCGGAGATGCGAAGATTAAAAAAAAATCTTCGTGTCGACGCGATTGAAGATACTTAAATATAAAAACAAGCCCTATTTTTGGCCCTAAGATGCCATGCAGTGCATATGATTATGAATGAAAATGAACAACTACAAAAATGACGCAAGACCTCACTGGGGATACAGCAAATAAAAACAAAGATCAAATGGAAAACCTGACTAGGAAAATAAATCACTGGTGAACAAGAGACCTGAATTTATTGGGGTAAAACCTAAAGAGGAGATAGAGGATAACTGTGGTCGATAGATGACTGCGAACTATCCACTCACTGAGGAGATAGCAAAAGTAACGTTGACCCACCGGGAAAAGAAATGGTAAGATAATACCGGTAAATACAAATATTAGGGTAAGCGGCAAATGATTAGCATCAGTGCTCCCGACCGGGAACAAATGAACTTCTTCAGAGCAATAGAAAATCAACAAGGAACTACCTTCCATATTGACAAGGCTACCATTCATCGGAAAAAGAAATCTTAACAACGAACTACCTTCCATAATGACAAGGTTACCATTCATTGGAATAACAAATCTCAACAACCAACTACCTTCCATAATGACAAGGCTACCGTTTATTGGAGTAACAAATCTCAACAACAAACTACCTTTCATAATGACAAGGCTACCATTTATTGGAGTAACAAATATCAGCAATGAACTACCTTCCATAATGACAAGTCTACCATTCATTGGAGTAACAAATATTAGCAATGAACTACCTTCTATAATGACAAGGCTACCATTCATTGGAGTAAAAAATCTCAACAACGAACTACCTTCCATAATGACAAAGCTACGATTCATTGAAGTAACAAATCTCAGTAACGAACAACCTTTCATAATGACAAGGCTACCATTCATTGGAGCAACAAATATCAACAACAAACTACCTTCCATAATGATAAAGCTACCATTCATTGGAGTAACAAATCTCAACAACAAACTACTTTCCATAATGACAAGGCTACCATTCATTGGAGTAACAAATCTCAGAAACGAACTACCTTCCATAATGATAAGGCTACCATTCATTGGAGTAACAAATCTCAACAACAAACTACCTTCCATAATGACAAGGCTACCATTCATTGGAGTAACAAATATCAGCAACGAACTACCTTTCATAATGATAAGGCTACCATTCATTGGAGAAACAAATCTCAGCAACTAACTACCTTCCATAATGACAAGGCTACCATTCATTGGAGCAACAAATCTCAGCAACAAACTACCTTCCATAATGACAAGGCTAATATTCATTGGAGTAACAAATCTCAGCAACGAACTACCTTCTATAATGACAAGGCTACCATTCTTGTAGTAACTAATCTCCGCAATGAACTACCTTCCATAATGACAAGGCTACCATTCATCGGAGTAACAAAATCTGAATCTTCTCTGGGAACTGACAGATTTACTGGGGGAGTACTTGTTGCTCAAATAAAGAGACCTGTCACTTTCTATTACGAGAAAGAATTGCAATAATGATTTCCTGGGGAAAGAAACATGGCTTCCTGGGGAAATAAATATGGCTTCCTAGGGAAAGTAACATGGCTTCCTGGGGAAATGCCAATATATTCCTGTTGAGAAGATAAAGTCTTCGCGTGCAAAATAAATGAACATTCTTACACAAGTGCTCAAAGCTTGCCGAAATAAAAATAATAATATTGCTGGGGACCGCCCATTCAAACCAGAAATAAATCTGAATGAAACAGTCACTCAAAATAACATCTCCTGAGAAATAAACTCAAGACGGAACCACATTCCATCCAGACAAAGAGTTCACTAGGAAGGCTAAAGAAAAATTCTTCCACGAGGGATAACTCAGTGGGGAAAATGAAAGGATATACTTTCTGATTAAGGTTGACACTCTATTGGAGAGAGGATAACACGAATCTACAAAATAGGGTAATACGCCAACAAATTATTAATGAATGCAAATGAGCAATTATTTGCTGCATTTAACTATGCATGATGTATAAATGAATTTTATCATGTATGTGCTGACAAAACAAACATATAACACTAGGGATAACGAGACAAAACCAACTTGGGTACAATCAATACTCGGCTAAAACACATCCAAGATGAAAATTTCATGAGAAAGTAAGCACTGACTGAGGAAACAAATTCCTACTTCATGGCTTAACTCCACTAGGAAGGAACATAATCCGAAAATAATCAAATTATAGCAATAAATCAGTATAGATACAGAGGTATAACATCCTCCTCCAGGCTTCACCGGGGAAAATCACACAGACTTCAATGGGGAAAACAAATGTTTCACGGTCTGTACTTCTACTGGGCACTACGATACTGGTTTCAGTGGGGGAAATAATACCATATTGTTGAGACATCAACTGCGGATATTGTACTGACTTCATAGGGGAGGGCGATAATACATTTCCGAGGGGAAACCAAGATACATTCTTCAATACCGAGAACGATGATTACACCAACTTCTCTAGGGAGAACTTATGAAACTTCACGAGGGTAGCCTTATCCAAGGATTTAAGAACAAACATTACAGCAAGAAATCAAACTTATAGGGATTTTAAATCAAATCCAGCACTTGGTGGGAGAAAACCCAAAAAGTTGACAATTGTTTCAACATTTCTTAGAAGAGACATTACCCTTGTCTAGTTGCCTCACTGGGGAAAACGGGATAGAGACCTCAGACCCTGCAAACCTGAAATTAAAATGAACTGAGACTTGACTGGGGAAAATGGGGTTAAAAACCCAATATCGCACCATACATCAATTGGTATCATCTTCAATTAGCTAAGAAGCACAAGAAAATCGTACTCAAACCAGCAAAAGTGATCTGGGAGAGCCTTTCCTGGGAGATTCATACTTCCAAAATTTCAGAGTTCGTCCATCCTTGGAGTCACTATTTTTGTTCTCTTTGAATCATAAAATGTAAAGCAAGAATTAATTTGTAAATTCTTTTGAAATTTTTTTTTGTTACTTAATTTGTTTGTTGTGAAAATTACTATCAATAATAAATGAAGTCTTCGTAAACTGAACAAAATAAGAATTGCAAAGAATTAGACAAAAGCTCAAACTTTATTAATAGAATGATAGTCTACGAATGGAGAGGCTCCATAGATGATTACAAAGTTTGAAAAGTGGTAATATATATTGGAAAAGATATATTGAAATATAATGACCACTATTCTCCCTGACAACTTTGAATTTCTGAGAAGCGACTTCGGTTGAAGAATGGTGAGGATTTAATAAGATTGTTGCTTCAATGATCAAGTCTTGTCTAATGCAGTTACTTGCCAAGAAATCCCTAACTTTTTCCTAGGTTGCCCTCGCGGTTTTTCAACCTACCGGGAAAATTTATTCTATTTATGTCTCTAATTTTTGCCTAGACCGTGTTTCGGGTTTTCAGCCCACCGAGACGCTCCTTTTTTTCCTAAGCCACCCTTTCGGGTTTTCGACTTAGCAAGCTGTTCTTTTATTTCTTTAGGTGAAGTATTTCTTGACTGCATCAGTATTCACAGGAAGTGGGAACTCCTAGCCATCCATAGTTTCAAGAATCAATGCACCACCAGAGAAGGCTTTCTTGACAACGTATGGGCCTTCAAAATTGGGAGTCCACTTGCCCATAGAATCAGCGTTAAAAGACATGGTCTTCCAGAGCACGAGGTCGTCTTCTATGAATTCACGAGGCTTGAAATTCTTGTCAAAAGCTTTCTTCATTATTTTCTGGTATAACTGACCATGACACAAGGCCGTCATTCTTTTTTCTTCAATCAAAATCAACTGGTAAAACATGTTCTGGACCCATTTAGCCTCTAACAACTTGGTTTCCATTATCATGTGTAAAGAGTGATTATCAGCCTCAACGGGGAGCTTCCATGCCATACACAAGAGAGAATGGGGTTTCCCCTGTTAAAGTGCAGACAAATATTCGAAACCCATACAAATCAAAAGGGAGCATCTCATGCCAATCTTTATAAGTGACAACCATTTTCTGGATGATCTTCTTGATGTTCTTATTAGCAGCTTTAACCTTACCATTCATCTTTGGCCTGTAGGGAGATAAATTGTGATGGACAATCTTGAATTCTTCTTAAAGTTCTGTCATCGTCTTATTATTCAAATTTGATCCATTGTCGGTGATAATCCTGCTTGGCACACCATACCGAGATAAGAGATTGTTTTTGATGAAGCGCACCATCACCTGCTTAGTGACATTAGCATATGAAGCTGCTTCCACCCATTTGGTGAAGTAGTAAATTTCCACCAAGATGAAACAATGTCCATTTGACGCCTTGGGTTCAATCATTCCAATCATGTCAATACCCCACATAGAGAATAGCCATGGGGAAGAAATAACATTGAGAGGTGTCAGATGCACATGGATTTTGTCAGCATAAATCTGACATTTATGGAACTTCTTTTCAAATTTATAACAGTCAGATTCCATTGTCAGCCAATAGTAACCTTCCCTAAGCATCTTCTTCGCCATCGAATGTCCATTGGCATGAGTACCAAAGGAACCTTCATGGACCTCATGCATCAATATGTCTGCTTCGTGTATACCCACGCATCTGAGCAAGACCATGTCATAATTTATTTTGTATAGCACATCTTCATTGAGGATAAAACTATCTACCAACCTTCTCAAGGTCTTCCTATCGTTATTTGACGCACCAGCCGGGTATTCCTGAGTCTAAAGAAAATGCTTGATATCATAATACCAAGGTTTTTCATCTACTACTCCTTCTGCTGCAAACACATGAGCCGGTCTATCCAAGCTTCGCACTGTGATATGAGGCACATCATTCCAAGTATTTACTTGATACATATAAGCCAAAGTTGCCAAAGCATCTGCCATCTGATTTTCATCTCTGAGAATATGATGGAATTCAACTTTGTTAAAGAAGGGTAATAGTCTTTTAGCATAGTATTTGTAAGGGATCAAACCAGGGTGACGAGTATCCCATTCTCCTTTAATTTGTTTAACTACCAAAGTTGAATCACCATATACATCTAGAACTTTGATTCTGAGATCAATGGCTTCCTCGAGACCCATGATACAAGCCTCATACTCCTCCATATTATTGGTACAATCAAATGTCAGCCTTGCAGTAAAAGGAATGTGTGATCCATGTGGAATGATAATCACAGTGCCAATTCCTTTTCCATAAGCGTTCACAGCTCCATCAAATACCATACCCCACTGGGATTCAGGATCAGGACCTTCCCCAGGCAAAGGTTCATCACAATATTTCGCTTTCAGAAACATAACATCCTCATCTGGGAAATCATATTTAACAGACTAATAATCATCAACTGGATGGTGAGCAAGATAATCCACCAACACACTGCTTTTTATAGCCTTCTGAGTAGGGTATTCAATATCATATTCAGACAACAACATCTGCCAACTTGAAATTCTTCCAGTAAGAGCAGGCTTTTCAAAAATATACTTGATTGAATCCATTTTGGAAATCAACCAAGTGGAATGATTCAACATATATTGCCGCAACTGCTTTGTCGCCCAGGCCAGAGCACAACATGTCTTTTCCAGCATAGAATACCGCAACTCACAGTCAGTAAACTTCTTGTTGAGGTAATAAATGGCATATTCCTTCTTCCCTGTTTCATCTTGTTGTCCCAAAATATAACCCATAGAATTGTCTAACACTGTCAGATACATGATTAATGGTCTCCCTTCAACGGGAGGGAGCAAGATAAGAGGTTCAAGCAGATATTCTTTAATACTTTCAAATTCCCTTTGACAATCATCTATCCACACACAACCTTGATCTTTCTTTAACAACTTAAAGATCAGTTCACATGTTTCGTCATATGGAAAATGAATCTGGAAATGTAATTCAGACGTCCAAGGAAGCCTCTAACTTTATTTTCAGTTCTTGGTGTAGGAATTTATTGACTTGCTTTGACTTTATCAAGGCTAACTTCAATTCCTTTTTGGCTGACAATGAAACCTAACAACTTCCCTGATTGGACACCGAAGATGCATTTGTTTGGATTCAAACGGAGACAACACTTCCTCAAACACTTAAACAACTTCAACAAATCTTCTACATGCCCTTCTTCGGTCTTTGATTTGGAAATCATATCATCAACATATAACTCAATTTCCTTGTGCACCAAATCATGGAATAGGGTTGTCATAGCCCTCTGGTACGTTGCACCAACATTCTTAAACCCGAAGGGCATCACTCTGTAACAGAATGTTCCCCAGGGTGTGATAAATGTTGTTTTTTCCATGTCCTAAAGAGCCATTGTCATTTTATTATATCCAGAAAACCTGTCCATGAACGAGAATACTTTGAACTTTGATGTACTATCAACCAACACATCAATATGTGGCAATGGAAAATCATCTTTTGGACTAGCTTTATTTAAATCTCTATAATCAATGCACATGCAATATTGGCAATCCATTTAAGATACACTGATGTCAAAATAAAATTGGCATTAATCTGCTTTAATACTTCTTCTTTAATTTTCACTGCCATATCAGGGTGAATTCTTTGTAATTTATGCTTGACTGGCGAGCACTCTGGCTTCAACGGTAAATGATGTTCCACAATATTAGTATCTAAACCAGGCATATCTTGGTATGACCAAGCAAATATGTCCACATACTCTTTCAACAATTCAGTCAATGTGCTCTTCATGTAGGGATGCAACAATGCTTCAATCTTGACTTCCTTTGGCTCTTCCTTTAAACCCTAATTGATGGTTTCCAATGGCTCTTTATACAGCTGAATGTCACTTTCCTCACGCTCGAGCAACCGTGAATCCTCTTATGGAATGTCATCATATTCTTCTTCTTCGGCCCCATACACAGGATATTCAAAGTTGGGAGAGGGTGCAGTGTCATTGTATTCAACGAGTTTATTACTTAATCTGCACATATGATTTATGATTGCTTTTAGAAACTAACACATATATCAAGTGATTATTCAGATTTATTTTCAGTTATTATTTATTCCAAAAAGGGTTTTTTTTATTATCATTTTCCAAGAAAAAGCAGAAAATAAAAAACATAATCTGGGAATCAAAGACAACTTTTATTTATGATTTTAATGAGCAAAGAAAACAGATAAGCCTGTATAATATTAACTTTCACCTTGGGCAGAGTGAAAGATTTTTTCAAAGATAAACAAAAAAAAATACTTTGAGACATGGATGAAAGTGGGAACATCAATAGTGACCCAGTTCTGGACTCTGACTCCAGGCGTCACATAATTCGGCATTTCCTGCTCTTCTTCATTCTCCACAATAGCATTGATTCCAGAAACAGTTGGAGGGAGGTAACCTCTGCTGTGGAAAATATCCTGATAGCTGATCACAGTAGACTTTGACTTCAAGGTCCCAACTTTACCATTCTTCACTGATAATTCTAAACCATCCATGTTCTTGTTCATCGGCGGATTAATAATTTTCCCCCATACTTTACTAGGGCCATTGCGCACAACCTGCTGAACATCTTTGAATGAAACCATAGAATTCTAATTCTCTCTCAAGTTTTCAACGGAGAAAGCTTGGAACTGTGTTACAATAGCAGATTCATCTGCTTCTACAACACTGAAAGATGATAGATGAGAAATCAGCAATGCTTGCTCTCCATTTATAATAACAACTTTTCCTTCGCGCACAAACTTCATATTTTGGTGTAGAGTTAACGTGACAGCCCCTGCATCATGTATCCATGGTCGTCCCAGTAAACAGCTATATGTGGGCACAATATCCATGACTTGGAAAGTGATCTGGAAAAGATGTGGGCCTATGTGAATAGGCAGATCCACTTCCCCAATAACTGACTTCCTTAATCCATCGAAGGCTTTTACAATAATACCACTTGGGCGTATGGGAGCTCCTTGATATTTCAACTTCATCAGCGTGCTCTTCGATATAACATTTAAGGAGGACCCGTTATCAATCAGCACATTTGACAACAAATCATTTTTACAATTCATGGATATGTGGAGAGCTAGATTGTGATTCCTCCCTTCGTCAGGGAATTCATCATCGCAAAATCTTAGGTTATTACAAGATGTAATATTACCTGCCATACTACTGAATTGATCTAACGGCATGTCATACTCCATGAAGACTTGGTCTAACACCCTCACTAAAGATTCCCTATGGGCAGAAGAATTCATTAGCAAGGCCATAATATATATCTTTGAAGGAGTCTGCAACAACTGATCTACTATCCTGTAGTCGCTCATTTTGATAATCTTAAAATATCATCCACCTCTTTATCTAGGGTAGCACCACTGGACTCCCCTACAGTTTTCTTATTCTCAACACTTTCCACAATTTTCTTACCAGCATTATCATTTCCCCGAACAACCGGTGCAAATACACGACCACTGCGGGTCACTCTACTAGTCTCAACAATATTCTCGATGCTAAACAACGGCTGGATGGGAACTTCCACATCGTCCTCTAAAATAGTAGCATTAAACTTGTACGGTACAACTTTGTTTGATTTGTAAGGAACATGCCATGGCAAGCAAATTACCACTGGGGCAACAATGGACTTGCCATAGTATTCAATTTCAACATGGGCATAATCATTAAAACAAAGCACAATTACGTTCACCCCTTCTCAGAATAATTGGGAATTGCAGAATCATTGCTGGAGAACATATCTTCATCTGAAGAAAAGAATTCATCCGCAGAAGCATATTCATCATCTGACACTGTTTCAGCCAAACAATCTTAAATTGTATTAATCACATGGTAATCATCTCTTTGGCCTGAAACCTTGATAGTTCCATTATCCAATAACAATTGAATACCTCTTCTTACAATGGAACAACCTCGGGAATCCCTACAGCAAACCCGAAAAAGATCCATAGTGGTGTTCTACCCGACCCTCCATATGGCAGAAGGTAGCGTGCAATTGCACCAGATCATTATTCATATGGTTCACATCACAGATCCGAAACTCTCCCGGACATCCAAAGATCATGTTTACTTCCTCCTCATATTATGCCTTAGGTCTGATTATATGAATGAGGCCCTCATCCATCATCTCTTGCAAATCAACCTTTATCTTATCACACCCTTGTATATTAGTACTACAGATACCACAACCAACATGGTCATGCATATAGTAACTAAACTCGCAAAGGTCTGCATGCATCTTTACCAATTTTCTTCTGACCAAGTTGATATCATAAATGTAGAAGTCCCCTGGACAACTAGCAACCATATTAACAACATTCGTTCCTCCATGCTTTGGCAGAGGATTATCTTTTACATTCGGGCTGGCATCTTTGAAGTACAAAAGGCCAAATCTCACCATTTTATGTACCTCGGACTTCAGAGGATAACCGTTTTCCACATTATGCCCTGGTGCACCCTGGTGGAAAGCGCATGTCTGATCTTCCTTGTAGTACCAAGGCAATGGTGATGGTATAGCACGGGGTGGCCTAATCTGGACCAACTTTTTCTGGATCAATACTGGGAGTAACTCTGTATAACTCATGGGGATAGAGTCAAAAGGCTCTCTCCTCTGATTCTTCCCTTGATTTCCTTGAGGGGATGGTCTTTGATAAGCAAATATAGTCGGAGAAGTATTAACAACTAGAGTTACTGAGGCAACCTGTTGATGGCGCTGATGATTTCTTCTAGGAGGAATAACCCTTATTTCTTGAATAAAAATGCTTGTCTCTCCTTCTTTATTTTTAGCAAACTCGTATGAAGATTTCTTCACACTACCGAAATTTTCACCTCTTGTCAGACGACCTTCTCTTAAAGCTTCTTCCAAATGAACGTCCATTCCCACCATCTCGGTAAAATCACTGGGTGCACTCGCCACCATTCTTTCATAATAGAATGCACCTAGTGTCTTCAGAAAAATCTTTTTCATCTCTTTTTCTTCCATTGGAGGAATCATCTGGGCGTCTACTTCATGCCATCTCTGTGCATATTCCTTAAATGACTCCTTGTCCTTTTGGACCATTGCCCTTAGTTGATTACGGTTAGGCTCCATGTCCACATCGTATTTGTACTATCTCATAAACGCTTCTCCCAAGTCATTGAAATTATGAATGCTGGCTTTGTCCAGGCTCATGTACCATTTCAATGATGCACCGGTCAAACTATCTTGAAAGAAATGAACTAACAGGTGTTGATCATCTGTATGAGTAGACATTCTCCTCACATACATCACTAAGTGAGCACGAGGGAAAGTGTTGCCCTTGTATTTTTTGAACTCTGGTACTTTAAACTTTGCAGGTATTTTCACATTCGAAACCAAACACATATAATTCACATTCTGCCTAAACAATTATTTTCCTTTGAGGGCCTTCAACTCTTTCTGCCTCCTATCAAATTGATCCTGAAAATCGTCCATTCGATCATAGACACCCATGTTAGAACAAAGTTTGAATCTACTACCCTATGTTTAAGTTTTGATGATAACAAAGTGAAAAGATATATTACTTATATGATTCATGTATGAACTATCTGCTGCCTAAGTTATTACGTTCTGATTTGCAGATACTCTGATTGGTATAAGCAAGATCACACCTAATCAGCATCAGAAATTTGGTTCTTGACATCAGCATCAGAAGTTGCCATATCAGAATGTCAGAATCAGAAGATTAACTCACGTGTATGCTGAAGCCTGATGAACAGAACTGCGCTTAACACTCTGATAAAGAAACACAACAGTTCATCAGCAGCCAAGCAGAGTCAGAATGAGCCAAGCCAGAACTTGCATTAAGTAAGCAACGGTACTGTGCATTGAAAGCAAATTAATACCAACGGCCTCATTCCAGACAAGATCTGCTCAATAAGGAAAGTTTGTTATTAGCATTGAATCAAGAATATTGCTCCAACGTTCAACATCTCAGTGCTATATAAACAAGACTTTGAAGATTGAATTGGCTAATGCTCTCCAAATCTTTACACGCCTAAAAGCTGATCATATTCTTCATTCTCTCAATTTGCAAAACACTACACATTCTCTTATTCAATCATTGTTTAGCAATCTAGTTTCTAAGCTTTAAGTTGTGTATAAATCACAGTTGTGATACAGTTTTGTAGAAAACATTCACACACTTAGATTTATCTTCTTTGTAAGAAAGTGTTTCCTTGACAAACCGGGTTGTGGTTTGCATCAAGAAGGCTTTAGCAGTTGTTAAAGCAGTCTGTAATATTCAGTTGAATATAGTGGATTAAGACCTCGTTGGAGAGAGGCGAAATCACCTTGACGGGTGGACTGGAGTAGTTTGAGATCAAATGAACCAGGATAAAAATATCGTGTTCATTGCATTGATTTTCAGTTTTACAATTCAACCCCCCCTTCTTGTGTTTTTCACTACTTCAATTGGTATCAGAGCGCCTGGTTCTGAGCTAAAACACTTAACCGTGTCAGTACAAGATCCAGCGTCAGAAAAACACAATGGCAGGAAACTATTCTCACACCAACAATGACAACAATGAGGACAGAGACAGATTCAGCGGCAAACCTCCAGTCTTTGATGGAGAAAACTTTGATTACTGGAAAGACAGAATTGAAAGCTTCTTTCTGGCACATGATGTTGATCTGTGGGATATGGTGACAGATGGATACACGCACCCTGTGAATGCAAGCGGTCAGAAGATTGATAGAAAAACAATGTCTGACCAACAAAAGCGTGACTTCAAGAATCACCACAAGGCCAGAACCATCCTCCTCAGCGCCATCTCCTATACTGAATATGAAAAAATCTCCAACAGAGACACAGTAAAGAACATTTTTGACTCACTCAGAATGACGCATGAGGGCAACGTTCAGGTCAAAGAAACTAAAGCTCTGGCGCTCATTCAGAAGTATGAGGCGTTCAAAATGGAAGAACCTGAATCCATTGAAACAATGTTCTCAAGATTCCAGATTCTGGTAGCTGGTCTCAAGGTTCTGGACAAAGGATACTCTACTGCTGACCATGTCAAGAAAATCATCAGAAGTTTACCCAAGCAGTGGAGACCAATGGTTACAGCTCTGAAGCTAGCTAAAGATCTCAACAAAATCACTCTGGAGGAACTTATCAGCTCCCTCAGAAGTCATGAGATAGAGCTAGAAGCTGACGAGCCTCAGAAGCAAGGTAAGCCTTTAGCATTAAAATCTAACAAAAAATTTGAGTCTAAAGTTTTGCAGGCAGTTGAAGAAACATCTAATGGATCCTCATCAGAAGAAGACAAACTCTCCCTCCTCTCCAGAAGAGTAAATCAACTGTGGAAGCAAAGACAAAGGAAGTTCAGGAATCCCATAAGATCTGATCAAAACGAGTCTTCTTCCAGATACAGAAGGATAGATTCTTCCTCTGGATACAGAAGATCTGAAGGCTCCTCTAGTAGCAAAAAGCCAAACACCAAGGACATCATCTGCTATGAGTGCAATGAGCAAGGACACTATAAGAGTGACTGCCCAAAGCTTCAGAGGGAAAAACCCAAAAAGAAGTTTGGAAGAGAGAAGAAGAAAAGTCTCATGGCTACATGGGATGACTCTGACTCGTCTGAAGTTGACTCAGAATCAGATGATGAGAGGGCAAACATAGCTCTCATGGCTAACATCTCAGAAGATAGTGAAGCTTCTGAATCAGACTCAGAATCAGATACTGAAGAGGTATTTCCTAACTTTGCTGTTAACTTTACCAAGGCTGAACTTGCTGAAAGCCTTAATGAGATTCTGGAACGGTATCAGCAAATTAGAGTTAAATTCAGAGACCTGAAAAGGAATCTTGAATCTGACTCTAATAAGACTGAGAGTCTCAAATTGGAGAATTCTGAGCTGAGAAATAAGATTTCAAAATTAGAAAACACTTTACAAAACTCTCAGAAGGAACCAATTTCTGAAACTCCCAGCAACGCTGATGAGATCATCAAGGAGTATGATCATAGTTTCCAGAAGTTCCTCGCTAAAAGCATATATAGAAGCAAAATGGCTTCAATGATCTATGGAGTTAGCATAAATGGAAGGAAAGGAATAGGATACCAAGGTAAGGTTCCTACACCAAAGAATGGCATGGACTTAACCATTAAACACACTCCTCTGAATTCACATTTTGTGTATGGTCACACACATGATATTAAATACACTAGCAGTAAGCACTCTGTGAAACCAAAATTCAACCAGAGTTTTGGTAAAACTAACAAATCAGGACCCAAGAAAATCTGGGTACCTAAGGATAAAATAATACATGTTGCAGATATCTTTAGCAGCAAGTCAGAAACACCAGTCATGGTACCTGGACTCTGGCTGCTCGCGACACATGACGGGAAGAAGGCATATGTTCCAAAGCCTGGAACTTAAGCCTGGAGGCCACGTTGGCTTTGGAGGCAATCAGAGGGGAAAGATAATTGGCTCTGGAACTGTAGGTAGTGGAAATCTTCCCTCTATTAATAATGTTCTGCTAGTAGATGGATTGATGCATAATCTGTTATCCATAAGTCAATTAAGTGATAACGGTTATGATATAATATTTAATCAAAAATCATGTAAAGCTGTTAGTCAGAAAGATGGGACTATCCTGTTTAATGGTAAGAGGAAAAACAACATTTACAAAATCAAACTTTCTGAACTAAAGAGTCAGAATGTAAAATGTCTTGTCTGTTAACAACGAGCAGTGGATCTGGCACAAAAGATTGGGGCATGTTAGTATGAGAAGAATATCTCAGATTAACAAACTCAATCTGGTCAGAGGACTTCCTAATTTGAAGTTCAATTCAGATGCTCTGTGTGAAGCATGTCAGAAAGGCAAGTTTGTAAAACCTTCTTTTAAATCCAAAAATGTTGTTTCTACCTCTAAGCCATTAGAACTTCTGCACATTGACTTATTTGGACCAGTTAAAACTGCTTCAGTCAGTGGCAAGAAGTATGGGTTAGTAATCGTAGATGACTATAGCAGATGGACATGGGTAAAGTTCTTAAGACACAAGGACGAGTCACACTCTGTGTTTGTTACCTTCTGTAACCAAGTTCAGAATGAAAAGGATCTTAGAATCGTTAAAGTCAGAAGTGATCATGGTGGAGAATTTGAAAACAAAGATTTTGAGTCATTCTTTAATGACAGAGGCATTCTGCATGATTTCTCTTGTCCTAGAACTCCCCAACAAAATGGAGTTGTAGAACGAAAGAACAGAACATTGTAAGAAATGGGCAGAACCATGATCAATGAGACAAACGTTGCTAAGACCTTCTGGGCAGAGGCAATAAACACAGCGTGCTACATTCAGAATAGAATCTCAATAAGACCTATTCTGGAAAAGACTCCATATGAATTGTGGAAGAACAGAAAGCCCAACATTTCATATTTTCATCCATTTGGATGTACTTGCTTTATATTAAATACAAAGAATTATTTGAACAAGTTTGACTCTAAAGCACAGAAGTGTATCATGTTAGGATACTCTGAACGCTCAAGAGGGTACAGAGTATACAATACAGAAACACAGATTGTGGAAGAATCAATCAGTGTTCGTTTTGATGATAAGCTTGACTCTGAAAAGTCAAAGCAGAATGAAATCTTTGCAGGTATGGAAATTGAATTTACAGGTTCTGAAGACAAGTCATCAGAAGCTCTCAACACAGACACTCCTTCAACGTCTGAAAGGAGCACTGCTAGCAATCCTACAACAGCTGATGATCAACCTCAGAAGAGATTACCCAGAAGCAGCTTGGATCACCCAGAAGAGACTATCTTAGGAAGAAAGGAAGATCCAATCAGAACAAGGGCAAGCTTCAGAAACTCTGAAGAAACTCTCATGGGACTTGTGTCTCTGATTGAACCGTCTTCTATTGATGAAGCACTTCTGGATAATGACTGGATTCTGGCAATGCAAGAAGAGCTGAATCAATTCACCAGAAACGACGTATGGGATCTCGTTCCCAGACCAAAAGGATTCAACGTCATTGGAACAAGATGGGTGTTCAGAAACAAGCTAAATGAACAAGGTGAAGTCATCAGAAACAAGGCACGACTGGTTGCACAAGGTTATAGTCAGCAAGAGGGGATAGACTATACAGAAACCTTTGCCCCAGTTGCCAGGTTAGAATCTATCAGACTTTTAATTTCATTTGTTGTTAATAGAGGCATCACTCTGTATCAGATGGATGTCAAAAGTGCATTCTTAAATGGTTATATAGAAGAAGAAGTCTATGTACACCAACCCCCTGGTTTTGAAAATACAAAACATCCAGAACATGTTTTCAAACTAAAGAAGTCACTATATGGTCTGAAACAAGCTCCCAGAGCTTGGTATGAAAGGCTAAGTAACTTTCTATTAGAAAATGAATTCACCAGAGGGAAAGTGGACACTACTCTATTCTGTAAATCAGTTAAGAATGACATCTTAGTCTGTCAAATTTATGTTGATGATATTATTTTTGGTTCTACTAATCCTTCTCTTGGAAGAAAATTTGCTAAGTGTATGCAGGCAGAATTTGAGATGAGCCTCATGGGGGAACTGAAATTCTTTCTAGGAATTCAGATCAATCAAACTCCAGAGGGAACTTACATTCATCAGAGCAAATACATCAGAGATCTTCTGAAGAAATTTGACTTCTCAGAATGTAAGCCATCAAAGATTCCAATGCATCCCACGTGCATTCTGGAAAGAGAAGAGGTAAGCAAAAATGTAGAACAGAAAGTCTACAGAGGTATGATTGGTTCTCTCCTCTATCTGACTGCTTCAAGACCTGACATATTATTCAGTGTTTGTATCTGTGCTAGATTCCAATCAGATCCTAGAGAATCTCACTTAACAGTTGTTAAGCGAATTTTTAAGTATCTGAAAGGTACTACTAATCTGGGTTTGTTTTATAGAAAATCTAGTGATTACAGCTTAGTAGGCTACTGCGATGCTGATTTTGCTGGAGACAGAGTGGAACGTAAAAGTACTTCTAGAAGTTGCCAGTTTCTGGGAGAAAATCTGATCTCTTGGTCCAGCAAAAGGCAATCAACAATTGCGCTATCAACAGCAGAAGCTGAGTACATAGCAGCAGCAGGATGTAGCACACAAATGCTCTGGATGAAAAGTCAGCTTGAAGACTTCCAGATTTTTGAGAGTAACATTCATATACTCTGTGATAATACTTCTGCTATTTGCTTAAGTAAGAATCCCATTTTACATTCTAGAGCTAAGCATATAGAAATAAAACATCACTTCATTAGGGACTATATTCAGAAAGGAATTTTAAACTTAAAATTTATAGATACAGACCATCAATGGGCTGATATCTTTACTAAACCCCTTTCAGAAGATAGGTTTAATTTCATTCTGAAACATCTCAGCATGAAAGTCTGCCCAGAGTGAAAATGTTTTAATTCCATATATTTACCTTCAGAATGTAATTGTTTTACTGTGAACTTCTGATCAATCTTCTTTCAGAAAGATAGAACATGCAGATTATATCAGATGCAAGTCTAAAGATCTGAGAGTCTAAGCTCAAAGACAGACGTGCTGATCACTACATCAAACAAGTGTCATCCAATCATCAGCAAATCTCTGAAGCAGAACGCGTGCACGCTTCTGAGAAGGCAAAACGCTGATTGGGTGCATTGAGACACATGTCTGGTAACCATTTTTAAGTATCTTTCTAAAATCCCCCAAAATCAGCAAGCATTTAATAAAAGTAATCATGCTTTTAAAACGCAATCATGATTTTTCTCTTTCTTAAAAAACGTTTATTTTTTCAAAATATTCTGAAACTCTATTTAAACACATTAACCTCTCATTCTAATTCTTTACAGTTTCTCACTAATACTCAAGCATTCTCTGCATTTTTCTGTGTTCATCTCTTGCAAAACCTCTTTTTCTCAGTTTCTTCTCGAAATCTTTTAGTGTGAACATGGCAACCTCTAGCAATGCTTCTGTAGGTCCTCATAAGAAAGCATCATCTGAACAGTATCAAGTGCCATTCAGAACACTCCTCACTCCTGTGAAGAATCTTGAAGTGTTATCTGAATTGATCATTGATTTTGGAAGCTTGAAGGAGAACGGTTTTGACCTAACAGAAGAAGTTAGGGCACAGAAATGGGAAAGGTATTTTGACAGGTTGGTTGGACCAACATTCCCTATGTTAGTCAAGGAATTATGGATTCATGCGAAGGCTTCAACGCATCTAGTCACCTCCTTCGTTATGGGGAAGAAGATTGTGATCACTGAGGATCACATAGCAAGGTTAATCGGTTACAGTGTGAAATTCTGGTGTATGCCAGAATTCAGATGTTATACTCAATGTCTAGACATCTGATATGACATAATAAGTACACTGCAATGTAGATACCCAATTTTTCGTGATTCAGTACTGAAGAGAAACAGAAGCACAGTTTAACCAAGTTGTGCCAGATATACTTTGAAGGTGCAGAGGATGGAACAACGATGTACCTAGTTCTGTTCATCTGTTGCACATGATCAGCAGAGAGCGAACATCCTTCACAATTCTGTTTCTTCTGCACAGATATCAGCATGATGTCTTAACATGTTCTGAGACATTATCTGTTACAACATTACAGTTTTACCTTGATATATAACAGACAGAATTATAAAGTGTTGAAGGTAAAAACACAAATCAGTTGTTGACCCAGTTCGGTGAAACACACCTACTCTGGGGGCATACCAAGCCAGGAAGAAGATCCACTATCAGCAATATTAATTCAGGACTAAACTTCACAAGTTCCCATCCTTCACTTAATCATCTACCAGTGCAACCTATACCTAGGAACTCCTAGATAGAAACCTACCAGTTTCCATTCCTATTGCCGCAGCAACAGAAGTCTTACTCCTACTCAAGAAGTAGAGCCCTCCCACTTGATTTCCTACATTAAAATGTATATGAAGTAATGCAGAAATACTTAGACTTGCTTCATAGCTTCGTCCAAGAACACTTAAACCCTTACCTACAGGTATCGAGTTACACTCATGGTAACCTTGCCACAGACCGACAGGTTTACCTAACAAAACACCCCCAATGTTACATTATATGAGAGTTACAAACCCTAGGTTACAATCTGCTATTTATAACCTATTACCCAACTGGATTTGGGCCTTCAAAAATCTCAGCAAGCTTTTCTCCTTGCTGTTACAACTCAGCAGCAAACTTCTGCTATAATCAAGGTCTTCAATCTTCTAGTTCCTAAAATATCTCCATATTTAGAAACAGTATTTTCTTCAAATATTCTGATTGATTCTTGATTGATCTTCAGATTCTCCATAAGAAACGCCACATATATTCTCAGAGTATTTAAGTACCAGAACTGTAACTGAATTATCAATTCTGTTGACGTGATGTCAAGTCAGATGTCATGACATTACATCTAACATGTTGTCCTAGATGTTGAACTTCTTCAACACAGCAAATAACCTCTTTCATAATTTAGATCACTTAGAATAGTTAGGTTACAAGTCACAGCTGTTACAAACGTTCAACACATAACATAGTTACTTAATTAGTACTTAATTTCAGGCGCGATGTCATATGCTGATGTTGTGACATCTTACATAACATGTTGGTCCAGATGTTGAACTTCTTCAACCCAACATATTAAAACAACAGAGGGAATATGGGTAAACTTGCTTTCTTATTTGTTTTACAAATGAAGCCAACTCTCCAGCCAGGGCACTTACAATCTCCCCCTTTGGAAAATTTTGGCTAAAACAAATAAGTGCAAGTTGTATTTTGGGACCAGGCCACAACACAGTTGAGATGTTACAACATCTTGTCCAACATCTTCTTTGTAGAGGCTGATGTCCTTTGAGCAAACAACAAACCTCTATCCCTCAACTGTGAGCCACTCCAAGCCATCGATGGCCCAAGAGGATTTATTTTCTCAAGATTATTGTTGATAATCTTGATACTTATTACTTGTGATTATGTAACTCAGATCACAAGTCACAACTATCCTCTTAACTCAGAACACAAGACACAAACAAAGTCACTTACTTAGGGATCATGTTGCTTTCACCTGAGTCTCGCTGGACATTTCCGTGTGTTGCTTTCACCTGAGTCTCGCCTGAGACTGGGTCCCTATCTTTCTCCCCCTTTTTGGCCAGAATTTGACAAAGACTGCCCATACAGATCCATACCCATGCACAATTTTCCCAGATGCTAACAAACTTCATATTGCTGAAACACTCTGATGAAGAGAAAGAATAGAGAGAGTCTTCATAAATAATGCAATTTTGGCATAGATAGTAACGATCTTGGTACTTTACTCTGACAGTTTCAGTACCCTAGGACTGGTTTTAATGCAGGTACCTACCCTTGGGTTTGACCCTTTGACCATTGTCAGGATGAAGTATGTCTTGCCCTTTTTAAAACAGACATTTGTCTTTTAGAACCGACTACTCCTTTTAAGTATTTGTCTTAGGATCCCCTATCCAAGAAACATCGTTGTCTCTGACTCAGTTATATAATACCTTTATTAGATGACAAGTTATCATCTAAACATTCCAGCTCACTAAACAGCTCCATAATGAGACACAACCGCCCTGTTTTCTTAGCAGATGAAAACACGCTCAAATCCTATGTTGTCATACATTCTGCTAATTTGAAACCATTCCATTTTCACAAAGAGGATGGTTACTCCCTCTGAGTCATACAGCTGTACACACATGGGTTTATTAATAATAATCCACACTTCATCCAGTTTTCCTCCTGTCTGTAGTTTTAGAGGAAATTAGGAACAATGTCATTACCAATGTGATGACATTCGGTCAGACATAGTCCTCTTCAGTCTCGAACACATCATCCCAATAGTTAATAAGGTGCCACACTTTATATCCTACGAGTTTGATGAAGACCTTTCGTACAAACCAATACTCCCCCTGTTAGGGACAATCACTTCTCTTCATGGAAACAAGTAGGTCACATTCAATACTCAGTTGGACCTTCAAGACAACTTCTGATTCAGGGTAAATAAGACCCCTTGATGAATGGAAAACATAAGACGCATCTTCATGTCTTCAAGAGCGCACCCTCTGTTCAACAATATTGGTTGAACGCATTCATACTGTGAATCAAACTTTCTCGATAATAATCAGCTGCCACATGTTGATTATCTTGATTCTCTGAATCCACTGCTGAGATAGACCAAATGCCACTGTTTGATTGCCTCCATGTTTATAAGACTTCTCACTAAGACAGGAACATATAACATCTTATCCACCCAACAACTCCAAAGAGCTGCAAAGAGACGATCTTTTTGAAGGATCTAATCTTCAACTTCGTAGATCATCCTATCTTAAGTTGATATGCCACTTCACCAACCAAGAATCTGATGTTGAACCAAATGTCACAGCATTATGTTATAACATCTAGTTGTTGAATTCAGCTCCAGACTGATCCAAGTGACCATCATCAAGATTATGATGTCTTCTTCTTCTTGTAGCTTTAAGTCTGAACATGTTTCCAGGAAACCTTTTCAAGGATCAAATGATTTTGCTGTCACCAAAGAGATAGCTCTAAAGCATCACTCTTCCTGTGATTCTTCACAGGGTCTAGAAGAAGGAATGTTCCCACATCTTTAAGAACATCAGTTATCTTGAACTCCAAGGATAATCAATTAAATACTTATACTTGTCACAAATAGAAATTGATCATAAATCCTTCCCATTATCCAGTAAGATACTTTCACCATTTGAATACTTTGACATACTCTTCGTGTGTTAATATCTTCTTCTTGCAAGCTCTTTCTTTGAGAGACCAAAGAGTTGAGATATCTAGGTTGCCACCCTTGACTCAAGTAAATAGAATTTTCTCTGAACAAACTCTACTTACTTCAACAGATTTGAGACTCCTACCAGATCAGATTCATCCTTAGGAATGAGAGAGATGAATCCTTCCTTGCAAATATGTCACACAACACCCAGAACCCATGTGACATAGATCAACAGCCAGCTAAACACCAGGCTGAACTAATGTGAGGAGGTTAACCAAATTTCCCCCTCAAACTACCAGTCATGGAAGCTCCACACAAAATATCCATGCATTGTGCACAAATGTCTCGACATGACATATGACATCCCTACCAGATTTAAGTAACTCCAAGAGCTATACTTGTTCATACTCCAATCACACCAATCAGACTTCAGCTGACCTTAAGTACTTCAGTGAAGCCAGCAATATCAATCATCAGCAAATATGTATTGCCAGAGCATACTACCTTAACCAAACTCTGAGTCTTCATATTCTTGAAAGATCTTCCACTTCTAATCATGATGTTTAAATGACAAGACTCATGATCCCAATCTGCCTCTATGAAGGAGCAATAATGCTGCACCATCATTGACTTTTATTAACCAATGGGCTTGTCTTTCTTCACACCATATTACTCCAGGGAACAACTGCTCAGTCCTGATCAATCTTCAGGAACAAGCCCACCAATAGGGATTGCACAATGTCACATCTCAACCAGCTCTACTTCTAGAGTTCTGACTTCTAAAAGTAACCTTCGGGAGCACACAGACATAGTTGACTCTACCATTGTCAATTTTGCACACACAGATGTCTCCTCTTCCAGGTCAGGAGTAGGTTTCAAACAAAAGTATCCCTTTGTTTGACACCCGAAACATATGCTTTTCAACTAGTAGCTGCATACTTGTTGAACACATGTTCCACCGTCGCATAGAACATCAGTTCCATCACCTTGGAATGAAACCCTCCTTGAAATTCTTCAAGGTCTTCGTATAACATTACTCAAGAGAGTAAGGGAATCAGTGATTATGTGATTCTTGCCATCCTGAACGAAGAACGTCTTCATGAGTGGACTTGAGAGGACTTCAAGTATCTGTGACATTTTCAATAGCTTACGTTGAAATCTTGAATACAGTAGCCTTCAATCCACAAGAGGGGAAACACATCAGAGCTTGAGTTTTGCCAAGTATTATGCAGCGGAAGAACATAATACAACTCAATCTTTGCACACACACTACTTCAGGCGTACACAAATCCTAGGTTTGAAAATAAATCAAACCTGGAGCAGCTACCACACAACCAGGCCAAATGCCAATCACAAAGACAGGTACACACAGTTCTTGTCATGAATAGTCCATTCTCCCACTTTAAGGGATCATTCAGGGAAATAACAAACCTTTCAAGGTTACAATATCCAGTACTAAGATTGACCTTGCAGATACCAGAAAGTATCACCCATGGATCTCATCCAGAAACAGAACAGGATGCCTGCTCTGATACCAATTGAAATTCTGGTGTATGCCAGAATTTAGATGTTATACTCAATGTCTAGACATCTGATATGACATAATAAGTACACTGCAATGTAGATACCCAATTTTTCGTGATTCAGTACTGAAGAGAAACAGAAGCACAGTTTAACCAAGCTGTGCCAGATATACTTTGAAGGTGCAGAGGATGGAACAACGATGTACCTAGTTCTGTTCATCTGTTGCACATGATCAGCAGAGAGCGAACATCCTTCACAGTTCTGTTTCTTCTGCACAGATATCAGCATGATGTCTTAACATGTTCTGAGACATTATCTGTTACAACATTACAGTTTTACCTTGATATATAACAGACAGAATTATAAAGTGTTAAAGGTAAAAACACAAATCAGTAGTTGACCCAGTTCGGTGAAACACACCTACTCTGGGGGCATACCAAGCCAGGAAGAAGATCCACTATCAGCAATATTAATTCAGGACTAAACTTCACAAGTTCCCATCCTTCACTTAATTATCTACCCAGTGCAACCTATACCTAGGAACTCCTAGATAGAAACCTACCAGTTTCCATTCCTATTGCCGCAGCAACAGAAGTCTTACTCCTACTCAAGAAGTAGAGCCCTCCCACTTGATTTCCTACATTACAATGTATATGAAGTAATGCAGAAATACTTAGACTTGCTTCATAGCTTCGTCCAAGAACACTCAAACCCTTACCTACAGGTATCGATTACACTCATGGTAACCTTGCCACAGACCGACAGGTTTACCTAACAAAACACCCCCAATGTTACACTATATGAGAGTTACAAACCCTAGGTTACAATCTGCTATTTATAACCTATTACCCAACTGGATTTGGGCCTTCAAAAATCTCAGCAAGCTTTTCTCCTTGCTGTTACAACTCAGCAGCAAACTTCTGCTATAATCAAGGTCTTCAATCTTCTAGTTCCTAAAATATCTCCATATTTAGAAACAGTATTTTCTTCAAATATTCTGATTGATTCTTGATTGATCTTCAGATTCTCCATAAGAAACGCCACATATATTCTCAGAGTATTTAAGTACCAGAACTGTAACTGAATTATCAATTCTGTTGACGTGATGTCAAGTCAGATGTCATGACATTACATCTAACATGTTGTCCTAGATGTTGAACTTCTTCAACACAACAAATAACCTCTTTCATAATTTAGATCACTTAGAATAGTTAGGTTACAAGTCACAGCTGTTACAAACGTTCAACACATAACATAGTTACTTAATTAGTACTTAATTTCAGGCGCGATGTCATATGCTGATGTTGTGACATCTTACATAACATGTTGGTCCAGATGTTGAACTTCTTCAACCCAATATATTAAAACAACAGAGGGAATATGGGTAAACTTGCTTTCTTATTTGTTTTACAAATGAAGCCAACTCTCCAGCCAGGGCACTTACACAGTGGCGGAGGCGTCCGCTGTGTTGATATGGCTGAGAGATGTGCTGACGTGGGCGTGATAGCTGCAAGGATTTTCACCCATGGGGTGCCCAGCAGCAAGATCAAAGGTCTGAAGGATCATCACAGAGTTTGGGCAAAGATAATTCTGGGGTGCTTCAACCATAGGAAGCCAACTAGTTCACCTGATTACATAAATGTGGATCAGCAGTTTCTGATCTACTTTATTGATCAGAAGGTAAAAATCAACTTGGCTCATCTTCTGTTCAACCACCTCAGAACAAGTGTGAAGGAAACCAGGGAAGAAGAAAGAACCAAGAGGGATTGGATACCCTTTGGAAGGTTGATATCAGATATTCTGACAGAGAATAGGCTGATAGAGCATCTGATAGAAGCTCAAGAGTTAAGCACCATTGAACCAACAGTTGGGAAGCCTCTGAACGCGAAGAACTTGAAGAAAATGAAGTTGATAGAGAATATCAAAAAGGAACCCAGAGCTACTCCTATTGCTGATATCACCAGCAGAAGAGTTCCACTGAGTGACTTTCCTTTATTTTCTGAGATAGAATCTAAACCAGAGGTGGTTCTCAAATACTTAGACGCGTGCAAGGCAGATGGTACAGATCCAAATCTGATTATCAAAGATCTGCATCAACCTCAACAAGAAGTGACTCTGAAGAAGACGAAGAAGAGGAAGGCACCTTCAGAAGGATCATCCCAGCAGACACCCAAGAAAAGAGGTAATTTATCTGCTGCTTCTGTTTTAAATTCTTCTACTATTCCAGTATCTATTCCTCCTCCAACCTCTCATAGAATCTCAATCCCCATCCCAACAATAGATGAAACTGAACCAGAAGATGACCCTTCTGAGGCATTAAAACTCAGAAGACCCAGAACCAAACATCCCAAACCAACCTCAACAACATCAGCAATTGACAAAGTGCTGTCTGACATTGATCAACACACTTCTGATCACTCCGCTAATCCAAGCTCTGAACCACAAATTGTCCCTCCTCCACAACCAGAACAACAGCAATCTGCTGAAGAACCAGAACAACAACAACCTCTCTCATCAATTCCAGAAGAACCCCTTATCCCTGAACAACCAGAAATTCCAACAACTTCTCCTCAACCAGCAATTCCGTCTCCCTCTCCTCAACCAGAAATTCATCCACCATCACCTCAACCTGAGTTTCATCACTCTGAAACTCAAACTCCTCCACCTTCTGAACCTCATTCACCTCAATCATCTGAACCACAACCTCTGGCAATCCAGCTGCCATGTGGAACAACAGTCACCATGGCCCAGTTTCCATCCTCACCAGATTCTACACCACCAAATACTCCCAAGACACCAAACAGTCCAATCATAATTTCGGATTCTCCCACTCCATCTCCAAAACAAACAGCTGCCAAGCAAACCACCGAAAACCCCAGCAGGACCTTCATAGACTTAACCAGCCTTGACCGTCTTGCTGATCTGAAACACAAAATAGCCATCCCAAAACCAAAACAACCAGATGTTGGCTCTGGTATTATGAATTTTGAAACAGGTTTGCAGCAATGGATTGCTTCTTTGAAGCAAGTCTGTCCTGGAATGATTGACCCAGCTGCTTCTGACCAGCTCTGGTCACAATTCAGACTTTGGGTACGTGCTGAAGCCCTCAAGTTGAAGGATATCAACTATGAGCAGGCACAACAGAACTTCAGCAAGCTGCTGAAGGAAGTTGAAAGTCAGCTGCCTCAGGAAGCTGTGCTCCCTCGGGATAGTGAACCTTGGTCTGAGAAACAGCTAGCTTCAAAGGTGCAACCAGAAGAAGACAAGACCATTCAAGCTGAAGCAAGTCAAGCAGAAGATGTTGCAGAAAGCTCTCAGAAGCTTCCTGCTTCTGATGCTTCTCAAGCTTCCTTGGACAGGCAGACTCTGGAAGAACTGAAGCTGAATGACATGCGTCTGCAGCAGAGGATGGATGAAAACGACCAGAAGATGAAAGAAAGAATGGATGTGCAGGATAGCAAGATTGACACTGTTGTCAGCATGGTGCACAAGCAGAATGAGACTGCTGATCAGATCAAAGCCATGCTGGAGAACCTGTTCACACGCTTTCCTCCCCAACCTTAGTTTTTTCATTCATGTCATTTTCATGTTTTCTTTAATTTTCTGATGTACTGTTTGAATATGTTTTGTTTGATTCTGAACCCTTTTAATATGACAAGTTTTTCTGATCTTAATTTGTTTTAGCACATCACCTACACTTTTTGATTGCTGACAAAAAGGGGGAGAACAAGAATGATATTTTTAAACAATAACGGTTTACTAAGACAGAAATTCTCGAACATTCTAACTCTATTATACTTGAAAATGTTTTCTGTTTTGCTTAAAGTCTACAGGCACAAGGAAGCTCCTGGACACTCTGAAGACTAAAAGCTCTGAAGCTCTGATCCGCTCTGATACTATGATCCAAAGCAAAGCTCTGACAAGAAAAGCTCTGATACGCTGATCTGAAGCTCTGCTCTGATATGCTGATCCAAAGCATCTGATAGTCAAAGACTCTGATACTATGATGTTCAAAGAAAGGCAAAAAGATCTGATCCTGAAGAACACTTGTAATCAAAAAGGGAAGTAATAAACTCAGGGGGAGTATCTCTCAACTCTGATATCCTTTTATCCCTTATCTTTGATAACCTCTTACCCTGATGCATCTCTCTGATACCTTTTCACGCTATTTTCATTTAAAAAATATCTAGTTTTTGTCATCATCAAAAAGGGGGAGATTGTTAGAACAAAGTTTGAATCTACTACCCTATGTTTAAGTTTTAATGATAACAAAGTGAAAAGATATATTACTTATATGATTCATGTATGAACTATCTGTTGCCTAAGTTATTACGTTCTGATTTGCAGATACTTTGATTGGTATAAGCAAGATTACACCTAATCAGCATCAGAAATTTGGTTCTTGACATCAGCATCAGAAGTTGCCATATCAGAATGTCAGAATCAGAAGATTAACTCACGTGTATGCTGAAGCCTGATGAATAGAACTGCGCTCAACACTCTGATAAAGAAACACAACAGTTCATCAGCAGCCAAGCAGAGTCAGAATGAGCCAAGCCAGAACTTGCATTAAGTAAGCAACGGTACTGTGCATTGAAAGCAAATTAATACCAACGGCCTCATTCCAGACAAGATCTGCTCAATAAGGAAAGTTTGTTATTAGCATTGAATCAAGAATATTGCTCCAACGTTCAACATCTCAGTGCTATATAAACAAGACTTTGAAGATTGAATTGGCTAATGCTCTCCAAATCTTTACACGCCTAAAAGCTGATCATATTCTTCATTCTCTCAATTTGCAAAACACTACACATTCTCTTATTCAATCATTGTTTAGCAATCTAGTTTCTAAGCTTTAAGTTGTGTATACATCACAGTTGTGATACAGTTTTGTAGAAAACATTCACACACTTAGATTTATCTTCTTTGTAAGAAAGTGTTTCCTTGACAAACCGGGTTGTGGTTTGCATCAAGAAGGCTTTAGCAGTTGTTAAAGCAGTCTGTAATATTCAGTTGAATATAGTGGATTAAGACCTCGTTGGAGAGAGGCGAAATCACCTTGATGGGTGGACTGGAGTAGTTTGAGATCAAACGAACCAGGATAAAAATATCTTGTTCATTGCATTGATTTTCAGTTTTACAATTCAACCCCCCCTTCTTGTGTTTTTCACTACTTCAACCCAAGCTTTCAATTGGTAGAGGAATAGGGCGATACACTTCATCATTAACAAATGGTACCACATTCACCGAGGGAGGTGCATCATAGTGAATCTCATTTCTAGCAGCAGGAGTAATATGCACCACAGGAGGTGCAGAAACAACAACATCCGAAGCAAGCGGGGCAACTTGAGGATCCTGATTGTAACCTTCTGGCATAATGTTCTCTGGCATTCCCCACGGATAACCCCGAGGCAAATTATTTTGAACAACAACAATTGGAGTAGTAGAAACAGGAACAATCGGAGCTTCAATAGTAACTAATATCTATTGAGGCTGGGCAAGTAGTGGCTGATTCTGAGCAGCCACCAAAGATTCCATTAGAGCAGTGAGATTGGCCATACCGGCCTTCAGAGCATAAAATTCTTCATGCAGCTCACGATTCTCTTATTCTAGATTGTCCATTTTCCTTCTGAAATTAACTTGAGTATTATATTGATGAGACCACTTGCTGAACGAAGTAAAGAAGCTCAGTAAGACACTTGGTTATGCTCAAAAAATGCAAGAAGTATGTACAATATGATGCATGATATGTAATGCATATGATTTATTTTATTATTGATATTTCAAGGAACTCAAAGATTTATAGACAATTTTGAAAATATCAGAGTAATAACACATTTGAGATACTGAAAATCTCAATATAATAACTTCAAAATTGATTACACTTTTTAGTACAGGTTTCAATAATCTCAATTACAAGATGAAGATAAAGTCTAAAAACCCTATAAAAGCAAAGTTGATGAAGATCACTCTTCATGCTGACGCTTCCCTGTGAGTCTTGCAATCTGAGCCTTCAACCTCCGGTTCTCTTCCGCATACTTGTTGGCGACCACTTTCCAATCATCAGAATTAAGATGTGAATAACTAAGGTCTGACTGAGTCTTAGAGGAAAATAAATCCTCTCGCCTCTTCATTGTCTATATAGCACGACTCTCCAGAATCTTGATCAAATCGTCCTTCTCCTTTAGGTCTGCTTGGTAGGACAACTCTAGAGTCTGGCACTTATGCTTCTAAGCTTTCTTTTCCTGCTTCATCTTGACTAAGGAAAGCTAAAGTTCTTCCACATATTCTAAAAAAGGATGAGTGGTCTTCACAAACATATTAGGCATGGGTGCTTCTCGGGAATACAACATCTTCAACTGAATAGCTCTTGCTTGTACCCACGGAAGATAAGGCTCCAAAGAAACAACCCATCTAGGTCCCAAGTCCTTCATACCCTTCTTGCGAATATGACGCCAAGCCTTCGAAATCTCTTCTTTAGCTTCCTTATGAACTTCTGCCTCTTTCAATAAGAAACCACTAAGATGAATACTATTTGGCTCATCCCTCATCGGATATCCAAGTTGTCATTATGCAAGAACAGGGTTGTAGTTAATTCTTCCCTTTGTACCAAGAAGAGGTACATTGGGGAAACTACCATAACTATCGATAATTTCCTTATCATAGTAAGCCTGATGATACCAAACAATATCTGAATGAGTGAGGGCCATAATCTTTGGAGCCCAACGAGGTTCCTTCCTATCATCCCAGAAAGCATCGAATCGAGGTAAGTGAGAAATAAACCATTGATACAAGAAAGGCGTGCATCAAATGATCATCCCTCCATGATAAGAATCCTGAATATGATTAGAGTAATAAGCATCACCCAATAATGTAGGGACTGGGTTCTTAATCATAAAGATTCTGATGGAATTGATATCCACAATTTTTTCGATATTGGGAAATAAGAACAATCCATGAGCAAGTAGAGCAAAGATAGCCTCAAAGGAAATTGTACTCTTCATCCTGGCAAAGTAGTGAGCTTTCTCCAATAAGAACTGAGCTGGTAATCTTCTAATCCATACTTTGGTAGTCATGTGTGCTTCAACCTCAGACTTTCCCAAATGGATCAAAGAAGAAATTTCATGGGATTTTGGCTCCCCCTCCAAACCAGTAAAAGGAACACGATCAGTAATAGGTAAACCCAGCAGATAAGAATACTCCTCTAATGTAGGCATCAACTGATAATCAGATAAAGTAAAACATCCATACATCGGATTATAGAACTGGACCAAAGTCGAGAGAAGACCCTCCTTCATCCTGAGCTTCATAAGAGAAATGATGGACCCATACTTCCTCTGAAAATCTACAGAACTCTCGATCTCGGGAATCAGACTCATCAACTCATCTATCTTGGGATCTTTGAAACTATACTTCATAGTCTTTCTTTTTCCAAAATCCATAGTCAAGAAGTACCTGAGATATTCACAAAGAGTCAACTTTAAGTCCCTTGAAACAAAATGTTTTAAGGGATGCTCATGGGTGCATGAATGCATGACACAACAATCACACACAAGATCACAAACATAGAGTTCATAAGTTCAACGTCACGAGCATGAGGTTGAAGGTACTACCCATAAGGTATGTTCTAAAAGTTTATCACCTGCCGAACAAGGTTCTAAGAGGTTCCCAAAGTCTAAATCCTTCCTTCGGATATTATCAACTTCCCGATTGACTCGGTAATTAGCAATATTCTTAAGAAAAACTCATCTGAGCATAGTATCGCATGACATATATTTCTGGATTATTCTATCACAACTTCCACACTACACCTAAAAGTCCAAGATGGGTTCAAGTTTCTACGGTCCTCAATTTCAGCAGGCTCTTAGGTCGAAAGCAGCACGTCTTCCTGATTACTCGGTAAATGATACTACAGACAAGAGGCCTCCACTGAGTGGGGGATGTCATGCCTCCTTTTTGGGAATTACTCCCTCAAAGTTAACATGACTATATCGCATGTCCTGTCGTAAGTTTGTCCAAGTCCGGGTATAGGACTTATGAGAAATCACCAAGCACCCTGAAAACAAGTAAAATCCAGACAAACATATATACAACATATAAGATACAACACATAATAGCAGGTATTCAGATAAACAAAGATAGGCTCAACCCTGTTGTACCCCAAAATTTTCCCTCTCCTTTCTCAAGAAATTTCTCACAAGATCTCCAAAAGCTAAAGTTTGCATAAGTGTTGACTAGGTCAAATCATCTCCTAAACACTGATGCCTCAAATTAGGGTTTTGATTTTCAAAAGGATAATTGGACTTCTAATGCCTCAAATGAACTTCATGTATCATTATAGACTTCCAAGAATACTCATGTCAAGTTTCGAGTCTTGAATCACAAATTTGCTCAATCAATTGACTAGATGACTGAAAATCAACTATATTGGGTAAAAAGTCAACTATAGTCAACCTATAGTGAAACTTCATGACTTTTGGCTAACATCAACATTTTAAAGTACTATTCATAATTTTATCAATTATCGATCACAATCTCTCAAGAAAAGCACTCAATTTATCAAAGGGGCAAAATGGTCAAAATTAGTGTTTTGACTGTAATTGACTGACCAATGACTTTTGACCTAATACATGATCTAATAGCTTGAAGAATAATCTAAAGGATTAAAATACAACATGTTGACCTAATTTAATAGTTCAAAGTATTCCTCAAGATCAATGGATTGATAGTAGAAATTTGATCAACTGATGAAAACTCAACTAATGCACAAAAAGTCAAACTTTGACTTTTTGATCAAGATTTGATTTCAAAGATCACAATTCATCAATAAATTCAAACATATGAAGCTTGATCATCAAGAAATAAATAAATTCAAAAGTTAATGTGAAAAGTCAAACTTTTCAAGACTTAGAAATTTTTCTAAGTGTTTTATACATGACAATTTTATTACTCCATGCCAATTTTTCACCAAGATGTAACATGATTCAAAGAAAACTTTCATCATGAAAGTTGTAGATATTGATGAGATCTACAACTTTTCTTTACTTATCAATTCCTATAAGTGATTGGATTTTGAGTTATAAATTCATGAAGTCATGCACTTTTTCTAAAAACACAGTTAAAATTTGACCTAGTTTAGGCAGATTTTTGACCCAACTTCTTGGCCAATTTTCACCAAGCTCCAAGATGATTTTGTAAAAATGGTCAACTGTTGTAGAGGATGTTTCAAGCTTTCCAAAATTTCAAGGAACTTGAAGAGTCCATGCTTGATATAGAAGTTTAGAAGCGATGAAGATGGCCTCAAAAACTTGAATTATAGGTCATTTTCTTGATGAACATTTGATCCAATCTCATAGGCATGCTGCATAATCTTGCTTTGCAGGCTTCTAACTTATGTTTAAACCCATAATTAATTAATTACACAACTGATAGAGCCATTGTCCAAGTATTTGAACCATTATCCAAGTTGTATTTCTATTTATGGCACAAAGTCACCACTTCCATTTTGGAAAAGTGACTTTAATCACAATGTCAACCCTTCTTGAGCCCATACACTATTACTTCTGACTTCAAAACATTTAAATGCAAGAATGAACATATTTATAACCTTCTAACCACCCTACAAACTCTTTTACTTCACTTTGAAACCATGAACTTCAACTTTATTTCAAAAATAAGTTTCAATACCATAACATGTGATTTCTTGTTTCTAATTATTTCAAACCCTCAAACATTTCCTCTATAAATAGAGAGGTCATTTACAACCTAAGAGATGAGTTTACAAGCCCTAAAGCTCCCTCACTCTCTCTCAAATCATAAATTGCAACAAAAGTTCCAAAACTTGTTATTTCTGACTTTGAAATCCAAATACAAAATCTACTCATGCGTTTTCAGTTCTAATCAATCACAACACTTCTAATACACATATAGAGGCTATCCCAATACCTGCAACATAACTACAACACCATATTCCTCATCTTCCATAACCAAAAACAGAGGTCTACAACTTGACTTCTCCAGAACATTCCAGGCACTCTCAGCTCAAGCTAAGCATTGCATTAGCTTCCTAGAGGTTCAAGGAAGCTAACCAGATCATTGCAGCACCTTGAAGCAAGCTCAAACTCAAAACACGATATCCACTTGCAAGGTGAGTTTTCTGAGTTTTGAACTCTTCATATAGGCATCATTTGGTTTCCATTTGTGAAGATAAAATGTAGACATCATATCCCTGAAGCTAACCATGTCCTTAGAATTCATTTATGTTGCCTGAGTAGTGAGAATTTTGAACTTGAACTTCCTGAAAAATTAGGTCAGAATTTGGTAATGTTTAAATTTCTAGCTCATCTTTGATCCATTACTTAAGTTATTTACATATTTGAAATCGTGGTGAAATTTCTAATAAGTTTGAGGTTTATGATTTCTAAAATGGTTGAGAAATGAGAAAGTTACAAAGGTCTGGTTATGGCGCGAGGTTGAAGAGGAAGTACAACCATGGATATGTTTTATTTTAAGTTTATTGATTATTTTATTATAACTGGATGAAACAGCCACCCCAGTGGCAGGAGGAGCGCGCTTAAGGCATTGATACTAAGGATTCTGGGGTCGAGCCCCAGGGACACCTTTTGTTATTTTTCTCAACATTTTTTCCTTGCTTCTTTTTGCTGTCTAGCGCGTTGGGCTTCCTCATCTTGGGCTTGACTATTTTTGCTCCCTCTCACCCATAGAATTTCTAAACGTATACGCAGGCCCACATTTTATTTTATTTGATTATTTTTCTTGTTATAACAAAAACAAACTTGGGCCTAACAAACAAAAATCTGTTTTTCTATCAAACCTCATTCTAACTTTCAAACCCCTCTGACCCAACTTTTATATATATTTTTATTTTTATTTTCTTTTATTATTTTTATTATTATTTATTATTATTATTATTATTTTTATTAATACCAAAAAATTTTTATTAAATACTTAGACTAATTTTTTTTTGTTTCTATTTTACTTGATTTTCCTTATAACATAAAAACCCAAAAAAATATTCTTCAAATAAGTTTAATTTATTTTTCTTTCTTAAAGTTAAATGAATTAATTTAGGTATAGTTTCATTAAATCAACTTAGACTAATTATTCATTTTCTTTCTTTTTATTAGCTTAATTAGGATTAAAATATTTCATAAAAAAAACTCAAACAAAAAGAATTTTCTTTTCCTTTTCCTTTTACATTATATTTATATTCTTGTATATTTTTTGTGTTATTCATTATTCAATATGGTTGTAATAGTAATTAGGTTTTAATTGCTTTCATCCCCCATTTGTGATTTGTATCCCCATCCCCAAAAATGATGTAATAGCGTAGAACTTTAAATTTCCGCAATTTATCGCTTTCAATATAATTGCTAGTAATTAGGGTTTATATGGCAAGACATAAAATCAACAAGTAAAAAATTCTAATTCAAGAGAAAAATGAATGAAATCAATACACCTTGCACACTTGCACCTCTAGGGTTAACCCATACATGTTGCCTTGGAATAAACAACCACGTCCCTCGAACGTGAGATATTTAGCAATGACCCTTGTATACAAGATCATAGTACCTTGATGACCCTTCAATGTTGCCTTTGGTAAACGATCTTAGACTCTTACGACAAATTGCTAAGGTATCTTACAATGTTGCCCTCTATGACTGTACAACAACACACGCATGTCCCTTCGCATCCAATGATATGGTTGCTTATTAACTAATGGTAAGATAACACTATCTAATGGAGGAGGAATAAAACAAATACTTTTTGAGTAGGTAAAACATTTGTAGTTGCTTACTCACAAACATTTCAAAACATCTTTCAAACACACCAAGACTTTCCATGATATATTTTCAAAAGTCAACACTTTGTATACAGTCTTATAGAGACGACAATCATTACAAAGTTCTCCTAAACGAAGGCACTTTTCAAAAATACTTCCAAAACAAATCACAAACATATCTACAAAGCATTTCAAAGTGAGCTAGCAACTAAGAGCCCGTAGATAACTACAGATGAAAAGGGTTCTAACACCTTCCATTTTCATAACCTACCCCCCCGAACTCAAGAAAATATCTCAAAAGATCTTTCTTGTTCTTTTTACCCTTTCATTTATTGGATGAAAGAAAAGTCTGTGGCGACTCTTGCTATCCACAACAATTACGATAAAACACCCAAGTCAGTTCTCCCACCGTATTACAGAACTGGCGACTCTTCTTGGGACATTGAATTTAAAAGTGTGGTTACCTTAGAGACTAGATCACATTTAAATGATTTCATTATTTGACTTGATTGCTTTACTCTTAAAAGGGTGTTTTGGTTTTGTATAGATTCTCTACCCGGATCAGGGGGAATTATTAGGTAAGTAGCAATAGATGGTGGGGACTGTATGACGTAGAACGATATGATTGAAATAATGGCTATGTTAGTGTGATACATTTGTTGGTACTAGTATCCCTTGTGTTGAATTGAGGAGAATACGGGGCCGCTGTGTGGTGTCATGAAGCACTAACTGACCGTACAACCTTTAGTTGAACAACTTGGCCATTAAGAAGTAGTGAGATAGCCAACTTTGGTGCAAAGCTGAAGATTAGTTGATACTTGATACTACACTCATTGAGATCAGAATTTTTGGATATTTTGGCTGAAAGAAAAATTGATTGTGCTAAAATAATGTCCAATGAAGAAAGATCAATGATATTGAGATTACCTAGAACCCATTTACTTTCTAGTACAAGTTAAACCAACTAAACTTCAAGAGGGTGCTTACCTATGAAACCCATGCAAGTCTAAACCTAAGGTCTTTGTGTGCTTTGTTTATGATTAATATTCATGACATCATAAACATCATAACATCATAAGCATTCTCACTAACCATTTCAAGGATTTAGGAATTTATCTTTGTTTTATTTTGTAGGACATGGCTTCCGCTCGTAGAAATACCATCCGAATCAACTTTGTGAAAGTACTTCCTCAACTTCAAGAGTTAGCATCAAGGGTGCATGGTGATTCTCCATTCACCAAGAAATACGGTCGACTTCTCAACTTGGCTACCTCAAACTTATAAGAAGAAATTATGTGTGTGCTCTTTCAATTCTTTGATCCCATGCATCATTGCATCATATTTCCCGACTACCAATTGGTGCCAACATTAAAAGAATTATCTCAACTGCTAGGAGTGTCTGTTCTTGATCAAATACCATTCACCAGTTTAGAGGAAACTCCAAAGCCTAGGGTTATTTCCAAAGTATTGTATTTGTAGAGATCCGACATTGTGGCAAATTAGGAAACAAGGAGTGGAGTTAAGGGTTTCTTAGCCAAGTTTCTGTTGGAAAAGGCTCATTTGTTTTAGGAAGATATATATTTTCAAGATTTTGAGGATGTCTTGGCCCTTCTACTCTATGGTTTGGTTCTATTTCCAAATCTGGACCAACTCATAAATGTGAATGCCGTCAAGATTTTTCCCTCTCGTAATCCTGTGCCTACTTTGCTTGGAGACATTCTACATTGTTTCCACACTCACACCATGAAGAAGAGGGGAACTCTTTTATGTTGCATTCCATTGCTGTCTAGGTGGTTTATTTCGCACCTACCTCGATCAACATTGAAGAATGAGCAAGGCTTGACATGGTCTCAAATAATGATGTCACTCTCACACTCGGATATTCATTGGTGTTCCCGGTCTTTGGAGGATGCTACCATTATTGACTATTATGGAGAATTCCCTAATGTTCCACTCTTGGGCATTATGGGAGGTATCACCTATAACCTTTCTCTTTCTTTATAATAGTTTGGGTATGCGTGAAGAGATGGTCCCCATGATGCGCTCATCCAAGGTTTGGTATTCGACTACGAAGGCGACATCCAAGGTTATCATCAAAGGTTCATACGAGCTTGGAGAATGGTAAACAAGGTGGATAGCAAGACTCTGGGGCATAAAAATTCTATCCCTCTTGAGCCTTACCTCAAGTGGGTACGAACTCGTGCTCAAAGTCTCGTGATTCCTTACCCAGCCATCCTACCTGTGATTATGTAGCTTGTTGCTAAGGGAGACACCCCTTATACTCTTCTTCATCCTAACATGCCTACCGACTTCGTTACAAAGATCGTGGATTCAACTCAAAGGGGAACATGATACCTTTTAAGCACAGTTCTATGCAAGCGAGAAGAAGTTTTTTGAGCTCACGGGGAAACTTCATGAAGAGCAAAGCCTGAATGCCTATATTGCACCAAAGAGGATGCGCCAATGGGAAACTTGAGCCTTTCTTTTTGTCTTAGGAGTTTATTTTGTAACCTTTGTAAGCCCAAGAAGCATTTGTAATTCATGAACTTATTAATGAAATTAATGTTTGTTGTCTTCTCTTTGTCTAGAAAATTTAAATTCCATAAAATCCTTGAAAACATTGCATTCGCATAACATGCATCATATCACAAGCAGGTTTTCCAACACAAGTATCCTCATCTTTGTACTGTTTATTTCAGTACGAGATGGATCTCGAGCAAACTATGAAGGACTTGCAGACTCAAAACTCTCAGTTTCAAGAAACACTGCTCAACTTAACAAAGTGGCAGCAAGAAATGATGTCACTTCTGGTTACGAAGAAGAAGACCAAGGAGAAGGCTTTAATCAACATGGGGAAGAGATTCAAGGGCCACGTCTGACAAATCCGATTTGAAGAAGACACCTCCAAGGAGGATGAGAATCAAGGTGAAGATGTTGGGAGCACCCATGTCGGGGGTGGAAACAATCAAATCTCTGAAGATGAAGATTATTTTGATGAGCAATATCCATCGGCCGACGACAAGTATAAGCAACTAGAAGACAAATTAAAGGCTGTAGAAATCCAAGTTGTTCCTGGCTTGGACTTCGGTGACTTGGGTTTGGTGCCTGGGGTAGTCACTCCCCATAAATTTAAAATCCCTGCTTTTTCCAAGTACGATGGTGTCTCATGTCCGAAGCTTCACCTAAGATCTTATATCCGCAAAATTCAGCCGCATACCACTGATAAGAAACTGTGGGTTCACTTTTTTCAATAAAGTCTGTCTGGGACACAGTTGGAGTGGTTTTACCAATTGGAAGGGACTAACATCCATACTTTGGAGGATTTGGCCACTTCTTTTTACCGCCAATATCAATATAACGCTGATCTTGCGCCAACTAGGGTGCAATTGCAAGGAATGACCATGGGATCAAATGAGGGCTTCAAAGAATACGCTCAAAAATGGAGAGACCTGGCTGGCAGGGTGCATCCACCTTTAACTGATAGAGAGTTGGTAGACATGTTTATGGGAACATTGACTGGACCATTTTTCAACTTACTGATTGGAAGTTCATCATCTGGATTCACTAAATTGATCTTAACTGGTTAGAGGGTTGAAAGTGGGATTAAAAGCGGAAAGATACCCATGGCCTCCACTTTAAATGCTGTGAAAAAGCAATTTATTGGTAAAAAAGAGACTAATTCTTTGTATGGGTCAAGAAGCCATGCCAGGAATGACCGTCATCATTCAGTAGGGGTTGTACTGATCTCCAATCCAACTTCAACTCAACGACCGCATCAACAAAATAATTAACAAAGACCAGATGTCCAAAGAAGACAGTTTACTAAAATCAATATGCAACTATCTCAAGCTCTACAACACATATTGAAAGTTGATTTGGTGACCTTGCGAGATCCCCCTTCCAACCCTAATACTGCTTCTCCAAAATACAACCCCAATGCCAAATGTGCTTACCATTCAAACAGCCCCGAACACGATACCAATGATTGTTAGTCTTTAAAGAATAAAATCCAAGACCTGATTAATGACAAGACAATTGAATTCGACCCTCCGCCAACTTCAAATGTTATCACGACACTTATGCCAAATCATGGTAAGGGTGTTAATAATATCAAAGATGTTGCTTTTGTTTCCTTCGTCAAAGACTTGACCACTCCTCTGAAGACTATTAACGAGAATTTGTTGAAAGTTGGGGTATCCCTGGTTTCCTTAAAGGTTGTTGTCGCTGTGCTGTACAAATTAATGGTTGTGAATGGCTGAAGAAAGGTGTTCAACACCTGATGGATAGCCACAAGATTCTATTTGAAAGAGCTCCATGTGTGAAAAGTTTAGCCGAAGTTGCATCTCAAGAATTTGAAGACGTACCCATCATTACTCTCTCAAACAACCCTTTTAGGATCACCTTAAAAGGTCCTATTAGGATTCCCATTGAACCGAGGATATCTCCACTAATAATCACCACACTGGGGCCAGTCTCTTATTCTTCCGATAAGGCTGTAACCTGGAAGTATGGGGTGGAAGTATACTACCATGGTACCAAACAAGATTCCTGGATGGATGAAGATGAAACTATTTACATTACAAACATTGTTGGATCAAGTAAAGTTACTAGAATGGGGAGGATTTTCTCTCCAGATATTTCACCTCCTACAACCACAACTACACCCATTCACATTACTGTTGTTAAACCTGTTGCTGATACTCGAGGAAAGGAAAAAATGACTGAGCCTTCCAGGATGGAGGCGCCCAGAAAAGATATTACCATTGAAGACCCATATACCCAAGAGATGGAGGAGATTCTAAAAATCATCAGAAAAGTGATTACAAGATAGTGGAACAGTTGGGGAAAACACCCTCGAAGATTTCTATGTTGTCTTTGTTGCTATGTTCTGAGGCGCATGCCCAAGCACTGATAAAGTTCTTGAAAAATGAATATGTCTCACAAGAAACTACGGTCGACCAATTTGAAAATTGTGTGGCAAGCTTGACTGGCGATAATGGATTAGGGTTCTCTGACGCATATTTGACCCCGATGGGGAAGAATCACAATAAAGCTCTCCATGTCTCCATAGAATTCAAGGGTACTACCATGGCACATGTATTAGTGGATACTATATCTTCTATTAATATTTTACCTAAAGGAGCTTTGGATATACTAGACTATGATGGACTGGTGTTGAAACCTCGCGACATTGTAGTAAGGGCTTTCGATGGTTTTAAGAGGATGGTTGATAGAGAGGTTGATCTCCCTATCAAGGTTGGGTCTTAAGTCTTCAACTCATTATTCTATGTGATGGATATCCGTCCTGCTTATTCTTTCCTTCTTGGACGCCCATGGATACATGGGGCAGGTGCGGTGACTTCCATACTACATCAAAAGTTAAAATATTTGGTCAAGGGGAAAATTTTTACTGTCTGTGGTGAAGAAGAGTTTATGATTAGTCATCTAAATTCATTCAAATATGTTGAAATGGATGGAAAGTTCATTGAAACTCCTTGTCAAGCCTTTGGAGTGGTCTCTCCCATGGTTGCTATTGCCAAGGCCATTCCTTACACTCCCGAAGTTGCTAAAGATACACCAAGGATGGCTTCTCTCAAAGATGCTCGTGTTGTTGTTGAAGAAGGAGGTTGCACCATTTGGGGAAAACTTCCCGATTTCCCCTTCAAGTCAGACAAATTCGGATTGGTTTTCACTTCCAAAGTTCAAAAGGAGGTTCAATGTGCTTGTGTAGGGAAACCACCTCTCCGCATTAGTAACCATGAGATTAATGCCCTTGAAGACTCCGATGTTGATTGTGACTTTGATGATCGGATCTAGCCGACTGCTGACAGAGGGCTCGACAACTGGCAGACCAAGGACTTCATTCCAATCTCCTACAGCCAGGAGTAATTGCCATTTATTGTTTTTAGTACTTTGAGAACTTTGTCTTTAATTTCCATTAAAACAATTACTTTAAGCCATGTGCCTTTCCCGGGGCACAGTGGTCCATTTGTTAAGGGTTTGTCATTTTCATATGCCATATTCTTATTTTAATTAAAAAACATTGGACTATTTTGCATTCAAATTTTGTGCTCTTTGTCTTTTTTTACTTTATTGAATTTTTAAAAAAATATCTATGTGATCTTATATGCACACACACACACACACACATTTGCAGATCCACATCCACTCCGGATCTCAGTGACAACGACTCTGCTATTGCCATCTATAACTTTGAAAATCCAATATATAAAGCCGAAAACAAGGGTGATGAAGAGGCCATTCAACCACACGAGGGGTCAGTTGAAGTAATAAACCTAGGTATTGAGGAAGACAAGAAGGAAGTCAAGATCGGCGCTAACTTGAAAGACTGTGTCAAGAGAAGGTTGGTCCAGATGTTACACTACTATGTCAAATTGTTCACTTGGTCATATGAAGATATGTCGAGGCTTGATATTGATATCGTAGTTCATCATCTGCCAATAAAGAAAGATTTTCCTTCGGTTAAGCAAAAAGTTTGTCGCATGCGGCCAGACATGTCCAAGAAAATAAAAGCTGAGGTAATGAAACAGTTCGATGCAGGTTCCCTTCCAGTGACGTCATACCCTCAATGGGTGGAAAATGTTATTCTAGTATCAAAGAAAGATGGTAAAGACTGTATGTGCATAGACTACAAGGATTTTAATAGGGCAAGCCCCAAAGATGATTTCCCATTACCTCATATCGATGTCTTGGTTAAAAACACTACTCAACACAAATTTTTCTCCTTCATGGATGGATTCTTCAGTTACAACCAAATCAAAATGGCACCCGAAGACATGGAGAAAACCAATTTTGTTACACAGTGGGGCACCTTCTATTATAAGGTCATGCCTTTAGGTTTGAAGAGTGCAGGCGCAACCTATCAACGGGTTATGGTAGCTCTATTTCATGATACGATTCATCATGAGATAGAAGTTTATGTTGATGACATGATTTCAAGGTCGTAAACTGAGGAAGAACACCTTGATCATTTACACAAGCTATTTGAAAGGTTAAAGAAATACAAGTGGAGGCTGAATCCCAACAAATGCACCTTCAGGGTAAGGTCCGGAAAACTCCTAGGGTTTGTCATCAGTGGTAAATGTATTGAAGTAGACCCTGCAAAAGTCAAAGCCATACAAGAAATTCCAACTACATGTACTTAAAAGGAGTTATGGGGTTTCTTAGGTCGACTCAACTAAATTTCCTGATTCATATCTCACCCAACTGCTACTTGTGAGCCAATATTCAAACTATTAAAGAAGGATCAAGTAGTCAGGTGGAATAACGATTTCCAGGAAGCTTTTGACAAGATCAAAGAGTATTTACAAGAACCTCCAATCCTGATGTCTCTGGTTGAAGGAAGACCTATGATTATGTACTTGATTGTATTATATAATTCAATAGGGTGTGTGCTGGGTCAACATGACGAGTCTGGCCGAAAAGAGCATGCAATATACTACCTTAACAAAAAGTTTACCGACTGTGAAACAAGATATTCACTACTCGAGAAAACTTGCCGTGCTTTGGCATGGGATGCTCTCCAGCTAAGACAATATATGTTGAATCACACCACTTTATTGGTTTCTAAGATGGATCCCATCAAGTATATCTTCAAGAAGCCAGCTCTCTCCGGACGAATAGCTAGAGGGCAAATGATATTGGCTTAATACAATATCCAGTACACTACATAAAAAGAAATTAAAGGAAGTGTATTGGCGGATCATTTGGCCCATCAAGTTGTTGAGGACTACTAATCCATGAACTTTGAATTCCTGGACGAGAATATCATGCTGATAACTTACTGTGAAAATCCTGGACCATATGACGAACCTGAACATAGATCCTGATGGACTATGGTTTTTGATGGGGCTTCTAATGCATTGGGTAATGGAATTGGTGATGTGATCATTTATCCTGAAGGTTGCCATACACCTTTCACTGCCATACTTTGCTTCGACTGTACAAATAACATGGCTGAGTATGAAGCGTGCATCTTGGGTCTAAAGGTTTCCATTGACCTAAGAATCAAATTATTAAGTGTATAAGGAGATTCAGCCCTAGTAATTAATCAAGTTAAAGGAGAGTGGGATACCAAACATCCAAATTTGATCCCCTACAAAGAGAATGTGCTAACCTTGATCCCTTACTTCGAAGAGGTTTTGAACACTTTCTAAGGGAAGAAAATCAGTTGGCAGATGCCTTAGCAACTATGTTGTCTATGTTCAAGGTCAATTGGGACAATGAAGCTCCCAGAATTACTATCGAAAGATTCAAAGAACTTGCGTATTGTTATGAGATCAACACTCATGAAGAGAAGCCATGGTATCATGAAGTGAGAAGGTACCTTGAAGCAGAAGATTATCCTGAGGGAGCTTCAATCAACGACAAGATATTACTACAACGGTTCTCATCCAAAATCTTTCTAAGCAATGGGATTCTGTACAAGCGCAACCATGATTCTACTCTGCTTCATTGTATGGACAATAAGGGGGCAGAGAAAATAATGGAAGACATGCATGAATGTATCTTTGGAACTCACTCTAGCAGGCACACTATGGCCAAGAAGATTCTGAGGGCTGGTTACTATTGGTCGACTATAGAAACTGATTGCCGCCATCACTCGAGGACTTTCCATAAGTGTCAAATCTATGCCGACAAGGTTCATGTGCCTCCAATTCCTTTCAATGTCATGACTGCTCTGTGGCCATTTGCAATGTGGGGCGTTGAAATGATTAGAGAGATCAAACCCACTGCCTTTAATGGACATCGTTTCATCCTCGTCGCCATTGAGTACTTCACCAAATGGGTCGAAGCTGCTTCATTTGCCTCAGTCACTAAGAACGTTGTAGCCCGATTCATCAAGCATAACCTCATCTTCCGGTATGGAATACCTGAAAGGATCATCACCGACAACGGAACCAACCTCGACAGTTCCATGATTACTGGACTTTTCATGCAATTTAAAATCAAGCACCACAATTCTTCTCCATACAGATCTAAGATGAATGGCGCAGTAGAATCCGCCAACAAAAACATAAAGAAGATTGTGCAAAAGATGGTGGTAACCCATAAAGACTGACATGAGATGATGCTATTTTCTCTTCATGGCTACCGTGCCTCGGCTCGAACATCAACAGGGGCAACGCATTTCTCTTTAGTCTATGCCATGGAATTTGTTCTTTCTGTCGAAGTTCAGATTCCTTCCTTAAGGATTATGAAAGAAGCAGGCTTAGGCGAAGATGAATGGGTTCAAACAAGATTGGATCAGTTGAATTTGATTGATAAGAAGATACTGGATGTTGTCTGTCATGGTCAAATGTATCAAAAGCGTATGATCAAGGCTTTCAATAAGAAGATCAAACCTCGAGTATACCAGGCTGGAGACTTGGTAATAAAGCACGTCATTTTACCATCAGGCAATCCCAGGGGCAAATGGACTCCCGCTTATGAAGGGCCATTTGTTGTCAAGAAAGTATTCTCTGGCGGATCTATGATGCTAACCACTATGGACAATGAAGATGTCCTGCAATCTGTGAACACGGACATAGTCAAAAAATACTACGCATAAAGAATGACCCGCTAGATTGACATACCTAGGCATAAATAAGGACATCCTGACGAACCAAAAGGGTTCGGGAAAAAATTATGGATATATACAAAAGATTGTACACCCGAGAAGTTGAAAACCTGAAAGGGCGGCTTGGCCAAAAATGGGTATCCTGGTGGACTGAAAACCCGAAAGGGCGGTCTAGGCAAAAGTTAAGGATAAAAAGCGTCTGAATATGTCCCATTGGATCACTACAGTCAACTTTATCACCAAAATCAAAAGTTCAAACGTACGAGGTCAATTAAATCAACTTCTTTCAACGGCGAGGGATGATGTCCGAAAGGGAAATAATGGAGTTGGAACCCAATGAGATCACTTCCACATGGCTATACAATTTTTGTTTTCACTTTTATTCTTTTAAATTTCTGACGACTTCCTCTTAGTAGGATTTCTATCAATACAAATATACTTTGAAGTTCAAACTTTTTGGTTTTTTCTGTTTTGAGTGCAAAAACATCCAATGACTAAAATTGAATGAACATATGCATATGAATATGATTAGCTATTAACAAATGTGCGCACAAGAACAGTAATAAGCATTTACTCAAGGATTTAGGATATCCCCACAGAGTTACTTCAATAAAATTATTCCCACAAAGTGAATTCATACATTCTCCATCCAGAGTGCCAATCAGTATATCTCCTGGAAATTCTCTTCTGAGTTTGGTTTTCCAAAGCTAAGAAAGAAACCCTACAAAAATTCTTCCTCAGATGAATACATTTACCCAGTAAGGTCTTCAGGATACCTTTCTCGACAGGGTTTATTTCCCCAACAGACTACAATCTCCCCAGCTTGAGTTTACTTCTCAACAGACAACACCTCTTATCCCTAGCGGAGTTGATACTATCACCAAAAAGATACTGCAAAGCCTGGAACCAAACCAGATACCAGTTAACTTCATCTTCCCCGAACGATTAAAAGTCTTATCATCTCTTTTATCCATAGTCAGGGCATATGAGAATTAAATTCCCCAATAGAGCAATGGATAACCAAGGTTCCTAAAACTCTACTCCCCAAATAGAAATCAACACTCCTTATAGAGTTTCTTCAAACAACAAACAGGAATTCCCAGCGGAAACATTCTAAAGAAGGTTGAAGAGATACATAATCTTCATCTCCAGCAGTAGTCCAAGATTTAGCTTCCCAAAAACTCCTCAGCAGTTGTCAAGGATTTATTTTCCCAGACAAAGATACACTTCAAATAACATTTCACATTCATACATCATGACATATGCATACAAAATGCATATAGCACAATCTCATTTATTTTGAGAACATCATTACACAATGCATGCATCATGACATTGCGTTACAACTAATTTTTTACCTTTTCAGGAAAGAACAATCACCAGATGAATACTGTCAACAACAAAAATTTTATCTGTTGGTTTACTTTAAATTGACCAATGATTTATCATGATTTCGTTCCAGTAGACACTTTCTCTAGTTCAGTTAAATCGCTCCAAAGATTTTTACCAATTCTTTATCTAGTGAAAGATTATTCAAGACCTCTACTGGTTCAGTTTAAATTTACCAATGATTTATCCTGATTCCGTTCCCGTAGACACTTTCTCTGGTTCAGTTAAATCGCTCCAAAGATTTATACTTATTCGTTATCCAGTTAAAGATTATTCAAGACCTCTGCTGGTTTAGTTTAAATCGACCAATGATTTATCTTAATTTCATTCCAGTAGACACTTTCTTTGGTTCAGTTAAATCGCTCATAAGATTTATACTGATTCGTTATCCAGTTAAAGATTATTCAAGACCTCTGCTGGTTCAGTTTAAATCGACCAATGATTTATCCTGATTCTGTTTTGGTAGACACTTTCTATGGTTCATTTAAATCGCTGTGAAGATTTATACAGATTTGTTATCCAGTTAAAGATTATTCAAGACATATGTTGGTTCATTTTAAATCGACCAATGATTTATCGTGATTCCATTCCGGTAGACACTTTCTCTAGTTCAATTGAATCGCTTTGAAGATTTATACTGATTCGTTATCCAGTTAAAGATTATTCAAGACCTCTGTTGGTTCAATTTAAATCGACCAATGATTTATCCTGATTCCGTTCCGGTAGACACTTTCTCTGGTTCATTTAAATCGCTCTGAAGATTTATACTGATTCGCTATCCAGTTGAAGATTACTTAAGACCTCTACTCGGTTCAGTATAAATCGATCAAAGATTTATTCTGATATTTCTTCCAATCAACAGTCACTTTGGATGGAATCTATAATCCCATCACCGACAATATTCCTTCACTCTCCAAATGGCATCTTTAAGCCTATTCCCGACACAATCAACTAACAACATTATTTCGTGCGAGTGCAAATTTCAGGGCACTCTAGTGTTCAATCACCTTCCACCTTAAAGTTACGAATGGCAGACCCGCCAATCTAACTCTTCAGGTTTAAGAAGATTGAACAGGGGAGTTGTTGTACCCCAAAATTTTCCCTCTGCTTTCTAAAGACATTTCTTACAAGATCTCCAAAACCTCAAGTTTGCACAAGTGTTGACTAGGTCAAATCATCTCCTAAACATTGATGCCTCAAATTAGGATTTTGATTTTAACAAGGATAATGTGACCTCTAATGCCTCAAATTACCTTCATGGATCATTATAGACTTCCAAGAATACTCATGTCAAGTTTCACGTCTTGAATCATAAATTTGCTCAGTCAATTGACCAGATGACTGAAAATCAATTGTATTGGGTAAAAAGTCAACTATAGTCAACCTACCGTCAAACTTCATGATTTTTGGCCAACATCAACATTTTAAAGTCCTATTCATCATTTGATAAAGTATTGATCATAATCCCTCAAGAAAAGCACTCAATTTACCAAAGGGGCAAAATGGTCAAAATTAGGGTTTTTATTGTAATTGACTGATCAGTGTCTTTTTTACCTAATACATGATCTAATAGCTTGAAGCATAATATCAAGGATTCAAATACAACATGCTGACATAATTTCATAGTTCAAAACATACCACAAGGTCAATGGATTGATAGTTAAAATTTGATCAACTGATGAAAAGTCAATTGATGCACAAAAAGTCAAACTTTGACTTTTTGATCAAGATTTGATTTCAAAGATCAAAATTCATAAATAAATTCAAAAATATGAAGCTTGATAATCAAGAAATCAAGAAATTTAAAAGTCAATGTGAAAAGTCAAACTTTTCAAGACTTAGAAATTTTTCTAAGTGTTTTATTCATGACAATTTCATTACTTCATGCCAATTTTTCACTAAGATGCAAGATGATTCAAAGAAAACTTTCAACAAGAAAGTTGTAGATCTTGATGAGATCTAAAACTTTGATTTATTAATCAAGTCCTAGAAGTTCTTGGATTTTGAGTTATAAATTCATGAATTCATGCACTTTTTCTAAAAACACTTATTGAAAATTTGACCTAGTTTAGGCAGATTTTTTACCTAACTTCTTGGCCAATTTTCACCAAGCTCCAAGATGATATTGTCAAAATGGTCAACTTGAAGGTTGTAGAGGATGTTTAAAGCTTTCAAAAATGTCTAAGAACTTGAAGATATCATGCTTGATCTAGAAGTTTCAAAGAGATTAAGATGGCCTCAAAAACTTGAATTATAGGTCATTTTCTTGATGAAAATTTGATCCAATCTCATAGCCATGTTGCATAATATTGCTTTGAAGGCTTCTAACTTGTATTTAAATCCATAATTAACTAATTACACAACTGATAGAGCCATTGTCTAAGCATTTGAACCATTATCCAAGTTGTATTTCCACTTATGGCACAAAGTCACCACTTCCATTTTGGAAAAGTGACTTTAATCACAATGCTAACCCTTCTTGAGCCCATACATTGTTGCTTCTGACTCCAAAACATTTCAAAGAAAGAAGCAACATACTATAACCTGTTAACCACCCTACAAACTCTTGTACTTCACTTTGAAACCATGAATATCAACTTTGCTTCAAAAACAAGTTTCAATACCATAACATGTGATTTCTTGTTTCTGATAATTTCAAACCCTCAAACATTTCATCTATAAATAGAGAGGTAATTTACAACCCAAGAGACAAGTTAAAATCCCTCAAGCTCCCTCACTCTCTCTCAAATCATAAATTGCAACAAAAGTTCCAAAACTTGTCATTTTTAACTTTGAAATCCAAATACAAAATCTACTCGTGCGTTTTTAGTTCTAATCAATCATAAAGCTTCTAATACACATATAGAGGCTATCCCAATACCTATAACATAATTGTAACACAATATTCCTCATCTTCCATAACCAAAAACACAGTTATGCAACTTTACTTCTCCAAAATATTCCAGGCACTCTCAGCTCAAGCTAATCATTGCATTAGCTTCCTAAAGGTTCAAGGAAGTTAACCAGATCATTGCAGCACCTTGAAGCAAGCTCAAACTCAAAACACGGTATCCACTTGCAAGGTGAGTTTTTTTACTTTTGAACTCTTCATATAGGCATCATTTGGTTTCCATTTGTGAAGATAAAATGTAGACATCATAGCCCTGAAGCTAACCATGTCCTTAGAATTCATTTATGTTGCATGAGTAGTGAGAATTTTGAACTTGAACTTCCTGAAAAATTAGGTCAGAATTTGATACTTTTTACAATTCGAGCTCATCTTTGATCCATTTCTTAAGTTATTTATATAATTGAAATCATGGTGAAATTTCTAACAAGTTTGAGGTTTATAATTTCTGAAATGATTGAGAAATGAGAAAGTTACAAAGCTCTAGTTATGGCGCGATGTTGAAGATGAAGTACAGCCATGGACATGTTTTATTTTAAGTTCATTGATTGTTGTATTATAATCGGATGAAACAGCCACCCTAGTGGCAGAAAGAGTGCGCGTAAGGCATTGGTACTAAGGATCCTGGGTTCGAGCCCTAGGGACGCCTTTTGTTATTTTTCTCAACATTATTTTCCTTGCTTCTTTTTGCTGGCTAACGTGTTGGGCTTCCTCATATTGGGCTTGACTATTTTTGCTCCCTCTCACCCCCATAATTTCTAAACGTATACGCAGGCCCACATTTAATTTATTTGATTATTTTCTGGTTATAACAAAAACAAACTTGGGCCTAACAAACAAAAATCTGTTTTTCTATCAAACCTCATTCTAACTTTCAAACCCCCCTGACCCAACTTTTATATTTTATTTTATTTTTCTTTTCTTTCATTATTTTTATTTTTATTTATTATTATTATTTTTATTAATACCAAAAATATTTTATTAAATACTTAGACTATTTTTTTTTTGTTTCTATTTTACTTGATTTTCCTTAAAACATAAAAATCCTAAAAAATATTCTTCTAATAAGTTTAATTTATTTTTCTTTCTTAAAATTAAATAAATTTATTTAGGTTTAGTTTCATTAGATCAACTTAGACTAATTATTCCTTTTCTTTATTTTTATTAGCTTAATTAGGATTAAAATCTTTCATAAAAAAAAACTCAAACAAAAACAATTTTTTTTCCTTTTCCTTTTATATTATCTTTATATTCTTGTATATTTTTGTTGTTATTCATTATTCAATATGGTTGTAATAGTAATTAGGTTTTAATTGCTTTCATCCCCCATTTTTTATTTGTATCCCCATCCCTAAAAATGATGCAATAGCGTAGAACTTTAAATTTTTGCAATTTATCGCTTTCAATATAATTGCTAGTAATTAGGACTTGTATGGCAAGACATAAAATCAATAAATAGAAACCTCTAATTCAAGACAAAAATGCATGAAATCAATACACCTTGCACACTTTCACCTCTAGGGTTAACCCACACTTGTTGCCTTAGAATAAACAGTCATGTCCCTCGAATGTGGGATACTTTAGCAATGACCCTTGAATACAAGATCGTAGTCCTTCGATGATCCTTCAATGTTGCTTTCGGTAAACGATCTTAGACTCTTATGACAAATTGCTAAGGTATCCTAAAATGTTGACCTCTATGATTGTACGATGACCCACGCTTGTCCCTTCGCATCCAATGATATGGTTGCTTACTAACTAATAGTAAGATAACACTATCTAAAGGAGGAGGAAACGAACAAAGACTTTTTGAGTAGGTAGAACGTTCATAGTTGCTTCTTCAGAAACATTTCAAATCATCTTTCAAAAAGACCAACACTTTCCATGAAATATTTTCAAAAGTCAACACTTTATATACATTCTTATAGAGACGAGAATCATTACAAAGTTTGCTTAAACGAAGGAACTTTTCAAAAATAATTTCAAAATGAATCACAAACATATTTACAAAGCATTTCAAAGTGAGCTAGCAACTAATAGCCCGTAGATAACTACCGATGAAAAGGGTGCTAACACCTTCCCTTTTCATAACTTACCCCCCGAACTCAAGAAAATATCTCAAAAGGTCTTTCCTGTTCTTTTTATCCTTTCCTTTATTGGATAAAAGAAAAGTCGGTGGTGACTCTTGTTATCCGCAATAATTGTAATAAAACGTAAAACACCCAGGTCAGTTATCCCACCGTATTACAAACCCACTTAGGGACGGACCAGCAAGAGGTCAATCTTTCCCCAGTGAAGTCGCCATTTTGTCTGTAGTGGTAGAAATGTTGAGACAAAGCCATTGGATTAGCTTGACTGCACAGATCAAATAAAAATTGTCACTGCGCTTTATTGTTTCCAGAGGAATGAAAAAAAAGCGATTAACCCAAAAAGAAGGGGAGAGAATCTAAGTTCGGGGGTTGGTTATGCAAAGGGAAAGTATTATCACCCGAAACATCTACGGTACTCCACATGAACCTCTTTGAAAATCTGCGTATTTTGGCTATAAATATACAAAAATAGATTTTAGGGATGAGAAAAGAAGTATTTTTTATGATTTTGCACCCACCGCGGTTGCGAATCTTTAGTGCCTACATACCACCTTCCGTGCAATAGGGGATCAGGGTACTCGTAGTTTACCTTTTTAAAAAATTTAAAACACAAGTGTGTTGGTTAAATTAAGAGACGAGACATCATCGTCTTATTCGAGTGTAAGAACATACTTACTACCCACGATTATGAGAAAGGATAATTTGTGTCATCTCAAAGTGGAGAATATGGCTTGGATTTTAAAATCAACAAAGGCTCGCTCAACAACCAAATGGAAAATATCTCGCTTCACTATATATCGTAGAAGTATAATAGCTCGCATCACTACAAGGATTGACAAGAGTATAATATTTTGAGAAAAAATTTAAGGTAAAAAGCCAAAGTGGCAAAAATAGTTTGAATCAGATTGATTAATTTTTAGTCTTCTCACAAAAATGTCAAGGTATTATTAAGTTGATTAAAGTTTTATTAAGAAAATATTTTTGAATGTGTATGGACCTAAGTCCAAGTTTATTATGAAAGTGGATCAAGTTTAGAAAACAAGAATAGTTTTGAAAAGGAGGGAGAAGATTTTTGAAATTAAAGCAGATGGGAGGAGATGAAGGGACTATCCTAAAGCATAAGGTAAAAGCTAGGGAAAGGAACCGTCTAACCAACAAGAAGTCAACACTTGACACAATGAGTCAATGTAGAATTCTCATCCTTTGGGTTGAAACCACACAAGCAAAGATAATAAACCTCTTAAGAAAACCAAGCTTTAATTGTATTAAGTCTTCACAAAAATTGGGCAGAGTAGTGGTTGTATACATATGAATTCCCGATCATAGATAAAGCATATAATCAAAATAACCTGCACACAAAACAAGCAAACAAACAAACAAACAACCCAATGTATTGGGGTAAACCCCAAGACCTCCATACAAAATAACAGTTGAGGTCACAAGGTCTCTAAGTAGGTCACAGCTTCTAATCTTAAGTCCAAGAAGTCCATAACTCCATGATGCAAAGGATAATAACCAAGTAGTCCAAGTAACATTAAAGTTTTTTATGGTTCAAGTTGATTATTATGTATCTTCAAAAAGAAAATGAAAGCTCAAATGAGCAAAACAAAAATGACATAAAAAGTAAATGCTCAAGTGAGCAAATATGAAAATAGCATGAAATGTAAATGCCTCCTAACAATGAATCTCAAGGTTATTGGATCAAAGGGTTGAAATTAACATACTTGGGCTTATAAACATGAGTTTGGGCCATGATTGATCATTTTCTCAATATCGGAACAAAATTTAACGTTATGTTAAGCAGTCGTAAGTGGACTTATATAGAAGTTGCACCTTTTTTGAGGCCAGTCAATAGCAATCTATGTACCATATGTTTTGAGAAATGATATGGAAATCATTCTCCAATAACATTTAGTACAATGAGAAAGGGATAAGATGAAGAGGGATGGGGTTAGAATTAAACCACATTTGAACCAAAAATTTAATCAAACTATTATTAAAATCATTCATCCACTTTTTATGGAGTCAAACTCAACACCATGGATCCAATGATGTTAATAAAGCTTATGATCAAAATTTCATAGTCCAAGATCAGCCAAAATATAATAAAAAATAAAATAGTATTTTAAAATAAAGAAAAAGATTTTTAAAAAGATTATTAAAAATATTTTTAAATGAAAATAAAGGGGAAAATAGCAACTATATTCAAAACATCCCAGAAAAATTAAATAAGGCTATAGAAAAATCAGAAATGAGCTCACATATTTTTATAAAAAGTTTGGTAATTTTTTAAAATCAGAAACTATTTATAAATTTAAAAGAAATAGGAAAATAAAACCAAAAATTGTGAAAAATAGTAAAGTCAGAAATAAAAATAAGATGAGGTCACCAATTTTCGTCAAAAGGTCATTGGATCCTTCCATATTTTTTCAGAAATTAAAAATTAAGAAAAGTATTTTTAAACATTTAAAACAATTCAAATAAAGTGAAAAATTATTTTAAAAAAAATAACAAAATGCAAAATAAAATTGTAAAAAAATAATAATCAAAAAGAGAAAAAATCAAACGTACTTTTCATAATTTTTTCAGATTTTTTGAAGTAAAATTGAATTTTCTATGATTTTTTGATATTTAAAACAATTTAAATATAAAAAATCATAAAATAAAATAAAGTCAAAAAAATATGGACCAATGGATGAGAGTAAAAATGCATTAGTAAGTTAATCAAATGGATTAGACGCGTTGTGCATATCATGGTCTTTACTGAATAAAGCATGTAATCATTTATTTAAATCAGATTTTGAAAAATGTTTGGCACACCTTCATTGGTTGATAAATGACACGTTGGTCATCTTCAACCTCCAGCCAATGAATCTGCAGGTTCCAGAAAATGTAAAATTAGGACATGAGATCGGTACCATTCGCTTTGTCTCTTCGAGATGATTCCAATGGTACCTTCGCGAAAAATTTATATAAACTGTAGCTCAGTCGTTTTTTAAAATAAGTTTTGAAAAGGGATTTGAAATTTCATGGCCAAAACGTACTTCCAATTGAAAACAAGTGTTATGACTAGAATCAGGATGATGAGAGCTTCATAAAAGTATCAAAGTTTGAGAGAATTGGTGAAGGAATTTATCTATTGAAGTTAAGTTGCAGAGCTCTGAAACTGGACTTGGATAGCATGATTTAGGAAGTCTTAGAGCTTAATTTTTTTTCTGTTAGCTTCAGTGAGGTTCAAGGAAGGTGAATTGACAAAGAAAACTTATTGAGAAAGTATGTAAGAGAAAATTCAAAGTTGCAGAAAATTGAGTTCAAGAGGAAGTTTGGCAAGGTGATTCTGGCTCTCTAAGCTTGAGAAAATGAATGAGGGATGATCCTCTATTTATAGGGAAGCTGATTGAATGCTCAAGCGTGTGAAATGATGAAGTTTGGAGGGAAATCGTGTGAAGTTGCAAACAAGAAAAGTGTGAGTAATAATTTGATCAAAACTCATCCAAACCATGAATTTTAATATGCTATTCATTTCTAGAGGTTCACTAAACATGTTTAGAATCAAAAGCACGCATAAAAAATGTGTTTAGAAGCTAAATCAAGGATTTCAAATTCTGACTTTGGAGAAAACTTTAGTTTCAAGGTATCATATTCAAATTAATGGTGTGCATAATTTAGGAAACCTTGAGACTTGATTCTTGATGCATTGGAAAGATGAGATCACAAACTTTACAATGTGCAAAGAATGAGATCAAATGGATGCTTGAGATGAAAGTTATGATGAGTCAAAGTTGAGAAAAAGAGGTTGACCTTTGTACTTAGAAAAATTTCAAGTTTTCTCTTCAAAAATGACTTGTAATGTCTTGCATCCAATCATGGCCTTCCATTTGAAATTTTCTCTTGACCAAAAAATATGTCATGGAGTAGATCTCTTTAATGACATTTTGAGACTTTTAACCATTCAAAATATCCAAAAATTGAGAAAGTTATGACTTATTGAATTTGGAAAAAATTCATAAAATGACCTATAATCTTTTGTATCCTTAGGGCATCTTTCATTCATTTTCACACTTTGCACTTAAACGAAGGGTTGAAGTTCACATCTTTAAGATCAATGTGGAAAAATAATGGGTTCAAGGTGATAAAAATGGACCAAGTTATGATCTTTTGAAGTCATGTATGGGAATTTGATGGTTCATTTAGAGGAATTGTAATCTTTCTTCATCATTAGGTATCTTCCACACAAAACTTTCTTGAAACTTTTGAAGTGATTTGTTGATAACCCTTTGAAGAGAAGCGTGTTTTTGGAATCACTCAAAAATACCAAAATATGAGCAAGATATGGCCTTTAGAAGTTCAAAACCCTAACTCCTAGAGCAACAAAATGCCTTGGGAAACCTCTTCAATTTTAATAATCCTTCTTGCACAAATACTTTTTTCTTGTAAATAGAAGTTGTTGAGGATGATAATGAGAAACCATAGCAACAATAAACACTTCTAAATATTGAGAACTGAGGGAGATATGCACTTGTGGTCAAGAAATCAAAGACTTGTCCAACTAGGTCAAACTTCTTAAATCAACCCTTGTACCTTTGAACTAGTTTTGACAACTTAAGGCATGATGAATCATAATAGACTTTTTCATGATGTTATTTCATAATATCTTCAATAATTAAGCTTGAATCTTAATGAAGATTTGTTGAAGAAGGCATGGAAATAAACTCATGAACCTATGGATCAACCTGCAAGAAGGTGTTGCTTTCACCTATGATATCCATAATTAGGGAAAACATACATTGTATTTATTAGTTAAAATTTAATCAATACAAAAAATAGATGATCACAAAATACAAGCCAAGGTGCTTGGTGATTCCCCATGAGCAAAGTGAAAGATAAGGAGAAGACCCAAACCCTAGTGTGTGATCTTGTTTCATTGTGATGGTATGAGATGATAGATGAATATTAGGGTCAAAAATTGGGGTACAAAACTATCATATTAAACACCTTATACTACCATAAACATAGCAACATGGGTCAAGAAGTAGAAGAATTTACTTAACTTGGGAATTAGAAGTGCAAGTGTGGATTTAGAAGACAAAACTTTAACACATGTCAAAAGCATCAACCAGAATCAGAGACAAGAGGTGGATACTTAAGTATAAATATGCTTCAATACATCACAAATTATAACCAAGAAATTACATGTTGACAAACATTACCTAATCAAGACAAGTAGGCATAGTAGAAAGAGATGAAAAGTGTAGACTAGTAACAAGATAAGAGTTGTATCTCAAGTAAGTGGAAAACCATAGATATGAAATGATATGGTATCAAGAGGACATGAAGAATATGTGGAGATATCCCTAAGGGTCATGCTTCAAGGGTATGGATGTAGAAACCATAAAAGATAACAATTTGGCAAATACACTAGCTAGTGAAGACTTAGAAGTCAAGTGTCAAACATATTATATTATAAGGAAGTGAGATGAAGTGAAAGGGATGAGTGAGTGTATAAGTAATAAGTAAACATATAAAGGAATAATTTTATCACATAATCACACTTGAGAAAAATTTACATCAAAGTCATACAAGAAAAGGATCAGAATCAACCCTAAGTGGACATAAGTCCTCATGCATTGCTAACAAGCAAACAAATTAGAAAAGAAGTGATAATGTGAAGAAGAAGAATAAGAGATGAAAATAGACATTTTATACACTTAGAACAAACCTAGTGGTCAATAAGAAGTTCAATTAGTCATTAAAAACATGGTTCAAATACCAAGGTACACAAATTAGCGTCAATCAAAGTTGTGATGTGAATTGGAAACAAGTATATGATTAATTGAACATGGCATAATAGGTCTAGTATGAGTGAAGTCAGAAGAAAACACTAGAGTTTAACACCCACCATTGACATATAAACACCCCTAAGGTATCACTACTAAAGCACATACAAAGGTTAGTGCAAAACTTGGTCAATACCACACCCTAACATACTCCTAAAGGCAAGTGAAGCACAGGAAAGAGATTAGATGAAGAGGGAAAATGATTATAGGGTGTTAAGGCACATAGGTCAGTAGGAAATGACCTCTAATATCATACATTTAAACATCACAAGCAAAGAGATAAAGTTACATACATGGCACACAAGGAAAGTGACCAAAGGAGACAAGCAAACATGTTCAAATTTATACAAGTAAAGATCAAACGATGAAAGCATAATTGAAAAATTATGAAATTTGTGACTTGTAGAATAAGTTACACCAAGATGAGGTTCAATAGTAACAAAGAAGAAGATGAAACTTCACGCACAAACAAAGTCACATAACTTGATGAACAACATCATCTAAAGTGGATGGTACTTGTCTTAAATCAAACAATATTTATGAAGACCAAGTAAAAGTAAAATGATACCTTATATATCATAGGGTAATGGTTGATCCATCATAAGGTATCAATCATGAACTTAAAACTTTAAGAGGTGTTAACAAAATAATATACTCAAAGGTCACGATGAATTGGCAAAGTGTGGTCCCTAAATGCACACAAGCATTACGATATAAATAGATCAAAGTTAATGTTCTTAGAGGTTATGGGAAGTATCCAACATCAAGATACATTAAAGAGACATGGCACAAAAGCTCATGAAGCAATCACTAATTAATGATGCTCAAAACACAAGTAACAAAGCAAATGTAGCTTCTAGTATGTCACCATGTTGGTTAGAAAGTAAGTGCTTAACCAAAGGATCATAGAAGCATGGTGAATTAAGATGATAAGAGAGGTTAAGATCAAAACTTAAGCACAAAATATGTTGGACCATGGTACTTTAGAGAATTCAAAAGCCATTACACACAAACTAAGCCAAAACAAGAATGTGGCTCCTAACTTGTCATCATGATGAATTGACAATTAAATGTCAATCAAAGAATAAAAGGAGAAATGACATTATAGATTATAATTCATGAGGTCATAAGTATTCACAAAATAAATTCAGCCATCTTGGATCAATGGTACTCAATTGGAAGTGTATAAAAACATCTTCCTAAACCATGATCACAACAGATGGACAAATAAACTTTCACACAAAGAGGCAATGTAAGAGAGCTTGAATGGTACATATATATGATATAAATTATCTTAACATGTGATGAGAAATATGGGAAATAAGAAGGAACTTGGTTCCTTATAGGTTGCACAAGTGCATACCTCATATCTCAAGCAACAAAGCATCTAGGCAAGAAACATGTTCAAAATAGCAAGGCAAAAGAAGAATTGATCGAATGAATTCACGTGATTCTCAAGTCTTCAAAGGACTATCCTTGAATCTATCATACCTCAATAATTGATCCACATAAATATTTTCATAAGAAATGGCTCTAGAGATCAATCAAAACCTCTTTAGAGTTTCACAAAATAAGTACATAATATGCACAAGAAGGATTAATCAAATATTGACCTTAAAAAGACATATAATTTGAATTCAATTGATATGATCCTTAAGCACACATATAACCATAATGTGACCAGAGGTTAGCATCAAAACAAGTTCAAAAATTACCAAGTGAAGGTACTATTTGTCAAGACAAACACCATTGGATAAGTTTTCAATTTAAATCAAGCAAAAATAGCAAAATGATGTTAAAATTCAAAAAAAATCATGGATATGATTTTCACAAATTTACAAGTAAGGAAAAACTCTTTAAATCATCTCTATATTGAAATAAATTGGAAAATTAAATTGAAAGTTGGAAAATAGTCCCAAAAGATATCCATTGAAACATTCTTGCCAAACAATTTTCAAACAATAACAAATTCAACAAGAAAAATTATGGAAAAATTATTTTAAGGATATCAATACATTCAAGAATATCCACAAATTATTTTGTAATTTTCATATCAAGGGAAGATGAAAAATGAAGATGAAACTTCTAGCATAAGCAAGAAAAGGACCAAAAATAGGCATTCTTCTTCAACAATTTTTAAAATCAATCAAAATATAAAATAAAAATGGTTAAAAAATATCATAATCATCTTTGGACATCAAAAAACATGAAAGTTATTTTTGTATACTTTTTTAGGTTAAGAGAGAAATGAGAACAAAATTAAAACATTAAACTAATTAAGAAAACACACATTTAATTACATGAATTAATTAATTAACCACAAAAATCATTATAAAAAAAATATTTTCATTAAAGAGACTTAAAATGATACTTGACATATTTTTTTGATAATTTATGGATGACGAAAAATATTAAAACAAAAATGGAGAAAACAATTGAAATAAAATAAAAATAAAAATAGAAACAGATCTATTACACCTTTCATTTCAAAAATGCGCTACAAAAAGCCTAATCCCTAGACCAGTCAAAAAATACGCGTCATCGTCCCTGTTGCTGAGACAAAACCCTAACACGATGAAAACCAGGCCCATCATTCCATTTTCAAAGCAACATATCTCTCTTGTCTCTCAAAGAAATCAAATGAAATTAAAAGAAAAATTCAAGATCAAACTACGAAGAACATGATAGAACCCATAGATTACAAAATCAAGCCATGAATACAGAGATATTTGAGTCAGAAAACACTAGTCCAGGAAAAAATCATGAGAACTCAGAAGTTGTAAAACACGAAGCAAGCTCAAAATGCATAAACAAACCACATCAAACCTAATGTTTTACCATCTATATACTCATGAACAAGTCTATAAACATTCACAACCTAGCATGAAATAGATCTTAAGTTTGAGAAACTCACCTTGTGGAAAATAAATCCATTTCTCTCCTTAAGCTTCCACAGCTAAGAAACCCAGTTGATCTTGATCTTTAAGTTCCAAATGAAGGGATAATGTTGAGACAAGCAAGATGGCTCGTACCAAAACTCAAATTCGAAGAAAACTTGAAGAATGAGAGAATAATGTGGAATCTGATCTTTTGGTGAATGTTGAGCTCATGGGAATGAAATGAGAGAGTCGTGAGCTTATAAAGAGTGAGAATGTGAGGGTAGAGAGGTCTTTGCTAGCTTAGAGGCGTTGGAAGGAACAAATAACAAATCTGTCAAATTCTGCGAGAAAGGTGTGACGCCTGCATTTCATGTGCATAAAAGTCGAGCCTTGCTGCATTTTGGGGAGCTGAGAGAGTCATGAGGCAAGTGTGAGTGGTAAGTTGTACTGAGCACATGGGGACAGAATTTGAGAGAATTTTAAAATGTTACCTTTTTTGGAAAATATGTGATTTTGTGTATATATGGGAAAATACCTCTTGTTTGGCTTCTTTGGGCAATTAAAAAGTGATGTATGTGTGTGCTCATGGTCAATCCTAAGCCTGATGCAAGCAATTTATGGAATGTGCCAGGATATTACATGTTAACTGCATTCGAGTACATCACAAAGTGCCACCTTCAAATCTTTCTAAATCCATGAATATTGACCCATATGACATGATCTTGTTTGTTAGAGAAAGATGGTGACAAGATGAATACAATTGATGTTGGAGAAAAAAGGAATTGAGACTTGGAAGAAACCTGAAATTCGCCATGAAGACTGTGTCATGAAACTGCATGTGAATGAATATAACTTTCACTAAGTTATTAACATTCTCCATATCCAAACATTAAATTTTGAGGCACAATATCTTGAACTCTAGAGCTCTAATTGAGAAGGTTCTTGAAGCAATGTTGTAGAGAAAAATGTTATCTTCAGTTTTCATGTTGACGTTATCAACAAATGATGCTGGGAAGATGATTGAATCTGTCCATGAAGTTGGAACCATAGGACTGCATAAGGGACTTAGTGTAGTTTCACTAAGTATCCCAATTTTGACATTAGAAGTGTTCTACTTTAGACAATCGCAACTTGCTCATTTCTTGTCTAAATGATGTGTTCTTTATATGGTTGGAAAGATCTTTGAATGAAGAACAACTTTGATACTGAAGGAAGATTGAATTTGAGCCTGAATCATAAAGAAATTTGGCTTAAAAGTCAAGAAGTTGAAACTGATTGAAAGGAATCCGAATTTCTCTAAGTACCAAACACTAAATCTGAATGAAGTGCATCACTTCTTGCCTAAATATCTTAAAATCCAAGGACTTATTAGATGTAGACCCCCAGGGACTAAAATGAAGTTTAAAATGTAACACCCCAAATTTTTTATCAATTATTTTAATTAATTAACTTAGTGTGATTATTTGAGTCATTGTGATTATATGATGTTTGGTGTTTCATGAGAGTCATTGTGGTGACATAGATTCCTGATGTATTGATGAAGATGATGGCCTATGTGATGTTTTGAATGATTCATGTGATGTTGTGGTAATTTGTGTGATGCTTAGGTGTATTGAGGGATGTTGGAGTAATTTAGAATACTATATAATAATTAGGATAATTGTTTAGAATTATTTTATTTGAGAAAATATAATAATTATTGGTTAGAAGAAATGAGGGCAAGGTGATAAATAGTGAAGTGTAAGTGAGGGACAGATTGGAAGTTTGGTATTAGGGGCCAAAGTTTAAACTAGGGAAGAGAGTTTAGTTATTCCATTCGTCCGATTGTTGAATTGGGAGAAAAACTAACGTTGTGGAAAAAAGAGACTAGGGCATGGGAATACCAAGAGATTTTGATAGAACGTGAAGAGGAATCAGATTCAACCATGAATTAAGGTAAGGGGAGTTTTATCATCTTTATAATGGTTTATTTTAAGGTTTGGATTATGGTATAATTTTCTTAGGTTTTGGTGAATGATGAATTGGTGATGTTGTATGAGGATTTGATGAATTAGAGATGAATAATGATGCCCAAATAATTTATAATCGATGTAGTAACATAGGTTGTTAATAGACAACGAACCCTTATGATTAGATGCAGTTTTAGGACCTACAATATGGTAAATTTTCAGAGAGTTTGGCCTGGTTTGTGCAATAATCACAACAGGAAACCCTGTTCGCATTGTGTCGCTGGGCGACGGAGGTTGTGTCGTCAGGAAAAAGTTATATCGCCAGGCGAAAGTGGAGGCAAAAGAGGTTAGAGAATAGGACGCTTTTGTAATGCGTCACTCCTAGCATCTTCGAGTGAGTTAGTACACGAAGGTTGCATCGATAGGCGGCGGGGGTGTATCTCCAGCCGAAGGATGGTAGAACTGGATGGCTATTTTGGAAATCTTAAAATGATCATAACTTTAGTTCTAGAATTCCGTTTGATGTGTCGTTCGAAGCGCTGGACAGTTAACACGATGAACTATAATTATGTGGAATAAAATGAAGGATAAGAAGGATAGTTATAATATCTAAGTTAGGATAGAATTAGTTTTCCCCGTGTTGAATCGCTATAATGTCTTGTGATAATGAAGTATGATGATGATGTGACGATCTTGTGATTGTACTTGGTTCATAATGATGAGTATGTGATAAATATGATGATATGTTGATTTATATGATGGTTCTACGATGTTATTTTGATTCATTTGATGTTATGATGATGCTTGTGATGATTCATGAATGGTGATGCGTGTTGACTATCTATGGTCGTATTATTTTTGATGTTACATATCATTGCATTCATGGTATGGTTTAGGACATCGGTCCAGTGATGGTGATTATGACTTTGGTCCAGTGATGGCGATTAGGACTTCGGTCTAGTGATGATGGTAGGATAATTTTCCAGTGAAAGCAACAATCCCATAGTGTGGATTGGGTGCAACAGTGAAGTGCTTTGGTTCTAATTGGGAATCGATCCTATTGGTGGGGATCTTTGGAGATTGGAGATGAATGAGTCATCAGTGACGTTTTTGTACCACATGCATGAGTCTACGATGATGCATTACATTCTATGTGAAATTGCATTTTATGTGTTTCATTGATGAATGATGATACTTTATATGTGCTGATATATGTGTTCTTAATTAATGAATTGGCAAAGGCGTGAGTATAACATGAAGATGTAATACAGAATGATACCTTACTTATGTACATATTTTTCTATTGTCTATACCTTCTGTCTTATATAATGATTATGATTTAATCACCCTTTCTGTATGAATGTTACCTCCACGTGGGTAACACGCAGGTGATCAAGAGTAGTCCATAAGAGCTTAGAGGATAACTTCAGGATGCATTTTATTTGCTTTCAGTATAATAAGGGAATCTTGCTCTGATATGTAACATCGAGGTTGGGAATGTTTGTTGAGAACTATATGTCTCTGTTCACTTTGATGTTTTCTAAATTGCCTTGTTATGGTATTAATATCCCAATTGGATCATGATGTTTAACTTGATGAATTATATGAGGTGTCTGAATTATAAATTTTTTGAGATTAATGATTTCGCTGCAATAATTTGAAGATCCTAAATACATATTATTTAGTTTATAGTTTTGCAACCCGTGTTACGAAGCATGATGCATTATTAAGATGTTTTTGTAAACATGTGACACCCTTGTTGGTGATATTACTCTGGTTTATTTATTTAAATAATTGTGAAAATTCCATGGGTTTAGAGGGATGTTACAGGAAACAACCTCTTTATAATGGCTATAAGTTGGAAAACTTATGATTAAAAGTGAAGGAGTTACAACTATTCAAAAAGTGATAAACGAACATGAAAAATTTTATAACTTAGAAAATTTTCTAAGTTATAAAGATAACTTCTTTGACAAGTCAACTTTAAAATCAACCATTCTTGTGATTTTCTCTCACTCTTGGCCATTCCACATTAAAAGGTGAACTTTAACTTCAAAGTTGAGCAAAAGTTCACTTGGTCAAACTTTGACTTTTGTTTACTCTTCCCAAATTGACTGTTTTACCCCCCAATTGATCAATTGAATCTCTTCCAATAAAAATGGATTCCTAAATATTCAATCATAGATGCTTAGGGACATGTAGAGAAGCTTGAAATCAAGTGTAGCGCAAAAATCATAGATATCCCGATTTCTTTCACAAACCATAGTTTTGACTGATTGTGTTAAGAGGTGATGACCAAATCTCAAAACCCTAATTTCTTGGAACATGATGAAGAAACCTCTGAACAAAGATATCTCATATGATGATGAGAGGGTATTACTTCAACAAATTGTCTCATACAAGCACCACACACTTCATCTGGCCAAAACCCTAATTTCAAGAGATGAATAGGAGAAATGTGATTCATTTCAAAACACTTGCAATTTTCAATCTTTTGATGAATCAATGAGACAATTGAGATGTATTAAGGTATGAGAAACCCTTGTAGTTTGAGTGACCCAAAGAGTGAGGGCACGAGACCCTTTTGACATTGATTGTCAACACAACCACCCTTTTATAGCTTGTAGGAGAACATGAGAACCAAAGTACCTTAATCATATGCATGAATGTGTATGATGAAACATAAGTCATATAAGGTAAAAAGAAGAGGGGAAATTTTGGGGTGAAACAAGTATTGGCGAAAAGTACTCCACATACCCTGTAAATCGTAATTAGTCTTCAACTCAAACTTGGTGAACTTGACCTTTCAATCACCGTCAAGTGATGGTGAATGATATTCGACCTTGACTACCCTCTAATTTTATGGATAATGCAAGAGAGAGTGGAGTATGGTAATGAGCTCGGAAAAAGGCGTATCCTTGCAAAACCTAAACTCAAGTGGCGACATCCCACCATTGAAGTTAACAAAAGCAAGGTGAGGATATGTTTATGTCATATCTAATTTGTGGTGTGTGATATCTGATTTGTGGCATATGATGTTGAAGAGTAGGTTTAGGAAACCTTATTTATAGAAGTTTTGGAGCAATGTGGTCCTGAGAATTCTTATCCTTTGTCAGAGCATTTTTCGGATGTACACTTCCGAAACAACCCCTTTATATTTTTAAAAAAGAAAAGTGTTTTCCAAAGTGTAGTTCCGAAATATTCCCTAATTTTTTTTTATAAATAATTCAGAAATTAACTTCTGAATTATGCATGGACATAATAAGAAGTTGGCAGAATTAATACTATTCAACTATAAATTCATAATTTAATCGGAAAAAGTATAAATTGGTAAATTGTATAAATTGGTAAAATGGTGAATATATATATTATATATCTATTTAGTCGTGTAGATACATTCCAAAATGATTCGATCATATTTTGCACGACAATACATACAAAAAATGGTTTGATAACATTCTAAAATGTACCGAACAAATGCTTGCCTTCTACTAAGGCCATTGTCTGACCTTCCAATCACAACACCAAAGCCGAGTTTGCTAGCTTTCATTCAGACATTATCAAGCAATTGTTGCCAATTATTGAAAACTTGATCGTTTGCAAACTGGTGTCCAATATCTATGTCGATAACATTTGATTTAACATTGTTCTTCACCTCATCCGGCTTAGCATCATTATTCATGTTGTCCGAAACATCCTTGGAAAACATGTCAGGATGTTGTTGGCTGAAGATTTTGATGATATTTTTCGAAGCGAAGCAAGTTGGATGTTTCGATTGGAATAAAGCGAGATGTCATGTTTCGAAATGGTAGAAGCAGTGCTTCGAATGGGCATGTCAAAACTCTGAGCTTCGAGTGATAGTTATGGGGATATATTCAAATAAGTCTCGAAATGGTAACAAGGTTGTATCCAAGAAATGAGTTCGAAACGAAGAGTTCCAAAACATTTGAAATTCAAACGCAAGCGGGATGTTCGAAATTCAAAATATATGCGCTGGAGCATTCGAAGACGCGTGGAAGCTAGAGAGGGGCATTGCTTTGCATGTTCTGAACGTGGCAGAATCTTATAGCAAGACCGTTATGGTCGAAGTAGTATAAATAGAAGTCTTAGCGTTAGGATTTCGTGTGTCATATCTATTGTACAAAAATTCAGTAAACATTCAAAATACCACATGGCTAGGGAAACGAATGCACGAACAATGTACGTATGATAACACCAAATGTTTATGATTCAATAAAACTCTTTATCATTTCCAGTTTCTTTTTTCTATCTTCATGTCAATATCATTCAAAAGCCTTTACATTAAAAGTATTTTCATTCAAAGTCTTTTTACTGATGTCTTACATTTAAATGTTTTCTTTCCATTTCAAATCTGTTACATTTCAGAAACTTTTGTATATTTCATGCCTTTATCTTCATGCTTTTATCATTCGAATACCTTTTTCATTTAAAGTCATTTTACTGATTTCTTTCATTTAAACGCTTTCTTTATATTTCGAGTCTTTTACATTCCAGAGAATCTTTTACATTACATGCTTTTATATTTCGAAGTCATTTACTTGTCTTTTCTGCAGTTTTTACATGTCTTTACAATTGAACTTTATTCATGCAATTTAGTTTCGCGCGCATTTACTTGATCACTCCTTTAGATCTTTAATAGATTAATCGAAGTAATTTAAACACCTACACAACATCCTAAATACCAACCATGAATATCAGTTCTATAATGAGAATTATCCAAATGACCAATACATCCTAGGATCAATCTAGTCGATCCTGCAAGTTACCAGAGAGATTAAATAACAGTCATTAAGATTATTTGATAGTTTGGAGGACTAGCGGTTGTTTACCAGAAATCACTGTAAACAAATTGGCACACCTGGTGGGACCCGTCATTGGTCATTACGAAATTTAGAACAAAGTAAAAAATTGTTGAGACATAACCATTGTAAAAGTACTCTCTGAGTGATAAGTTTGTTGTTTTATGAACCTTAGAAGTGGTAGAATAACCAATAGCAACCAACCCTTATCCAGAAGAAAACGTTTAAACAAGATGTCTAATCCAGACAATCAACAAGGGGAACAAAATATCCCACAGACAACAGGCACTAATATGTCCGCTTCGATGGGAACATCTAATGCAATCCCTTCGAACGCACAGTCTGTTGCATCCTCTACCAGTAGCGTAGCCACTAATGGAACAAGTGGCATATCAACTAACAGTTTGATACTAGGAAATACTGGAACCATAGGTTATCCTGGGGGATTCGTCCCACCACCAGGGACACAAACCCATTTCGCCACCCCACTAACCAGACCACCCGGTTTCGATGGTAATAGAACCAGAAATTCCTCTTATGGAATGCCAACATCTTTTATGGCAGGCTTACACAATTCCACATCGAATTCATCACCACAATTAGGGTCTGGGTCTGGGGCAAATCAGTTTATGACAAATAACCAAGGGTCAGTGGGTTATAGTGCAATGCCTATCTTAACCACAGAAAATCAGTTGGCCTTTAGGTAATTAATGGATGACAGTAACCATAATATCATAGGAGTGTTAGCACAAACTATGCAGGAAATCTTTGCCCCAATAGTACAAAATGTAACCGTGACAAACAGAGAAAACGCAGATAACATGAGTCAAATAGCAGATTTCTTCGCTCCCCCAGAGAGGCGTAGGCAGAATCAGGCGGGAGTTCGAGCAAACGTACCTATCATAGAACAAGTTTCTAACGACCCACCCTATAGACCAGCCAGAGAGGAGGTTAATTTGGGGGCAAGGGCACAAAGGTTAGAAGCCCCAATGATTCAAGGCCCACAAAGGGAAATTGTGGAACCACGGGAAAGGGTCGAAAGGCTAAAAGTCCCAGAGTTTCGAGAAGAACAACCTAGAGGAGTTGTCATGGTAGGTCGAAATCAAGATGCTGACGCAGTTGTTCACAGAATTCGAAACGATAACATCTTGGCAGAAAATAATTTAACCACCATGATAGAGAGAATCGTGGCCCAGAATGGCCTCAACACAGGAATTCGAAGGCCAAATTATGCCTCTCCTATATTAGATTACATAATGCACACTGATTTACCAAGGGGATATAAAGTCCCTAAGTTTACAAAGTTTGCTGAGCATACCAATGAATCAACAGTCAAACATATAGCCAAGTATCTAACCGAAGCAGGAGATATAGCCAATAATGAAGACCTTAGGATCAAATATTTCCCAAGTTCCCTAACTAAGAACGCTTTCACATGGTTCACCACTTTACCTCCTGGGTCCATAGATACTTGGGCTTTGTTGGAGAGATTATTCCATGAGCAGTTCTACATGGGGCAATCAAAAATAAGTCTGAAGGAACTAGCCAGTGTCAAGAGGAAGTTTACTGAACCCATAGATGATTATTTTAATAGATTCAGGCTCTTGAAATCTAGATGCTTTACAGTAGTTCCTGAGCATGAGTTAGTCGAAATGGCTGCTGGCGGCCTGGATTACTCTATTTGAAAGAAATTAGACACTCAATACTTGAGGGATATGGCTCAATTAGCCGATAGGGTTCGACAGGTCGAAAGGCTAAAGGCCGAAAAGGCCAGAGTTTTTAAAAATAACAAAAAAGAAAGGGTCTCCTATGTTGGAGCTGAGGAAACAGAAGATTATCCTGAATTCGAATTCGAAGAGGTCGAAATCGACCTCGCTGAATTAAAACAGGCACCACCTTACTCCTGCAAATTATTAGTTCCCACAAAAGGGAAAGAAATTGTTGAAAATGAGAAAAGTGACAAATTCCCAAAGAAGGTTTATACCTTCGATGTAACTAAGTGTGATGAGATTTTTGATTTACTTGTCAAAGATGGCCAACTCATTGTGCCATCAAATGTCAAAATACCTCCTTTAGATCAAAGGAAGAAAAGAGGATTTTGCAAGTATCATAGTTTCCTAGGCCACAAAACCTCACAGTGTTTTCTTTTCAGGGACCTAATTCAGAATGCAATTAAAGATGACAGACTGAAGTTCGCTGATAAAGCAAAAATGAAAGTAGATGAAGATCCTTTGGATGTCGCAGACACCAATTACTCCGAGCCTGCATGCATTGGGGAAATTAACATGGTGGAAGCTGACCAAAGTGACGTTCTAGTAGGAGAGAAAGGTACTGAAAATGAAAGCTGGGTGTTAGTCGAAGTCAATAAGGGGGTCACTGAAGGCGTCCACAAGCAACCAGAGACTTCGATCGAACCAGCACCTTTAGCTGTTGCAAAAGAAATCCAGGCTACTGAAGGCCAGGAAAACCAAAACCAAGAGTTGACACAGGTTACTGAAGGCCTGAGGCTGGAATTGGAGAAAGTCCAGATCACGAAGCCAACTTCCCCTCAGAAAGAAATATGGGATACTTTAGGGGAGCCCAGTGGAAAGTTTGACTACTTGGTCAAATATTCTTCCCCAGAGTGTTCAAAAATCAAAATTGAAGATATAAAACCTACAGGATGGGGAGATGATGACACTAAGGGGGAGGATGTTGAGGTAAACATGGTGGTGTTTCCAGTGATTTCTGGTAAACAACCGCTAGTCTTCCAAACTATCGAATAAACTTACTGACTGTTATTTAATTTATCTGGTAACTCACAGGATCGACTAGATTGATCCTAGGACTTATTGGTCATTAGGGTAACTCTCATGATCGAACAGATATTCATGGTTGGTATTTAAAGTGTTGTGTAGGTGTTTGACTTATTTCAATTTCTCTCTTAAAGATCTAAAGGTGTAATAAAAATACGTGTGCGCGAAACTAAATTGAATGAATAAATGTTAATTGTAAAGACATGTAAAATTGCATAAAAGACAAGTAAATGGCTTCGAATTATAAAAACAGTTAATGTAAAAGATGCTCTGGAATGTAAAAGATTCGAAATATGAAGAAAGCGTTTAATGCAAGAAATCTGTAAAATGACTTTAAGTAAAAATAGACGTTCGAAAGATAAAACTTGAAGATAAAGGCATGAAAAGTATGACAGTTTTCTGAAATGTAAAGTGTTTGAAATGTAAAGAAAGCATTAAAATGTAAGGTTTCAATGAAAAGATTTCGAATAAAAAGACTTTAAATGAGAAAACTTGTAAATGTTATTTGGCAGAAAGATAAAGGAAAGTACTGGAAATGATAAAGGGTTTTCATTAAATCATAAACATGTGGTGCTATCATACGTACATTGCTCTTGCATTTGTTTCCCTAGCCATGTGGTAATTTGAATGTTTACTGAGTATTTAGTACAATAGATATGACACACGAAATCCTAATACTAAGACTTCTATTTATACTACTTCGACCATAACGGTCTTGCTATAAGATTATGCCACGTTCAAAACATGCAGAACAATGCCTCTCTCTTGTTTCCACGTGTCTCCAAATGCTCCAGCACATAAATTTCAAACTTCGAATGTCCCGCTTGCATTTGAATTTCAAATGTTTTGGTACTTCTCCGCTTCGAACGCACTTCTTAGACACAGCCTTGTTGTCATTTCGAGACTTCTTTAGATATGTTCCCATAATTGCCACTCGAAGCTCCAAGCTTTGATATGCTTATTCGAAACACTGCTTCTGCTATTTCGAAACATGACGCTTTGTTTCATTTCGATCGAAACGTTCAATCCACTTGGCTTCTAATAATATTATCAAAATCTTCAGCCAACAAAATGCCCCTTTAAAATATGTATTTCGATTTCTTTGAGAAATACTTATTTTAAACATCCACACAAGATTTTGATGCGACCTTCGAATCATCGTAACATTTAATGCATTTGAGTCCAGTCACGTCAATCATAACACTTTTGGATTCCTTAACCGCCTGGAGCCACTTCACAGTATGGTGCAGTTACAAAACAATGATTATCTTTAATCACGCCTATTACCCATGTTAACTTTACGCCACCTCTTCATCACACCAACCCATAAGTACCACGTATCACAACCTTATTCAGTGGATGCTTAAACTTCCACATTATGAAAACCATCAACTTAGTCTTTTTCTTTTCTTTCCACATTATGAATCTTTTATCCTTCTTTTCTCACCGAAAACCCTAAGCTTTCAACATTCTTCAAAAATGTCTTCTTCTACTTCATCCCAACTCAACAAGGTTTCCAAGAAGAAAGGAAAGACCGCGGGAACTACAATGGAAAGTAAGGTTATCACTCACCAAGGTCAATCCGTTCTTGCTCCCCAGATGATCTCAAAGGAGAAAGAAATGCTTTATGCATCACAGGTACTCATTCCTACCACCGCTGCTGGTAAGAGGTTAGCTCTAATGGGCCCTCTTACGGTTTTTGAAATTTTAAAAGATACCAGGACAATTTTCCCAGTTTGCTATAGTTTCAAACCCTTGTTTAACAAAATGGACGCCCCTAAGGCAATAGAATCTTCTGGCTCAAATACCATGGAAAATCCAACTGTTCCTCCTAAGGACCCTTTTGTATTAGACTATGTAAAAAGTAATTTTAAACCGTTTCGATCTTGCCCCACCTCCAACACTGCTTATCAAAACTGGTTCAATAAGGTAGAAGCTAAGAAATCCCAGCAATGGGAAGAATTAGGTATCTACAACTTGATTAAGCTGTCGAAGCCTGGTTTCACTTACAGCCACCCTTTGTTATTCGCGTCCCTCTATTTCTGGGAGAGTACCTATAATACTTTCCATCTCCCTGGTGGAATGATCACCCCTACCTTTTTTGACATAACGGCCATCACTGGGCTATCACCAGTAGGAGAAACATATATCCCTGACAACGAAGAACATTCAAGTATAATCGAATTCGAAGTCAAACTAGCAAGTTTTTCCAAGTTTATCAGTCACTACCATGCTGAGGGAGACAGTGTATCTGATGTAGAACACATTACTTTCCTTACCCTATGGCTGTCAAGATACGTCTTCTGCAGTAGATCCCTACAGGTAGCCAGTAGGTTTATTCCTCTAGCTAGGGATTTGCATGAAAATCGAAGAGTCTGCTTAAGTGAACTGCTCTTAGTTGACCTTTATGAAAGCCTAAGGTCAGCTGTTTCGAGCCTAAAATCTCATACCTCCAAGAATATCCTGTTGGCTGGCCCTTTTTGGTTACTTCAGCTATGGCTAAATGCCATGTTCGAACCCTCCTTGTCAACTGCCAACACCATTGATGAACAAGACCCTGAGATAACTGATAGAATAGTCGAAGGCACTAGGCTGCGAGGATTAACTCCAAATGACGACAAAGATGACTTCAAAGTCCTATTCTCGAAGTACATCATGATATTCTCCAAGAGGCATAAGTTCGAAGAGACCATGGCGCCTTTTGCTTCGAGGGCTCATGGACCTTCCTGGTTCACCATGGCTCTCTCAGAAGCTGTCAAGAGCAAGGAGATTCAGGATGTATGGAGAGCCTTTTTGCTACCTAGACTCATTTCTTCAAGAATAACTCCTGCCAAGAATCAGATTTTCCTTTTCGCTTACCAGCCAAATTTTGTTTCGAGACAGTTTGGCTTATGCCAACTAATTCCTGAACCCTTATTTCAAACTGAGAGTGCCATTACCTCTGGGCGAACTTTCAAGGCACGAGAAGTAAAATTACAGCAAGAACAATACCAAGGCTTTGCCCAGTTTGAGCTAATAACCTTCGAACCTACCCATCTTACAGCTAAGGGATTTCTGGAATGGTGGACCAAGTTTTATCAAACTTATATGTTCGATACTCTTACAATTCAACAGAAACTAATTGATGCCTTCGATGTGCAGGTACCAGCCAAGAAAGGTATGTTTACTCATGCTAAAGAGATTAAAGCTTTTCAAAATTATTTTGAAACTACTTATGACCCCACACGCTTGGAATCCACTGTGCATCAAGCGGCTGAGACCTTGAAGGAAAAATTCAAACAAAAAGTTTCTAAGTTAAAACTTCCTTCAGGGTTGTCACCTGAGGATAGGTATAGGTTGGCATTCGAAATGCATCCACCTAAATTTCCTAGATTACCTACCTCAGAACTGGCTCTGGCTTAGTTTCCCCCATATCCTTGGTGGTTCACTTGCAAAGAGATGTTCAAACATCTTCAAAAGAAACCAAAGCCATCTGAGACTGTGACATGGGCTCGACACTGGCTCCACGATTTCCCAGGACACCTTCGATACGACCTTTCTGCCATGTCGATTAAATCTGATCAAGGCACAGGTGCGAATGCTTGGGAAAATCCCAAACGTTTTTCATTTTCCATATCTTTAACCTTTGCCTTAATTGTTTCGATTTTCAACCATCAGGATAAAGACAGTCGCTTCGAAGTCGAAAGAAGGGAGCGCCTCTCAAGCCTCTACTGAAACCACTGACAAAGTGACTCCATCCGAAACAACAACCATTGCTGCAACAACCACAACAACAATACCAACAACAACCAGTGTTCCAACTCCAACGGTAATCACTTAGCCTTGATGTTTCGAATTCACTAATGTTTTATGGTTTGCATCTAACTCTTTGTTTAAATCTTTTCAGACCAACAAACTTCCTCCTACTACTCCCAAGAAGCGAAAATCAAACACCACTGGGGAAGACCCCAAGGCTGGAGGAAACTTACCAACTGCTTCGAAGAAGAAGCAGAAGAAGGATATTTCGAAAAGTACCGTTCCAACTAGTGTCTCTGGACTAGATTCCAGGGATGTTGCTCCCTCACCCAAATCCAAAATTCCACCTTCGACCTCCAACGTAATGTTGGAACGCATAGCTAGCAACCTCTCCTCCGAGAGTCCACAGGTAAATTGAACTTTAACACTCTTTGAAAATAATAATTTCTTATTATCTTAGTGCATACTTTTAACATTCTTTTGCTTCTTGCAGAACATCTTAAATCCAGCTTCTACCACTTCGACCTCACCATCCAAAGCTGCTGCTCCACTCAACTCCTCTCCTCAAGGAGATTCCAGCAACCTTGTACAGAACAAAGGTTCCTCCAATATGGCGGTTCTGGCTGGAACTTCTGAACAGCAGGATGATCAAGGTACCTCTATTCCTCTGAAAGAGACAAACGAAACACCACTTCAAACATCTGCAGAAGATTTGCAAAGAGCTTCTCTTCAAAAGTCCCCTCTTGAAACCCTTCAAGAGGACCCAAAGGACACTCAAACTGAAGGAGAGAAAGCTGATTCTGGCCAAAGAGACGAAGAATCTGCAGAAGAACAGTCTGAGGAGGAGGATGCCAATGATGGTTCGACTGCTGGGACAGAGTCCAATGCAAATAGCAGCGAAAAGGAAGACATCGAAGTGGTGGACTTGGATGATGATGAAGAAGATCATGAGCACGAAACGAATGAAGGGGATGGTGACACAACCAACAAACCTATGGAGGTTGAAATGGACGTGACTCCCCTATGTGTGGAACTCCCTCAATCCTCTTTGTCTCGAATGACTGACGAGGAGCTTGCACTCCTGAGACGAAATGACCCTATTGGGTACATGAAGGCGAAGCTGGCTCAAAGGGACGTTCCACTTGCTAGGGCTGGCACCAGTTCGACTAGCTATCCTCTTCCCACAGATGAAAGAATTGTACTTCTTAATAAGATCAGGAAAACAATTCTCAATGTGGATATATTCAAAGTGCTCAAACAAGATAGCACTGCTTGCTACACTATGAAGAAGTTGCTTACAAAGGTCAATCTTGCTACCTGCTCCTTGCCAGTTAGTACTATCTTGTTCGATCTTCAGTCTTTGCTGGACAACGTAACTGGTTACCTTCTCCAAGATGAATCTGCTGCCAAGAAGGTTCAAGAAAAACGCATTGCAATGGATGCTGCTTATGAACAAGCTTTGAAACTCTCTCAAGAAGTTGAGGATCAAGCTATGCATCTAAAGCATGCGAAAACTGATTATGAGGCTCGAGCTGAGTCTATACTTCTCTGGGAGAGGCAAATTCAGGAGCTTCAACAGAAGGTTAAAGAGGCTAAAGAACAACAAATAGCCTTCGAAACTAGTATTGCTGGTAACCAATTCGAAGAGCTTCTCAACCAGGGGCTTGCAGAAATGGAAACTGCAGAACAACTCAAGGGATAAGTGGAAACCTTGGAAGGAGCCAGGCGTTTCTCTCAGCAGAGACTTGAATCTTTTCGAAGCACTTTCAACAGATTGAAAAATAATTCTTATTTCTAAATTTCAGTGTTTATTTGACTACAATTTGGTTTCTTATATGTAATATTCGAACAACGCCATTTTGGCATCTCATCTTGCCATTTTGGCCTTTATAATATTTTGGTTACGTTGTTACTATTCGAATCTCCTGCAGGCGTGGCTTATATTTCTTTAAATATTTCCCATTAACCTTTAGGATACGCTTATCATCCACCAGTTCTTCAATTTCATATGCATTGTTTGAGAATACTTTTAATATTCGAAAAGGTCCTTCCCAATGAGGTGACCATTTACCTAATGCTTTATTTTTCTTGTCCATGGGCAATATGACTTTCCAAACTAAGTCATTAATAATGAATACTTTTTTCTTCACCCTTTTGTTGTATGTTCTGGCCACTCTTTCTTTTTGTCTCATCAAAATTTCCAATGCATGTAATCTGACTTCGTCCAACTCAACTAATTCATTCATCATCATTTCCCAATATAATGCAGCTGGGATTTCGTTTTGTCTCTGAATTCGAACTGATTGTAGATGAATTTCTACTGGCAGCACTGCATCATGACCAAATGTGAGTTGGAAAGGCGTAGTGTTAGTAGCTTCCTTAGGAGATGTTCTACAGACCCATAATATTTGGTCCAAAGTTTTGTGCCAGTTTCTTGGCTTTTTACCAATATGTTTCTTGATTAATCCTATTATTACTTTATTGGCTGCTTCGACTTGACCGTTTGCTTGAGCATAATATGGCGTTGACGTTAGCAATCTAAACCCCATTTCTTGGGCAAATTCTTGCATCTTTCTACCAGTAAACACAGAGCCTTGGTATGTGGTTATGCTCTCTGGCAATCCGAACCTATAGATAATGTGCTTCTGTATAAACTCAATAATAGCCTCTTGATCAGCAACTATTAATGGTATAGCTTCGATCCACTTGGTAAAATAATCTATTCCTACCAAGATATATTTCTGTCCTTTGGACGAAGCAGGATTTATTTCTCCTATCAAATCCAACGCCCATCCTCTAAATGGCCATGGTTTGATGATCGAATGCAACTCACTTGCAGGGGCATGTTGAATCCATGCATGTTTCTGACATTCCTCACATCCTTTAGCAAAGTCTATGCGATCTTTGAGCATGCTAGGCCAATACAAGCCGTATCGAAATAACAACCATTTCATTTTATGGCCTGCTTGATGTGCCCCACATGCCCCATTGTGGACTTCTGACAATGCTAAGTATGCCTCACTTTCTCCTAGGCATTTCAATAATACGCCCTCTTGGGTCTTTTTAAACAATTCGTTCCCCATGAGGAGATATGACAATGCTCTGTATTTTGTCTTTCTATCCACATTCAGAGTTGGGTTTGCTAAATAACTCATCAGTGGACTTTGCCAATCTGCATCTGACAAAGTGTTTATGGCTAATATTTCGAATCCCTGTTTCTCAGCATATCCCAATTTCATACTTTCCAGATCCGATGGTGTGAATCTAGTAGCCATAACTCTACCCCTTAATTCAACTAAATCCTTAAAGTTCCTGGTAGAAACTTTATAACCCGAAGCCAACTGTGCTAAGTCATTTGCTTCTTGGTTCTCTATTCTTGGTACGTGTTGAATATCCATGTATTCAAATTTCCTTAGTAGCCTGTTGACTATGACGAAGTATATCATCAAGTTTTCCTTTATGCACTTATATTCCTTTGTAATTTGTTTGACCACTAATTCTGAGTCTCCTTTAATTTCGACTCTAGTTGCCCCCAATTCCAACAAAGCTTCAAGTCCAACAATGAGCGCTTCATACTCATTTTCGTTGTTTGAGCAACGAGGACCATCTAATTTATACTTGAATTTTGTTGGAATTCCCTCAGGAGAAATTAGAAGGACTCCAACGCCACTTCCATTCCTGTGGGTTGAACCATCAAAGTACAATTTCCATGGTTGTATTTTGACGTAACTCATGACAGTCTGCTCAACCAAAGAATGGTCCACAATGAAGTCAGAAATCACTTGACCTTTCACATCTTTTAAAGGCATGAAAGTCAAAGAATATTCTGTTAAGGCTAAAGCCCATTTACCAACTCTGCTATGCATTATTGGTTTTGAAAGCATGTGTTTAATGACATCGAAATGAGATGAAACATAAACATCAAGAGGCTTTATATAATACTTGAGTTTCATACAAGAGAAATACAAACAGAGACATAGCTTTTCTAAATTGCTATATCTGGTCTCTGCATCATTTAGTACTCTACTTAAATAGTATATGGCTCTTTCGATACCATTGATATCTTCTTGTGCTAACATACTACCTATACTAACTTCAGAGGCAGATATGTACAATCTCATGGGCTTCCCCCATGAAGGTGGAGACAAAATAGGAGGCTGAGAGAGGTATATTTTTATCCTGTCAAATGCCTCCTGGTGGGCTTCGTTCCATTCGAAAGCTTGGCCTTGCTTTAGACGAAGTAACGGAGAGAAAGCTTGGGTTCTTCCACTCAGGTTCGAAATGAATCTTCTGAGGAAGTTAATTTTCCCTAGCAGAGATTGCAACTCCCTTTTTAACGTAGGTGCTTTCGTCTCCATTATGGCTTTGGTTTTGTTCTGGTTGATTTCAATCCCTTTCTTGTGAACCACAAAACTAAGAAAATCTCCAGCCTGCATAAAAAATGCACATTTAAGGGGATTCATCTTTAAGCCATGTTTTCTCATTCGCTCGAATGATTGGCTCAAATGATGCAAATGTGTTTCTGCAGATATAGATTTGATGACTATATCATCAATATACACCTGCATGAAGGTTTCAATGAAATCATGAAAAATTGAATTCATTGCCCTTTGATAAGTTGCCCCAGCGTTCTTTAAACCAAAAGGCATCACCACCCATTCGTAGGTGCCTAAGGCTCCTGGGCAACGAAATGTTGTCTTTGCAACATCTTCTTCAGCAATGAAAATCTGATTATACCCAGAGTATCCATCTAACATACTCAAGTATTTGAACCCTGCAGCAGAGTCTACTAGCATTTCTGCCACAGGCATGGAATATTCATCTTTAGGGGTTGCAGTGTTTAAATCCCTAAAATCTATGCAAATTCTTAAAGAACCATCAGGTGTGCCAATTTGTTTCCAGTGATTTCTGGTAAACAACCGCTAGTCTTCCAAACTATCGAATAAACTTACTGACTGTTATTTAATTTATCTGGTAACTCACAGGATCGACTAGATTGATCCTAGGACTTATTGGTCATTAGGGTAACTCTCATGATCGAACAGATATTCATGGTTGGTATTTAAAGTGTTGTGTAGGTGTTTGACTTATTTCGATTTCTCTCTTAAAGATCTAAAGGTGTAATCAAAATACGTGTGCGCGAAACTAAATTGCATGAATAAATGTTAATTGTAAAGACATGTAAAATTGCATAAAAGATAAGTAAATGGCTTCGAATTATAAAAACAGTTAATGTAAAAGATGCTCTGGAATGTAAAAGATTCGAAATATGAAGAAAGCGTTTAATGCAAGAAATCTGTAAAATGACTTTAAGTAAAAATAGACGTTCGAAAGATAAAACTTGAAGATAAAGGCATGAAAAGTATGACAGTTTTCTGAAATGTAAAGTGTTTGAAATGTAAAGAAAGCATTAAAATGTAAGGTTTCAATGAAAAGATTTCGAATAAAAAGACTTTAAATGAGAAAACTTGTAAATGGTATTTGGCAGAAAGATAAAGGAAAGTACTGGAAATGATAAAGGGTTTTCATTAAATCATAAACATGTGGTGCTATCATACGTACATTGCTCTTGCATTTATTTCCCTAGCCATGTGGTAATTTGAATGTTTACTGAGTATTTAGTACAATAGATATGACACACGAAATCCTAATACTAAGACTTCTATTTATACTACTTCGACCATAACGGTCTTGCTATAAGATTATGCCACGTTCAGAACATGCAGAACAATGCCTCTCTCTTGTTTCCACGTGTCTCCAAATACTCCAGCACATAAATTTCAAACTTCGAATGTCCCGCTTGCATTTGAATTTCAAATGTTTTGGTACTTCTCCGCTTCGAACGCACTTCTCAGACACAGCCTTGTTGTCATTTCGAGACTTCTTTAGATATGTTCCCATAATTGCCACTCGAAGCTCCAAGCTTTGATATGCTTATTCGAAACACTGCTTCTGCTATTTCGAAACATGACGCTTTGTTTCATTTCGATCGAAACGTTCAATCCACTTGGCTTCTAATAATATTATCAAAATCTTCAGCCAACAGGTGGATATGGAGAGACCTCGTTCTGAAATGGAGGAGGTGGAGAGATACTTAGAAAAAGAAAAGTATAAAATGGAGGATAATCATACTGGGGATGCTAGTCTTAAGGATTACCTCATGATGTGCCACAAAGGAGATACGGGAATGATACTATGCCCTAGGTGCAGCATCCTCTGCAACCAGAGAATTGCTGCAAACTTCGAGAGGGTACAAAGGGCACGAACTGGCAACAACTGGCGCCAGGATAACCAGTTACTCAGGTGTTATCCTAAAGTTGGAGAAAGTTTGTTGGAATTTTTGCTTCGCTGCTACAAAGGGGCAACCAAATGCTTGATATGCCCAAGGTGTTCCGATGTGTATGATCAAAGCATGGCCAGAGCCTTCGAAACGATCCCTTTCGCCCCTTGCTAGAACCACCAAGAGACTGTTCAGATGGGCCCACGTTTCGATAGCAAATACAATCAACGAAGGCCTGATAGTCCTCATCCCAAGGGCGCTCGAAGAGTGACGTTCAAAATTCCTGCTGAAGTGCCAACAGACAAATGGCTACAAGTCAGAAATGACAAAGGCAAAGACAAGTGGAGAAACAATGAATGAAACGCATGCCATGCTATGACATATAGAAGGCAGTTCAACATAGTGAAGAGGGAAGAAGTGAGATTAGAGAACTACAGAGGAAGAAACCCCATGTCAAGATCTCAATGGCGAATGCAACAGAGAATTCGAAAGGCTGAAAGGGAAGCTATGGAAAATAAAGGGGAAACTTCAATAAAAAACCAAGGTGAATCTAGCACCAACAAACCCACACCAAAAAATCAAACTGAAGACAAACCCCCGGTTAGTAGGAGACTCTTCTCTGAAGTACAACCAAATGAATCAAAGGAATACACTCCAGGTCCAGAAGAAGACGAAGATATGCTAACGGACAATTTCGAATCAGAGGGGGAGTCTTCGTTCAATATCAATTGCAACGTGGTATCTGTACTTCCTTGTGAGTTTGGACAGGAAACTGAAATTGACGAGTATGAGGAAGAAGATACCATAGATCTGATGAAGCATAGGCCTGTGTGCTACTACGTGATGGATAACGGAGCTGTCGAGGAGCAGAATGCGTTCTTCGAGCGTCCAGAACTAGCTATGAAAAATCATCTGAAGCCATTATTCATTCGGGAAAAGGTTGGTGCCCATGGCGTAAATAAGGTTTTAGTGGATGGGGGCGCTGCAGTTAACTTAATACCCCATTTCATGCTGAAAAGGTTAGAAATACGCGAAGGAGACATCAAACCACACAACATGGTTCTATCCAATTATGAAGGAAAAGTAGGCAAAACATTGGGGGTGGTTCAATTGGACTTAACAATAGGCTCAAGTTGTAGGCCCACCATGTTCATGGTGATCGAAGCCAAGGCCAACTACAACTTGTTGCTGGGAAGGGAGTGGATCCATGGCGTAGGAGTAGTTCCTTCGTCAATGCACCAGTGATTAGTTTTATGGAGAGAAGATGGGATCGTGGAAAACATTGAAGTGGACCAGAGTTACTTCATGTCAGCAGTCAACTTAGTTGACAAGAGGAATTATGACAAACATCAGGTAAAGATTGCTCCTTGCGTCCCAAATGATGAAATCAACGAAACCAGGAACGCACACTAATATATGACCCTTCGCCATGATGGCATATATTAGGATATAAGAATAATCAGTGAAGATGAAGGATTCAAAGGTACTATACAAAGACGGCCAGCAGGCTGGGAATTCGACAACCTTGCTCATGACTGAGTCCTCCTTTTTCGAAAGGATTTCGGCCTATATGGCTGAGAACGAATCAAAGGCGGCCTTAGAGGCTGAAATAAATAAACTGGCTGTAAAGATGAACGAAATAAATGGGGGTGGCTCGAAAGGCTCACCCTTTGAAGAACTTGAAATAGATCAAAGGCTGGATGCCATCTATGATAAAGAACCCTTATGCTTCGAGAGGGACCCCATAGACTCAGGTGCCAAAATGTTGGCGCAGGATCCACTCGAAGAAGTGAACTTAGGGGATGAGAACACGAAAAGAATAACCTACATAAGTGCAAAACTTAACCCAGGCCTCAAGCAGGAAGTGATCGAAGTCCTCAAGAAAAACAAAGATTACTTCGCGTGGAATTATGACGAAATGCCTGGTTTAAAGAGGGAGTTAGTGGAACATAGACTTCCAATCAAGGATGGCAAGAAGCCCATCAAGCAAACTCCTAGAAGATTCGCACCAGCGGTTCACACAAAGATCAAAGCTGAGATCGAAAGGTTGCTGCGTTGCAGATTTCATCAGAACCACAAGGTATGTCGAATGGTTAGCAAATATAGTGCATGTTATTAAGAAAAATGGTTCTTTGAGAATCTGCATAGATTTTAGGGATTTAAATACTGAAACCCTTAAAGATGAGTACTCCATGCCTGTGGCAGAAATGTTAGTAGACTCTGATGCAGGATTCGAATATTTAAGTATGTTAGATGGATACTCTGGGTACAATCAGATTTTTATTGTTGAAGAAGATGTTGCCAAGACAGCATTTCGTTGCCCATGAGCCTTAGGCACCTATGAATGGGTGGTGATGCCTTTTGGTTTAAAGAATGCTGGGGAAACTTATCAAAAGGCAATGAATTCGATTTTCCATGATTTCATTGAAACTTTTATGCAGGTGTATATTGATGATATATTCATCAAATCTATATCTGCAGAAACCCATTTGCATCATTTGAGCCAATCATTCGAACGAATGAGAAAACATGGCTTAAAGATGAATCCCCTTAAATGTGCATTTTTTGTGCAGGCTGGAGATTTTCTTGGCTTTGTGGTTCATAAAAAAGGAATTGAGATCAACCAAAATAAAACCAAAGCCATAATGGAGACGAAAGCACCTACGTCAAAAAGGGAGCTGCAATCTTTGCTAGGGAAGATTAACTTTCTCAGAAGGTTCATTTCGAATCTGAGTGGAAGAACCCAAGCTTTCTCTCTGTTGCTTCGTTTGAAGCAAGGCCAAGCCTTCGAGTGGAACGAAGCCCATCAGGAGGCATTTGACAAGATAAAAAGCTATCTCTCTCAGCCTCCCATCTTGTCTCCACCTTCATGGGGAAAGCCCATGAGATTGTACATATCTGCCTCTGAAGTTAGTATAGGTAGTATGTTAGCACAAGAAGATAGCAATGGCATCGAAAGAGCCATATACTATTTAAGTAGAGTATTGAATGATGCAGAGACTAGATATAGCAATATAGAAAATCTATGTCTCTGTTTGTACTTTTCTTGTATGAAACTCAAGTATTATATAAAGCCTGTTGATGTTTATGTTTCATCTCATTTCGATGTTATTAAACACATGCTTTCGAAACCAATAATGCATAGCAGAGTTGGTAAATGGGCTTTAGCCTTAACAGAATATTCTTTGACTTTCATGCCTTTAAAAGCTGTGAAAGGCCAAGTGATTTCTGATTTCATTGTGGACCATTCATTGGTTGAACAGACTGTCATGAGTTATGTTGAATTGCAACCATGGAAATTATACTTTGATGGTTCGACCCACAGGAATGGTAGTGGTGTTGGGGTTCTTATAATTTCTCCTGAAGGAATTCCAACAAAATTCAAGTATAAATTAGATGGTCCTCGTTGCTCGAACAACGAAGCTGAGTACAAAGCGCTTATTGTTGGACTTGAAGCTTTGTTGGAATTGGGGGCAACTAGAGTCGAAATTAAAGGAGACTCAGAGTTAGTGGTCAAGCAAATAACAAAGGAGTACAAATGCATAAAGGAAAATCTGATGATATACTTCGTCATAGTTAACAGGCTACTTAGAAAATTTGAATACATGGATATTCAACATATACTAAGAATAGAAAACCAAGAAGCAAATGACTTAGCACAGTTGGCTTCAGGTTATAAAGTTTCTGCCAAAAACTTTGAGGATTTAGTTGTATTAAGGGGTAGAGTTATGGCTACTAGATTCATACCATCAGATCTAGAAAGTATGAAATTGGGTTATGCTGAGAAACAGGGATTCGAAATATTAGCCATAAACACTTTATCAGATGCAGATTGGCGAAGTCCACTTGTGAGCTATTTAACAAATCCAACTTCAAATGTTGATAGGAAGATAAAATATAGAGCATTGTCATATGTCCTCATGGGAAACAAATTGTTCAAAAAGACCCAAGAAGGCGTATTACTGAAATGCCTAGGGGAAAGTGAGTCATACTTAGCATTGTCAGAAGTCCACAATGGGGCATGTGGGGCACATCAAGCAGGTCATAAATGAAATGGTTGTTATTTCGATATGGCATGTATTGGCCCAGTATGCTCAAAGATTGTATAGACTTTGCTAAAGGGTGTGAAGAATGCCAGAAGCATGCAGGGATTCAACATGCCCCTGCAAGTGAGTTGCATTCAATCATTAAACCATGGCCCTTTAGAGGATGGGCATTGGATTTAATAGGAGAAATAAATCCTGCTTCGTCTAAAGGACAGAAATATATCTTGGTAGGAATAGATTATTTTACCAAGTGGATCGAAGCAATACCATTTATAGTTGCTGATCAAGATGCTATTATTGAGTTCGTACAGAAACAAATTATCTATAGGTTCGGATTTCCAGAGAGCATAACCACAGACCAAGGTTCTTTGTTTACTGGTAGAAATATGCAAGAGTTTGCTCAAGAAATGAGGTTCAAATTACTAACATTAACGCCATATTATGCTCAAGCAAATGGTCAGGTCGAAGCAGCTAATAAAGTGATAATAGGGTTAATCAAGAAACATATTGGTAAAAAGCCAAGGAACTGGCACAAAACTTTGGACCAAATACTATGGGCCTGTAGAACATCTCCTAAAGAAGCTACTAACACCACACCTTTCCAACTTACATTTGGTCATGATGCAGTTCTGCCAGTAGAAATTCATCTACAATCAGTTCGAATTCAAAGACAAAACGAAATTCCAGCTGCATTATATTGGGAAATGATGATGAATGAGTTAGTTGAGTTGGATGAAGTTAGATTGCATGCATTGGAAATCCTGATGAGACAAAAGGAAAGAGTGGCCAGGACATATAACAAAAGGGTGAAGGGAAAAGCATTCACTATCAATGACTTAGTCTGGAAAGTCATATTGCCCATGGACAAGAAAAATAAAACGTTAGGTAAATGGTCACCTCATTGGGAAGGACCTTTTCGAATAATAAAGGTATTTTCAAACAATGCATATGAAATCGAAGAGTTGATGGATGATAAACGTATCCTAAAGGTTAATGGGAAATATTTAAAGAAATATAAGCCACGCCTGCAGGAGATTCGAATAATAACAACGTAATCAAAATATCATAAAAATGCCAAAATGGAATATGGGATTGCCAAAATGGCGTTGTTCAGATGTTACATACAAAGACCGAATTACAAAACTAATCAACACAAAGATTTAAAAGTAGGCATTATTCTTCAATTTGTTAAAGGTACTTCGAAAAGACTCAAGCCTTTGTTGAGTAAAACGTCTTGCTCCCACTAAGGTAGCCACTTCTCCCTTGAGTTGCTCTGCGGTTTCCATTTCTGCAAGTCCTTTGTTGAGGAGCTCTTCGAATTGGTTGCCAGCAGTATTGGTTTCGTAGGCTAATTGTTGTTCTTGAGCCTCCTTAACCTTCTGTTGAAGTTCCTGAATTTGCCTTTCCCAGAGAAGGATGGACTCAGCTCGAGCTTCATAGTCAATTTTTGCTTGATTTAGATGCATGGCTTGATCCTCAGCTTCTTGAGAGAGTTTCGAAGCATGCTCATAAGTAGCATCCATTGCAGTTCGTTTTTCTTGAACCTTTCTGGTAGAAAATTCATCTTGGAGAAGGCACCCAGTCACGTTGTCTAGCAGAGATTGAAGATCGAACAAGATAGTGCTAACTGGCAAGGAGCAGGTAGCAAGGTTGACTTTTGTAAGTAACTCCTTCATAGTGTAGCAAGCTGTGCTATCCTGTTTGAGCACTTCGAACAAATCCAAATCAAGAATTGTTCTCCTAATCCTGTTAAGAAGTACAATTCTATCATATGTGGGCAACGGATGGCTAGTCGAACTTGTACCAGCCCTAGCAGGTGGAATATCCCTTTGAGCTAGCTTCGCCTTCATGTACCCGATTGGGTCATTTCTTCTTAGGAGAGCAAGCTCCTCTTCAGTCATTCGGGATAGAGACGGTTGAGGGAGTTCCACGCGCAAGGTAGTCACATCCATTTCGACTTCCATGGGTTTATTGGTCGCGTCACCGTCACCTTCACTCGTTTCCCGCTCATTGCCTTCTTCATTATCGTCCAGGTCTACCACTTCGATATCGTCATTTTCACTGCTATTTGCATCTGACTCTGTTCCAGCAGTCGAACCATCGTTGGCATCTTCTTCCTCTGACCCTTCCTCTGCAGATTCTTCGTTTCCTTGATCGGAATCAGCTTTCTCTCCTTCAGCGTGAATGTCCTTTGGATCCTCTTGAAGGGTTTCAAGAGGGGACTTTTGAAGAGAAGTCTTTTGTAAAGTTTCTGCAGATTCATGAAGCATTCCTTCATTTGTTTCTTTTAGAGGAGGAGAAGTACTCTAGTCATCTTGTTGCTCTGAAGCCCCAGTTAGGACCGCCATATTGGAGGACCCTTTGTTCTGCACTAGGTTGCTGGAATCCCCATGAGGAGAAGAGTTGATGGGAGCAGCAACTTTCGATGGAGAAGTTGAAGTGGTAAGAGCTGGATTCAAAATGTCCTACAGAGGCAAAGAGTATTAAGGGAATGCACCAAGGTAATGAATAATCAATTTGTTAAGAATTAGAGTTCGATTTACCTGTGGACTCTCAGAAGAGAGGTTGTTATCTATGTGTTCCAACATTACGTTGGAGGTCGAAGGTGGATTTTTGGATTTAGTTGAGGGAGCAGCATCTCTGGAATCGAGTCCAGAAACACTAGTTGGTACAACACTTTTTGAAATTTCCTTCTTCTGCTTCTTCTTCGAAACAGCTGGTGAATTCCCTCCAGCATTGGGATCCTTCCCAATAGTGTTGGTTTTTCTTTTCTTTGGAGTGGTTGGCGGGAGTTTGTTAGTCTGAAAAGATTTAAACAATAAGTTAGATACAAATCATGAAACATTAGTGTATTCGAAACTTCAAGGCTAATTGATTACCTGTGGAGTTGGAGCAGTGGTTATTGTTGTTGTTGTTGTTGTTGCAGCAGTTGTTGTTGGTTTGGATAGAGTCACATTATCAATGGTTTCGACAGATGTTTTGGAAGTGCTTCCCTCTTTTGACTTTGAAGCAGCAGTCTTTATCCTGATGGCTGAAAATCGAAACAATTAAGGAAAAAGTTAAAAATATAGAAAGTGGGAAACATTTAGGATTTTCCCAAGCATTCACACCTACGCCTTGATCAGATTTAATCGACATGGCAGAAAGGTCATAGCGAAGATGTCCTGGGAAATCGTGGAGCCAATGTCGAGCCCATGTCACAGTCTCAGATGGCTTTGGTTTCTTTTGAAGATATTTGAACATTTCTTTGCAAGTTAACCACCAAGGGTATGGAGGAAACCAAGCCAGAGCCAGTTCTGAGGTAGGTAATCTAGGAAATTTAGGTGGATGCATTTCGAATGCCAACCTATACTTATCCTCAGTTGACAACCCTGAAGGAAGTTTTAACTTAGAAATTTTTTCTTTGAATTTTTCCTTCAAAGTCTCAGCCGCTTGATGCACAGTGGATTCCAAGTGTGTGGGATCATAAGTAGTTTCGAAATAATTTTGAAAAGCCCTAATCTCTTTGGCATGAGTGAACATACCTTTCTTGGATTGTACCTGCACATCGAACGCATCAGTTAGTTTCTACTGAATAGTGAGGGTATCGAACATATAAGACTGATAGAACTTTGTCCACCATTCAAGAAAACCCTTTGCTGTGAGGTGTGTAGGTTCGAAAGATATTAGTTCAAAGTGGGCGAAGCCTTGGTATTGTTCCTGTTGTAGTTTGGCTTCTCTTGCCTTGAAGGTTCGCCCAGAGGTGATGGCACTTTCTATTTGGAATAGGGGTTCAGGGATTAGTTGGCACAAGCCAAATTGTCTCGAAACGAAGTTGGGTTGATAAGCAAAAAGGAAGATTTGATTCTTAGCAGGAGTAATTTGTGAGGAGATTAATCTGGGAAGCAAAAAGGCTTTCCATATATCTTGAATTTCTTTGCTTTTGATTGCTTCTGAGAGAGCCATGGTGAACCATGATGGTCCATGAGTCCTTGAGGCAAAGGGCGCCATGGTCTCTTCGAATTTGTGTCTCTTGGAGAAGATCATTATGTATTTTGAGAAGAGAACTTTGAAGTCATCCTTATCATCGTTTGGGGTAAGTCTTTGCAGCCTAGTGCCTTCGATGATTCTGTCCGCTATTTCCGAATCTTGTTCAGCAATAGTATTGGCAGTTGATAGTGAGGGTTCAAACATGGCATTAAGCCATAACTGGAGTAACCAGAAGGGGCCAGCTAGCAGGATGTTTTTGGAGGTGTGGGATTTCAAGCTCGACACAGCTGATCTTAGACTTTCGTAAAGATCAACAAGTAGCAGTTCGCTTAAACACACCCTCCGATTCTCATGTAAATCTCTAGCTAGAGGAATAAACATGCTGGCTACCTGTAGGGACCTGCTGCAAAAGACATACCTTGATAACCATAAGGTAAGGAAAGCAATGTGTTCCACATCCGACACACTGTCTCCTTCAGTATGGTAGTGGCTGATGAACTTTGAAAAGCTGGCTAGCTTGACTTCGAAGTCAATAATACTCGAATGCTCTTCATTGTCAGGAATGTAGGTTTCTCCTATTGGTGATAACCCAGTAATGGCTGCTATGTCAAAAAAGGTGGGTGTAATCATTCCACCAGGGAGATGGAAGGTATTGTAAGTACTGTCCCAGAAATATAAGGACGCGAATAATAATGGGTGGCTATAGGTAAAGCCTGGTTTCGATAGTTTAATCAAGTTGTAAGTACCTAATTCCTCCCATTGCTGGGATTTCTTGGCTTCTACTTTAGTAAACCAGTTGTGGTAGGCTGTGTCAGAGGTGGGGCAGGATCGAAATGGTTTAAAGTTACTCTTTACATAATCTAGCACAAAAGGGTCCTTTGGGGGAATGATTGGAGTTTCCACGGTGGTCGAATCAGAAGACTCCTCTGTCTTGGGGGTATCCATTTTATTAAACGGAGGTTTAAAATTATAACAAACAGAGAAAATTTTTCTGGTGTCTTTTAAGATTTCAAAGACTGTAAGAGGGCCCATTAAAGCTAACCTCTTGCCAGCGGCGTTAGTGGGAATTAGTACATGTGATGCGTAGAGCATTTCCTTCTCTTTGGAGATCATCTGGGGAATAAGCACAGACTGACCTTGATAGGTGCCAACCTTGCTTTCCATTATGGTTCCTGTGTTCTTTCCTTTCTTTTTGGAAGCTTTTTTCAGTTGAGATGATGTTGAAGAAGACATTGTTTGAAGGGTGTTGGAAGTTTTTTAGGGTTTCGGTGAGAAGAGAGGAAGAAAAGATTCAAAATGTGGGAAGAAAAACAAAAGACTAAGTTGATGGGTTTTTATAGTGTGGGAGTTTAAACATCCACTGAGTAAAATTGTGATACGTGGTAGTTGTGGGTTGGATTGAGAAGGAGGTGGTGTAAAAGTTAATATTGGTAATAGGCGTGATTAAATAATAATCATTGTTTTGTAACTGCACCATGCTGTGAAATGGTTCAAGGCGGTTAAGGAATCTGAAAAGCGTCATGATTGACGTGACTGGAGTCATATGCAATAAATGTTACGATGATTCAAAGGTTGCATCAAAATCTTGCGTATATGTTTAAAATAAGTATTTCTCAAAGGAATCGAAATACATATTTTAAAGGGGCATTTTGTTGGCTGAAGATTTTGATGATATTGTTCGAAGCGAAGCAAGTTGGATGTTTCGATTGAAATAAAGCGAGATGTCATGTTTCGAAATGGTAGAAGCAGTGCTTCGAATGGGCATGTCAAAACTCTGAGCTTCGAGTGACAGTTATAGGGATATATTCAAAGAAGTCTCAAAATGGTAACAAGGCTGTGTCCAAGAAATGAGTTCGAAACGAAGAGTGCCAAAACATTTGAAATTCAAACGCAAGCGGGATGTTCGAAATTCAAAATATATGCGCTGGAGCATTCGAAGACGCGTGGAAGCTAGAGAGGGGCATTGCTTTGCATGTTCTGAACGTGGCAGAATCTTATAGCAAGACCGTTATGGTTGAAGTAGTATAAATAGAAGTCTTAGCGTTAGGATTTCGTGTATCATATCTATTGTACAAAAATTCAGTAAACATTCAAAATACCACATGGGTAGGGAAACGAATGCACGAACAATGTACGTATGATAACACCAAATGTTTATGATTCAATAAAACTCTTTATCATTTCCAGTTTCTTTTTTCTATCTTCATGTCAATATCATTCAAAAGCCTTTACATTAAAAGTATTTTCATTCGAAGTCTTTTTACTGATGTCTTACATTTAAATGTTTTCTTTCCATTTCAAATCTGTTACATTTCAGAAACTTTTGTATATTTCATGCCTTTATCTTCATGTTTTTATCATTCGAATACCTTTTTCATTTAAAGTCATTTTACTGATTTCTTGCATTTAAACGCTTTCTTTATATTTCGAGTCTTTTACATTCCAGAGAATCTTTTACATTACATGCTTTTATATTTCGAAGTCATTTACTTGTCTTTTCTGCAGTTTTTACATGTCTTTACAATTGAACTTTATTCATGCAATTTAGTTTCGCGCGCATTTACTTGATCACGCCTTTAGATCTTTAATAGATTAATCGAAGTAAGTTAAACACCTACACAACATTCTAAATACCAACCATGAATATCAGTTCTATAATGAGAATTATCCAAATGACCAATACATCCTAGGATCAATCTAGTCGATCCTGCAAGTTACCAGAGAGATTAAATAACAGTCATTAAGATTATTTGATAGTTTGGAGGACTAGCGGTTGTTTACCAGAAATCACTGTAAACAGATGTACCATCTAACACATACAAGAACATATAAATTCTTAATAATTTTGTTTCTATAACAGGGGATGTTTCGGAAATGTTTTCCGAAATAGGTCAGGTGGATTTCAGAAATACATTTTCGGAGTGACGTAGTTTTGATCTCAAAAATCAACATCAATGCAAGGAATTTAGAGATGAAATGAGGAATTTTTACTTTAAATTGCAGCTTTCTATGCTCTCTTTGACATGATAAACCACTTGAAACTTCTTTTGGGAACAAAAAATTGATTGAGTATTTGGTGAGGTTTTGGGGTTTGAGAAGAAAATGAACACAATGAAATAGTTCATGCAGCTGGTGATATAACACATATATTTTTGGAAATGCACTTCCGGAAATATACATGTATGTTTAAACTTAATGTTTCACTAGAAACAGGATATTTTCGGAAGTGCATGTCTGAATTTATCCCAAAATGTCATATTAGGTGTGTTTGCAAATGCATCTCTGAAACGCCTAGACTTGAGATGCGTTCAGAAATACATTTCCGAAGGATATTTTCAGAAATTCAGAGGTTTTCCCCACCCTTAGAGGTGTACAAAGAAATTCCCAAAAAAAATTTGAGGATTTAACATGACACCCCACACTTATACATGACACCACCCCATTTTAGGCACTTATACTATAATGCCCCCATTAAATACCAGAAATTTTAACATTTACGGTTCCGTACCAGAAATTTCCATAAAAAAACAGAAATTTCGGATAATTTACCATGGCTTCTGCCATATATAAGAATTTTTAAATTTCTATTAGTTATGTCAACAAAATAAATACCGAAAATTTGAAATTTCCAGCAGATGAAGTATACCGAAAATTTGAAATTTCCGGTAGGTGAAGCTGTCGGCTCAGGACGACACAATAGCAAAATTTCATCTGCAAACATACCAAAAATTTCAATTGTATGCAAAATTTATGATATTACGGAAATTTCAAATTTTTGATATTATGCTACCAACCGGGAATTTTGGCAATTTCCGATTTATGTAATGTCTTTTGAAAATTCTCCTAGAAAATTTTGAAATTTCCAATAAATCGCACATGATAATTTTGAAATTTCCGAATAATCACAATCGTAAATTTTAGAAATGCAAAGAATTTTCAACTAGCAAAAATCATTATGGAGGGTGTTATGTTTAAAATGAAGGTTGTCATGTTAAATTCTCAAAATATTGGATGTAAATAGAAAAAAGTAGACTAAGTAATAAAAGAAGTAAAAAAACATTAAAAAAACTGGGAAAGCCCTCTGAACCAGACCACTACCTCCAATTCTCCCCCACGAATCAAAACACGCATAAGAGGGAGCAAAATCGCTTGGAAGCTCCGGGTTGGTAATGGTGGTACCTTGGGTGGCGGCCGGCCGGTCGGTCTTTTGCGACGGCGGAGGCATCAACCCCCAAGGATGTCTCTCACATATTTTCTCATGCTTCCATGCTCTTTCATCCCCCATTAAAGTGGATTCTCAAAGGTAAAAATGAAAAATCAATTTCTAGCTCAAATTTGTCAAATAATTGGAGTTTTTGGTTAGATTTCTTGTGAGTTTCATGCTCTAATACTTAAATTAAACAATCAAGAAGCATTCAACAATTCATGGCAATGGTATGGAAGAAAAGAGATGAAGAATTACCGAAGAAGCGGAGATTTTCTCCGGTTAAAGGTTGCTCGCAAAGTGTCAGAGAAATTGTAAAACTTCAATGTAAGCTCCTTTAATTATCTCCAATTGTTCTTCTTTTCTTGATGATTATGGTTGAATATAGATGATGAATGTAAAGACTTGATTGAATTATGATGAATCTTGATGATGAAATTGCTTGGATTGTTGAAAGTTATTGAAATTTGATGATTGCATGAATCTTGATAAAAATTGTAGATAGAAATTGATGAAGAATTGTTGAGTGATTGTGGCTTAGTTCTACCAAATTATAACTTCAATGTGAAGTTTTAAAATGGTGATGAAGATGAAATTTGGTGATGGTTAGGGAATGAAGAAAAGAGAGAAATGTAGAAAATAATAGAAAAATAGTAGAAATGGTTAATGGAGTCTTCAACCCCCTTTTGCAAAAGAATGAAACTTTATATAGGTTTTGTGGTTGATTTTGGATCATTGGATTGTGACCCAAGTAAGAAGTTTATTAATTCTAGCCCTTGGATTAATGGTTAAGAACGGTTAGGATTAAATGAAATTTGATTAAAAATGGAAGTTGAAATTTGTGTTAGTTTGGTAGTTAGGGGTAATTAGGTAAATGAATGGGTTTGTGTAGAAATAGATAGTTAAGGATAGTTAGAGACCATTTATGTTTGATTTTTGTAAAAGTACCAAGTTGGAATTTAAGGCAAAGAGTTATTAGTGAAATGAATGAAACTTGCTTGAATTTGAATGCTTTTGCTTTGGTTTTTTGATCATTTTTTACTTTGAATCCATGACTGAAAATTGAATAATTAAAGGCTTTGAAAAATGCTTTTACATGTTGAAAAGTGGTTTTTTTATGGTCGAATCATGACCCAACTTCTGATTTTTTTTGTCATGGAATCAAACTTAAATTGGATTGAAACTCATTGATTTCACTTACCAGCATAGTGCAGAATTTTCTATGCAATGCCGAATATTTCTCATGAATTTTCCATGATTTTTGGATTATTTTATTCCATGATATTAATGATTAATTTGGTGTATCTTCTTCCTTGCAGTAAAGTGAGCATTGTGGTGGAAGAATGAACTTGAGGCGTCATTGAAAAGTGAAGATAAAGCCATGGAAATGAAGCCTCGTGGAAGATGAAATTGTTGGAACTTTACGCTAGTAACATAATCATGAACTTCTTGATTTTTGTTGAAAAATGATTATTCTTTTGATCAAATGCTTATAGGATAGGTCTAGGAAAATTCAGAAGTCAAAATCGATTCAATGGTCAAAAGTTGACCAAAACTCAACACTTGACCAAAAATTCAACCATTTGACCAAAAAGTCAACTTTACCAAATTGGTGTAATTTTTTATCCTATTTCCTTGTAATCCATTCTTTCAACTTGTATCTCAAGTAAGAGTATTTTACCTTGAATTTTCACAAACGGATGAAGTATTCTTTGAATTTCCAACTTTGACTTTCTTCTTTAAATTCAAGCAATCTTCCGAATCAAGTCATGTCCATTCCAATTATGACAACCAAGAATCTTAAATAAAGAGATGGTCCGCCCCACAAGACATACGAGAAATAAACTCGAATAATATCCGTGCTATAAAAATCAACTCAAACCGATTAAATCCATCATTACCGAACTTTTGACCCATTGATGCATTATGCAAAATAGTATGTTAAATGCATGACCTAATTGAGTGAATCGATGGCCATGTATGCAGATAAATTTAATGGCATAAGCCAGGTAAAAATGAAGGGGAGGGAAAATTTTATGGTATGACAAGACCGCAATAATCAACAATTGCCCTGAACTCCTCAGGCATCAGGGAATCTAAGAACTTTTTCATCTTCCCCTCGTGGGTGGGAAACCTCAGTGGCGGTCACACAATTTAAATGTATCAGTAATAAATAAAAACAATTTCAACATAATATATATAAACCTCTCCCTGCCATAATTTGAATGTCATATGATTGACAAATCTAGTGAGCACAAAATGATCATTGGGCCCTCCAAGAACCCAATATCCATGTGTACAAACAACTCTGTTAAAACCAGAGCAATAATCTCTTTACCAATCAGAGGAGCAAACGCCTATGTATCCTCTTGAAGAGTAACCTTTATATCATTTAGAGCCTCAGTCACAAAATAATGGGGCACTTCTGTCTCAACCACCATCTGCTTGTCATCGTGACCCTTTACATCCTTAGTTGTTGCCTGGGTATCCTCAACAACTGTAGCAACTGATGCATAATTAGGATCTCTGCTCCATTCTATCATACCCCATTTTTTCTTCTTGCATATTTCGTACATTCATCACATGCATAGTTTTATTTTTGAAAAGTCAAAATAAATAAAAAAATCAACCATGTTAACTTTTAGTCCTCATAATTCTTTAGTCAATTTATCATGCATCCTTCCATTTTTTCAAGGTCATTTCCAAAGTCAAAAATTGCAGTCAAAGGTCAAAGTCAACTTAGAATAAAGTTCAAGATCAACTTGATTTTCTTTGATTTAGTTCAAACTATTCTGAAACCATATTTAATTTTAATTGAATTTAAAACTAATTTTTAAATTCAAATTAAAATGGTAAGGTGTTTGTCAAGCCAATTTTCAAGTTGTTTTGTTAAAGCCAATTTCCATGTCAATTTTCAAGCTTAAACTATATTTTCAAACCATGTTTCTAAGTCATTTTTTTAGGTCAAGTTACAAGCCATTGCCAAGCCAATATTTTCAAGCAATGTGAGAGACTTTCTAAGCCAATTTATCAATCCAAGCCAAGTTTCAACATGAGACCACACTTCACACACCAAAGTCACTTTTTGCATAAGTAACAATTCAAATGCATTTTAATTTTAAAACAAACAAACAATTTCACTTGTATTACATTTCAAATTCACTTCAATACAAAACCAAATTTCAATTTCAATTTCAAATTTCATTTACATTGTATTACATTTCAAACCCGAATTTCATAACAAACACTCATTTGCATCAACTTTCAAACTGAATTACATCTTAATTTCATCTCAACTCATTAATCAAGGGCTACAAATCTTTCTTCACAAGGATCAAAAAGAGTCACATAAATCAACAATTTTCCCCCATATCAATAAACTTTCCCTCATTTTCACTCTCTTTTCCCCCTCAAAATTCCCTCAATTTTCATCCATCTCTGACTATAAACCAGTCCTCAATCGAAGCTCTCATGAAGGAAGAAAGATGATCCAAAACGCTACATAAATTTCCATAAATATTTCTCCAAAATACTTCACTGCAAAGCTCTCTCAATAAACCATTAGAGCTTCAAATTGAAGCTCTAACTCGTTTTGAGCTTCATCAACATCCACATGCACACAGAAAAATTCAATAACCAACAACCAACTTCCAGTCCAGAAGAAGGAAGGAGAAAAAAAGAGATGAAAACAGAAGGGAAAAAGAAAGAATTGAAGCATAATTGGATTTAGCCCCTCTCCGGAGTTGGAATCCAGAAGACTAGCTCTGGTTCTATGAGTGTTTCTCCTTTTCTCGATTTTCTTGTTACCGTTGTGTTCTTCATGTTGTGTTGATGAATAACCTCTTGCCAATTGTGTGAATATGTGCATGAACACTATTTAATTTAACTTTGAACATTTAGGGTGGTGTCGAGGAGAGAAAATTGAACCAAGTGATATCTTCATTTGTCATTTTGGTTGAGTTTTTGAAAGAACGTTAATGGCGAAGGCGGTGGTGTTTTGTCTGTAAACCGGTCGAGAGAGGGAAAAGTAGCAAGGTCGATGAGAGAGAAGGGGAAGAGAAAATTAATCACATGTTCTTTTTCTTTTTTCTTTTCTTTTTTTTCTAAATTTTTTCCCTTTACCACGTGGCAAGTTCTTAACCCTTGGATCTCCATATTTTGTTTGATTAGGGAAGATATCCAGCGCTGCCACTTAGCCCTTTGAAATTCAGTTTTGACTTTCTCCAAGTTGGGTCTTCCTTTATTCTTTGGGCCTCACTCAATTCTATTTGCAGCTCATATTTAAATTTCACACCTCAATTTCTATTTTCATTTTTTATTTTTTTCATTAAATAAATCATTTTCAATAAACATCATTTTTATTAATGGATTAATTTTAGTTGTAGTTAATTAGTTTTGTTAATTAAATTAACTCGATTATTTGATGGAATTAATTTTTATCAATTAATCTTGATAGTTAATTTCTAATTAGCCTAATTAATCGAGGTAGCATCTAGGGTGAACCACCATTTAAGTGATTCACCCTGGACCATGATTATAAGCCCTTAGATATTATATTTTATAGGGTTCCTTTTCACACACAAGTTTTTTTTCTTTTTTTTTTCTTTCTATTCTCTTCCATTTTCTTTCTCTTTTTTAAGGAATCTGTTTGGATCAAAATTCTCCAAAAAAAAAAAATCAAAATTTAGGCTTTAAATATTTTGATTAAGTATAATATTAGAACAAATTGAATTGAACTTAGGAAAATTTGGGTAAAAACACTTCCTCTTCCAACTCTCTCATTGATTATTTTTCCTCTAATCTAGTAAAAAAAGCTATAAAGTAATAAACTCCAAATCAAATGTTTGCTTGAACTCCAAGTCAAATGGTCATAATACAAAAAGAAGTATATGTAGATCTACGTTTTCAATTAGAGTTTATAGGCGCAATACATGTCAGCTAAAGACTTTGCTTGTGACATAAGATTCATTCTTCTATGATAATTCATTCAACTAGGGTTTTGATACAAGCTTAAGACTTGATTGGTTCAAAGGCACAATTCAAAGGCAAGGATTGAGAAAAGGCAAAAGGGAGAACATTTCAAAGAAGTCTCTTGAGTATATAGGAAAATGCAGAGAAAGAAAATGAATTATCATCACATCATCATTTTCAAAATTAAGAGAAAGAAAATGCAGATTGAAATGGAATTGTTTGAGAATTGAAGCTCTTCATTGGATTCAGAGCAAAGAGCTCATAAAGTAAACATCACTACCACATCATCATCTTTACAACTACACTTATAATTATATGAAGACATTAGATATAAAATCACAAAAAAAAACATAAACCTATTCCTAATGGTAATTCACTTTCATGCTTCCGTCTTCATCAACATAGATTTCATCTATCCAAACCTTCAACTTTTCCTTTGCTCCATCTTCAATAAAGCCTTCATGCAATTTTATGATTCTCTTTATGTTCCATGAAGACTCCATCCTCACTAATATTGAATTCTTCATCAAGTTTCATGCCAAAACATCTTAGGTACCAAACTAGTTTGCACATGAAAAAACAAACAAACTCAGCAAGCCAACTCGAATTTCACTCACAAAAGCATACTCATATATACACCAGCTCTGTAGAAAAAACAAAATGGAACATATACACATAAACATAAAATCAAAATTAGGGTTGTATCATTGAGTCACGGCAAATGTACCACCTAAGACTGCCTTCAGGATTATCAATTAGCCCCACAAACCAAAACGGGTCTTTTCAATTTGTCCTTACTCACACGCTTTATGGAAAACTTCCCAGAAGGTCACCCATCCAAAAATTGCTCCAAGTCAAGCACGCTTAATTGTGGAGTTCTTACGAAACGAGCTACTGAAAATAATATGCATCTTGTTGGTATAAGTAGTACCAATCAATCCTTATAAGCCTTCCCCCAATCATCCAGTCCCTTCCCTGCACAACCTCAAGATCCCTCTCATGCTAATGCATCTTCTTTTTGGTAGCTCATTCTGTAAAACCCTACTAACCCCACATGTAATATTCATATAACTTATGTATTAAATCAAATAAAATCACCACTCAAGGGTGTCATACTTTATAGAAAACACCATGTTAACAACTTCTGCTCCGTAACTCGGGTTACATCAATAATAATATCATCTTATTGTCATAAATAAACTCCTTTATAAAATAAAACTCATAGCATCATAGACTCAATCAAAAGTTGGAATTTAAATTGGTTTAATAATCAAAACTGTCACAAAAATTATGTCAACATCAAAAGAACATAATATTCGCAAAACATGGCATTCCCTATAACATCCCAATTTTTATTTAGTATTATTTAATTATTTTATTAATTAGTATATTATATAGTAATTAATTTAATGGTTTGATTTAACTAATATTTGAATTGTTTGAATATATGTATTATTTGAATAATTGGATTTACGAGTAAGAATATAAAATAATTAGAATTGGGATTTATGTCATAATAGAATGGGTGAGTGGAATTAGGCCCATTAATGAAATAGAGTAGTGAGAAGAGGGATTATAATTAGTGTTGTCATAAAACAAAAACAAAGAAGAGAAGAGAAGAGGAGAAAGAGGAGAAAAGAGGAAAAGTGAAGAGCCAACCGTAAAGACTCTACACTCAAGGTAAGTGTGAGAATCTATGTTATTATGGGAATATATGATGGGTAGTAATATGTAATAGGATTGAGTATGTGAATTTTTAGGTTTTGAATCACCCAAATTGATTTAGGGGTTTGGAAATTAGGTTTTTGAAATCTAGTTTTTATGATATAAATAGGCTCCATATGATGTATACATGTTAGAATATGTTTTTAATGAAAAATGGGCATTAGAACATGCCTCTATGGTGATTTTCCTACACAAGTCAGTAGCTGTTCACAGCAGATTTTTCTGGTTTTCGCATGGGGCGCTTAGCGCCAGTAAGGTCGCTTAGCGCGGGTAGCTGGACACAAAAATTATTTTATGCATGAATGAAATTGGGATCTTGTATGTTATGATTTATCATGGATTTACATGAATTTTAATAATTTATTAATGAGTTTTAGATTGGTTTTGGAAACATTTTGCTGAGAAACTTAACACTTGAATTGTTTATGTAAGTGTTGGAATTTGATGATATTTGAATATAGTATGATTGGTATCTAATTTCTACATTTTATAATGATGTGTTGAGATGATTTATACTATGAGATCATATATATGTAATTGATTGGCACGAAAGATGTATGTTGTGCAATAATGTGATGATAATTTAAAATGTGATGAATTATGTGATGAGTTGTTGAGATTGCACATGTACATGCATCATTTGTGTCAAGAGTCAATGTTTGGTAATTCCATGAGAACTTGACTTGTCCCAAACCTAACGCCGAATGGGGTTTGAAAGCTTAAGGCTGAATCAAACTTTTATTGGTGGTTATATGGCTTGGAGATGTGGACCCGACATGACCGGTAAAGATAACATTGGTACCACATGCATAATTCATTTGAGTTGTATTGGACTCACATATGTCGATGTGAATTGTTGCATTATCACTCATTATGTAATATTAGTGTGAATGTGGTGTTTTGATGTGTAACATGCGATAATTGATTTAATTGTACAATGTGGTAATTGGAATTGAATTTCATTTGGAATATGAAATAATGAGCTATGTTGTATATGTGGATTAGTATATTGGGTTATGTTATGCCTAAAACATGGTTTAATAAAGAGTGATGAATTCATATTGGTGTATGTATGTATTACATTGCTTATGATTATATATTTTCATAATGATATGAACTTTCACCCTTTTATTGGAATGGTGTTTTATACGACAACGCTCGGGTACCGGAGATAGAGATGCTTCTTGCCAGGATTAGTTGGAAGACGTTTTTCTTGTTTTTCATCCTTTGTTAGGTAGCAAGTCATGTTGTAGATTGTGTAACACGAGAAACATTTGGATTTATGTTATTTTTTTATTCTTGTTGATTTTGAGAGATACTTGTTATACTCTCTGATTATTATGACATATTTGAGATTATTTGATGATTGGCCTTTAGTGCCTATTGGTTATGATATGATTGTCAGTATGAGATTTCAATCAATTATTATCATTTGAGAAAATAAAATTATTCCGATGTGATATGCATATGTGTTATAGTATGAAACATGGATTTAAATGTGTGTAATGAGCATGGCTAGAATTTGTTTGTTATTTCACAATGATGTGGAACCCTATTTGGATATGCATGTTTTAAATTTACTCTGATTATGCTGTTATTTGCACGGAGAATTGAGGGGGTGTTACATTAGTTGATATCAGAGCATGATCAGTTAGTTGGCCAGGTTGTTAATGTATTTATTCCTTGTTGTATTCAATATGTGTGTGAAACACTATCGGTACTTGTTTGTTTTCTTCTAACCGACCGTTTGCAGGATTAAGTTTGAGACAAGTGTGGGATAAGTTTTTGCTTCTCTGAGTTATTTTAGCTGTGGAGTGTTGGTTCGGTGTTCTGTTGATTGCAATAGTACATATTTGAGCTGATGTTTACAACAACTTTTTGGCTAAGACAATTATAGTCTGGAACCTGAGAAAGAAGGAAATTGAGAAAAACATTATAAGCCTTAGATAGATTGCTGGACATTATGCTTAGGTGACTTTGAGCACAGATGAATGATGCTATTATAGTTGGGTAACAATGGTGTGTGTCACCATTATGGTTGTCGGCTACCTATTGACAAATTGAGGAACTGATCACTCATAATCTCTTGTTGATAGTAGACGGGATCATATTGGATGGGATAGGCTTGTCTTGTCAGCTTGATAGTATGTAAAGTGAATGAGTATGTGTAGGATGGTGATGTGTTGTTGGCTTTGATGGAGACATTGGAAATTGGTGAGAAAAGTACGATTGGTGAATTAGCAATAGTTTGTGATTTTCCTGAGGTATGTCCTGAAGATGTAAGTAATTTGCCGCCAGAGTGTGAGGTGGAGTTTATGATTGACTTAGTTCCTGGAACTAGTCCGGTATCAATGGCTCCATATCAGATGTTAGCATATGAATGAAAGAGTTGAAGAATCAACTTGAGGATATACTTGAGAATAAGTCTATTCGTCCTAATGTGTCACCATGGGGTGCACATGTTTTGTTGGTTAAGAAGAAGGAAGGTTCTATGAGGTTATATATGGATTATAGATAACTGAATAAAATGACCATCAAGAATAAGTATCCACTTCCGAGGATTTATGATTTGATGGATCATTTGGTTGGTGCAAGTGTGTTTAGTAAGATAGATTTGAGGTCTGGGTATCACCAGATTCGTGTGAAAGCTGAAGATATTCAGAAGATTTATTTTAAGACAAGGTATGGTCATTACCAGTATTTTGTGATATCGTTTGGTGTGACAAATGCACCTGACGTGTTTATGGAATACATGAATAGGATTCTTCATCAGTATTTGGATCAGTTTGTCGTTGTATTCATTGATGATATATTGATCTATTCGAAGAGTGAAGAGGATCATGTTGGACATCTGAGGATTGTGTTATATGTGTTGAAAGAGAAGCAATTGTATGTGAAACTTTCTAAGTGTGAGTTTTGGTTAAAGGAAGTGAGTTTCCTTGGTCATGGGATATCGAGTGGTGGTATTGTTGTTGATCCATCGAATATTGAGGTTGTGTCTCAATGGGAAGCTCCAAAATCTGTTTCTGAGATTAGAAGTTTTCTTGGGTTAGCAGGTTATTGTCGGAAGTTTATTGAAGGATTTTCCAACTTAGCGTTACCATTGACGCATTTGACTAGGAAGAGTCAAGATTTTATTTGGACTGCACATGTGAAACTGGTTTTCAAGAGCTTAAGAGAAGGTTGACAAACGCTCCTACTTTAATTTTTCCTGATCCAGAAGAACCGTTATGGTGTATTGTGATGCTTCATTTATGGGATTATGAGGTGTGTTGATGCAGAATACCCAAGTTGTAGCTTATGCTTCAAGGAAAGTTTAAGTACATGAAAGGAATTATTCGACTAATGATTTGGAGTTAGTTGTTGTTGTGTTTATGTTGAAACTTTGGAGGCATTATTTGTTTGGATCAAGATTTGATGTGTTTAGTGATCACAAGAGCTTGAAATATTATTTTGATCATAAAGAGTTGAATATGAGGAAAAGAATATGGTTGGAACTCTTGCAAGATTACAATTTTAATTTGAATTACCATCCTGGTAAAGTGAATGTTGTGGCTAGTGCAATAAGTAGGGAGTCTTTGCATAGGTCGATGTTGGTGCGAGAGTTGGAATTACTTGAGCAATTTCTAGATATGAGTTTGGTTTGTGAATAGACTTCTTCTGGAGTTAAGCTTGATATGTTGAATCTTACTAGTGTCATTGTTGATGAGATTTGAGAAGGTCAGGAATCTGATTTGGTTTTGGTGGATAAGTTGACGTTGATCAATCAAGGTCGAGGTGGCAATTTCCGGATTGATGAGAATAGTATCGTGAGGTGTCATGACAGAGTTTGTGTTCTGAATATATAGCTGATTTGCAGAAGAGGATTCTTGAGGAAGGGCATCGTAGTGTATTGAGTATTCATCCTGGAGCCATTAAGATGTATCAAGATTTGAGGAAATTATTTTGGTGGATAGGTATGAAGAAAGAGATTGTGGAATTTGTGTATTCTTATTTTATCTGTCAGGAGTCGAAGATTGAACATCAAAAACTGTCTAGTTTGATGAAACCATTGTTTATTCATGAATGGAAATGGGATAGTATTTATATGGTTTTTGTTTCTGATTTACCTAGAACACCGAGTAATTGTGAAGTTGTTTGGGTTATTATGGACAAATTGACGTCTACACACTTTATTCCAATGAGAATGGATTATTCGATGGAGAGGCTTGCAAAGTTGTACATTGAGAGGATTGTAAGTTTACATGGTATTCTGTCTAGCATTGTATCTGATAGGGATGAGAGGTTTATTTCAAGATTTTGGTAAGGTTTGCATAATGCTTTAGGAACGAAGTTGAATTTGAGTTCTACTTATCATCCGCAAACAGATGGTCAGACGGAGAGGAAGATTCATTCGCTTGAGGATCTTTTGAGAGCTTGTGTTTTGGAACAAGGAGGTGCTTGGGATAGTTACTTTCCTTTAATTGAGTTTACTTATAACAAAAGTTTCCATTCAAGTATTGAAATGGCACCGTTTGAGGCTTTGTATGGACAAAGGTGTAGGATGCATTTGTGTTGGTATGAATCTGGTGAACGTGTTGTGGTTGGACCTGAGATAGTTCAACATACTACAAATAAGATTAAGATGATTCGAGAAAATATGAATATTTCTAAGAGTCGTCAGAAGAGTTATCATGATAAGAGGAGGAAGGCGCTTGATTTTGCGAAAGATGATCATGTATTTCTAAGGGTTACTCCGGTAATTGGTGTTGGTAGAGCTTTGTAGTCGCATAAGTGTACGCCGCGTTTTATTGGTTCTTATCAGATTTCCGAGAAAGTATGTGAAGTGGCATATCAAATTGCTTTGCCACTGTTACTTTCTAATCTACATGACGTGTTCCATGTGTCTCAGTTGAGGAAATACATTGCAGATTTGTCTCATGTTGTCCAATTAAATAATGTGTAAGTAAGAGATAATTTGACTATTGAGACATCACCTATGTGGATAGAGGATAGAGAAGTGAAGAGACTCCTAGGTAAAGAGATCACTTTAGTGATAGTGGTTCGGGGAGGATCGACATATGGTAATGTGACTTGGGAACTGGAGAGTCAGATGAAGGATTTGTATCCTGAGTTGTTCGTTTGAGATAATTTTCGAGGACAAAAATCTTTTAAGTGGGAGATAGTTATAACATCCAGATTTTTATTTAGTATTATTTTATTATTTTATTATTTTATTAATTAGTATATTTTATAATAATTAATTTAATGGTGTGATTTAGTGAATATTTGAATTATTTAAATATATGTATTATTTGAATAATTGGATTTATGAGTAAGAATAGAAAATAATTAGAATTGGGCTTTATGTCATAATAGAATGGGTAACTTGAATTAGACCCATTAATGAAATAGAGTAGTAAGAAGAGGGATTAGAATTAATATTATCATAAAACAAAAACAAAGAAGAGAAGAGAAGAGGAGAAAGAGGAGAAAAGAGGAAAAATGAAGATGCAACCCTAAAGACTCTACACTCAAGGTAAGAGTGAGAATCTATGTTATTATGTGAGTATATGATGGGTAGTAACATGTAATAGGATTGGGTATTTGAATTTCCAGGTTTTGAGTCACCCAAATTGATTTAGGGATTTGGAAATTAGGTTTTTGAAATCTAGTTTCTATGATATAAATATGTTCCCTATGATGTATACATGTTATAATATGTTTATTTGATGAAAATTGGGCATTATAACATGTCTCTATGGTGATTTTAATGCACAATTCATTAGATGTTCGCAACTGATTTTTCTGGTTATCATAGGGGGAGCTTAGCGCGGCTAAGGTCGCTTAGCGTGGGTGGCTGGACACAGAAAAATCATTTTATGCATGAATGGAATTTGGATCTTGTATGTTATGATTTATCATGGATTTACATGAATTTTATTAATTTATTCTATGTGTTTTGGATTGGCTTTGAAAATGTTTAGATGAGAAACTTAACACTTGAATTGTATATGTAAGTGTTGGAATTTGATGATGTTTGAATATTGCGTGATCTGTATCTAATTGCTACATATTATAATGATGTGTTGAGATGATTTATACTATGATATTGTGTACATGTGATTGATTGACATGAAAGATGTATGTTGTTCAATGTTGTGAAGATAATTCAAAATATGTTGAATTATGTGATGAGTTATTGTGACGAGTTATTGTGATGAGTTATTGAGATTGCACATGTACATGCATCATTTGTGTCAAGAGGAAGGTTTGGTAATTCCGTGAGAGCTATTGACTTATCTCAAACCTAACGTTGAATGGGGTTTGAAAGCTTAAGGCTGAATCAAGCTTTTATCGGTGGTTATCTGTCTTGGAGATATGGACCCGGCAGGACCGACAAGGATAAAATTGGTACCACATGCATAATACATTTGAGTTGTTTTGGTGTCACACATGTCGATATGAATTGTTGCATTATCACTCAATATGTAATATTAGTGTGAATGTGGTGTTTTGATGTGCAACATGTGATAATTTATTTAATTGTACAATTATGGTAACTAGAATTGAATTTCATTTGGAATATGAATTGATGAGCTACGTTGTATATATGAATCGGTATATTAAATTATGTTATGCCTAAAACGTGGTTTTATGAAGAGTGATGAATTCATATTGGTGTATGTATGTTTTACATTGCTTATGATTATATATTTTCATAATGATATGAGTTCTCACCCTTTTGTTGGAATGGCGTTTTATACGACATCCCTCAGGTACCAGAGATAGCAGTGCTTCTTTCCAGGATTAGTCAGTAGATTTTTTTTCATCCTTTTTTAGGTAGTGAGTCATGCTCTAGACTATGTAACACGGGGAACATTTGTATTTATGTTATTTTGTTATTCATGTTGATTTTGAGAGATGTTTGTTATACTCTCTGTATATTATGATGTATTCGAGATTATTTGATGATTGGCCTTTAGTGCCTATTGGTTATGATATGATTGTCAGTATGGGATTTTAATAAATTATTATCATTTGAGTAAAGAAAATTATTTCACTGTGATATCCATATGTGTTATAGTATGAAACATGGATTCAAATGCGTGTTATGAGCATGGCTAGAGTTTGTTTGTTATTTCACAATGATGTGGCACCCTCTTTGGATATGCATGTTTTAAATTTACTCTGATTATATTGTTTTTTGCATGGGGAATTGAGAGGGTATTACATTCCCAACCCTATATTACATATCAGATCAAGACACCACTAATGTAGAAAACTAAATAAAACACTTTGAAGCTATCATCGACACTTCTACGAACTACTCTTTATCACCTGCACGTTACCCACGTGGAGGCAACATTTAAACAGAAAGGGTCAGTAATCACAATCTATTATAAAAGATATAAGGAAAATATCAATAGTTACAAACAATCTCATCATATAACAACATATTTTATTCATCAACACGTCATACTCACAGATACATCACAATAGCACTTAGACACATGTCATCATCAAATCATCATATACTCCTCTAATTCACCATTATCATCACATTAAAACTCATCCACAAAATGCAATGTCACATAGGATGTTAAAGCATAATATTGACTAAATGCATGTGGTACCAAAATTTTACGAACACCTGGTTCATCCCCCTCTAAAGATCCCCACCATATGATCGATTTCCTCTTGGAACCGGAATACATCATAAACACACTTAATCCACATAATGGGATTGAGGCTCGTTACAAGCGAACCACTGTCCAAAATAGAATACCACAGTCCAAAAATGCTATGAATCTGTGATGCAAAAAATGTCACATAAAGTTAGACCACGGCTAGTCAGTTGCATCATCATTCACATAATCATCATTACATAGCATGTATACACTTCAAACATGAACATCATTAAACATCATCACTGATAACATCAATTACATCATAACAAGAATCATACATCAAACATCTCATATTATTATGTTTAAAACATGTAATAAATCAATCTCATCTACAAATAAATTCTAGAATCATACATCAAACATCTCATATTATTATGTCACAATAGCATTTACGTGTTAGCTTCCCAATGCTTCAAACGATGCGTCAAACGGAGTCTTGAATCTCAAGTTATGACACTTTGAAAATACTACCAGGCCTGCTCGCTACTTCATCGCCCAACGCCATTGGTCGCACTATGCTCTCCTTCTCATCGCCTAGAGATGGCGACCATCGCTGCCTTGCTCGACCGGTGATGCTGGGGTGACGTCCCTTCCCTATACATTTTCCATAAGCTCTTCTTTTACACCATTTCCCTTGTCGCTTGTCTAGCTCGACAATGCTGGGAGCACTCTGCTCACCCCAAGCTCGCCCGATGGTACTTGTGAAACTGCAACTTATAAGTTGTGACCTATGCATTGTCCAACTTCATTCCAATTTCGATTACAGTACCAAACTCAGTCCAAAATGCATAACAATCATCATATATCACATATTGATATAAAAATGCATCATCACATCATATTCAACACAAATCATAATATACATACATCATAAATCAACAATGTCATCATATATTTCATCAAATCATAACATACAACAAAACCTACTTCTACTTTAATCTCTTATCAATCATAATAAATCAAGACTAAAACCCTTACCTCAAATTTCCTAGCAATTGTTCTCTTTATTCACATTCTACAAAATTCCTCTCTGAGCCCTAGCATCTTCTTCGTGTTCTCTCAATTCCACAATCATACATAATGAACTCTCTCTTTCTTATTTTCTCTTTTTACCCCTAAGACCATTTCTATGTTATTCCCCTTATGCCTTCACTTATTATCATATATTACCACCATGTCCTTATTCTCCCTTACAACTATTTATTCTATTTAATTATTAATAAATCTGAATAATATAAAAAAAATACTTAAATACAAATAATTCTAGTTAGTGCTTCAGTTCTTCACTAGCCCACAACATACCACACAGGCATCACATAAACTCACAATAAATCACAAATAATCAATTAAATAGTTAAATATAGATTTTGGGGTTTTACAACTCTCCCTTACTTAAAGAATTTGTGTCCTCGAAAATTACCCGAGGAAAACAGAGTCGGGCACAACTCTCTCATCAGATCCTCACGCTCCAAGTCAAACTTTCACCAGCTGGTCCATCCCATAACACCTTCACCAAGTCAATCTCTTTACCATGCAACTACTTCACTTCCTGGCCTTCTATCCACACAGGTGATGCTACAACTGTCAGATTATCTCTCACATGTACATCATCCATTTGGATCACATGCAAAGGATCTGAAATGTATTTCCTCAACTAGGATACATGAAACCCGTCATGAATATTCGCACGTGACGACGATAAATTAATCCAATAGGTCACCGCACCTATCTTCTATGAAATCTGATATGGACCAACAAAATGCGGTGTAAGCTTTCACGACTTTAGAGCTCTACCAACACCAGTTACCAGAGTAACTCTCAAAAACACATGATATCCCTTATGAAAATCAATTGTTTTCCTCCTCTTATCACAATAACTCTTCTAACGACTTTGTGAAGCCTTCATCCTCCCTTGGATCATCTTTATTTCTCATTTATCTCCTATACAATCTCAGCCCGAGCATAACACTCTCGCCTGACTCATACCAACACAATGGAGTCTTACACCTTCTACAATACAATGCCTCATATGGTTCCATCCCAATTCTCGCATGGAAACTATTGTTGTATGTGAACTCAATCAACAATAAGTGGCTATCCCAAGTTCCTCCTTGTTCTAGCACACAAGCCCTCAACAAATCTTCCAAAGATTGGATAGTCATCTCTGTCTGACCGTCCGTCTGTGGATGATATGCAGAACTCGACCTCAACTTAGTACCAAAAGCATTATGAAAACCTTCCCATAACATTGATGTAAATCTTTTATCTCTATCTGACACAATACTCGAAGGTATCTCATGTAATTTCCCAATATCTTCGATATACATCTCAACCAACTTCTGCATAGGATGATTGATCTTCATCAGAAAGAAATGAGCTGACTTAGTCAATCTATCCACTATCACCCAAATCAAATCATTTCCCTTAGCAGTCTTCGGAAAACCCGACACAAAGTCTATGGAAATTCTATCCCATATCCATTCCTGAATATTCATCGGCTGCATTAGACCTAAAGGCTTATGATGCTCAATCTTTGACTTCTGACAAGTCAAACAAGCATAAACAAATTCAACAACTTCCTTTTTCATATCGGGCCATCAAAATAATTTTTTCAAGTCCTGATACATAATTGTAGCACCAGGATGAATACTTAGCCCACTTTGAAGTCCTTCCTCAAGAATACTCTTCTTAAGTTCTGGCACATCCGGAACAAAAACTCTATTTCTGAACCTCATCACACCATTTTAATCAACTCGAAATTCACCTCCATTACCTTGGTTAATTAGCAACAACCAGTCAACCAAACTAGGATCATGTTTCTGACTTTCTATAATCTCTTAAATAATACCACTAGTTAGTTTCAACACCCCCAACTTCACACTGTTAGAAGTTTCTTCACACACTAATCTCTTATATCTGAATTGTTCTATCATTTCCAGCTCACACACCATAAGCATCGACATCTACAAGGACTTCCTACTCAAAGCATATGCCAAAACATTTTCCTTACTAGGATGGTAACTCAAATCAAAATCATAATCCTTCAATAACTCAAGTCGTCTCCTTCGCGTCATATTTAGTTCTTTCTGATAAAACAAGTACTTCACACTCTTATTATTATTGAACACCTTGAATCTGGATCCGAACAGATAATGTCTCCAAATTTTCAACACATACACCGTAACTGCCAACTCTAAGTCATGCGTAAGATAATTCCTTTCATGGTCTTTAAGTTATCTAGAAGCATAGGCAACAACTTGACCATTATACATCAGCACTCCACCAATGCCCACCTTTAATGCATCACAATATACCACAAAAGACTCACTTGGATTAGGCAAAATTAACACTGGGGAAGTCGTTAACTTCTTCTTCAACTCCACAAAAATCTCTTCACATGCAACATCCTACACATAGGCTTGACCCTTTCGAGTCAAATGAGTCAATGGTAATTCTAACTTAGAAAAACCCTCAATAAACCTGCAATAATAACCTACCAAACCAAGAAAACTTTGTATCTCAGTAGCAGACTTCAGAGTTTCCCACTGGAACACAACATCAACCTTAGAAGGATCCACGAAAAAATTACATCACTAGAAATCATATGGCCAAGGAAACTCACTTCCTTCAACCAAAACTCGCACTTTGACAACTTCGCATACAACTTCTTCTCTTTCAACACTTGCAACACAATTTGCAAATGCTTAGCATGCTCTTCTTCTGATTTAGAATAGATTAGAATATCATTAATGAAGGACACAAGAAACTTATCCAAATACGAATGGAAAGTTAGATTCATATACTCCATGAAAACATCTGGCGCATTAGATACACCAAATGACATTACAGTGTACTCATACTGAACATACCTTGTTTTGAAATCTGTCTTTGAAATATCATATGGTTTAACACGAATCTGATGATAACCGGACCTCAAATGAATCTTGCTAAACATGAGAGCACCTACCAATTGATCCATAAAATTGTCTATTCTCATAAGTGGATACTTATTCTTAATAGTCACCTTATTGAACCGTATGTAGTCCACACACAACCTCATACTACCATCTTTCTTCTTAACCAAAAACACAGGAGCACCCCACAGAGAAACACTTGGTCGAACAAACTTCTTCTCAAGTAATTCTTCCAATTGTTTCTTTAACTCACCTAACTCTTATGTTGACATCTTGTAAGGAGCCATCGATAATAGACTTGTACCTGGTACAAACTCTATAGAAAAATCTACCTCACGCTCTAGAGGCAATTCATTGACTTCATCTAGAAACACTTCTGGGAATTCATAGACAACATGTAATTTGACACTTGCAATTTCACAATCAACTTTCAATGACACAAACATTGCAAACATCAAGGCTTCATCTTCAAAAAAACTTCTTATACTTTCTTAGGAGACAGAAGCATAAGATCTCCATTATCACCAAACTTAGGGAACCTCGCAGTCTTGTTATAACAGTTGATATGAACATAGTTAAACTCCAACCAGTTCATTCTAAGGATAATGTCAATTTGGTGTAAGGGTAGACACACCAAATCCATCATAAAACTCTTACCAAATATAGTTAAAGGACAACTCGAACAAACAAAAGTAGTAGCAACAGAACCCTTAGCAAGAGTGTCTATCACCATACTACCATTCATAGAATATAAATCCAATACCAACATCACAGCATATTCAAGTGAAATAAACGAGGGAGTAGCACCAGTATTTGTAATATCAATTAACTCGAATCATACTATCCTTCTTGAGGACCTATGAATCACTCAAAGCAAACACTCTGCCATTAGTCTGAGTAGCAATAGAAATCTACTTTGGCTTCTGACACAGGGTACTAATGAGACCCAGTTCGCCATATTTGAAACAAGTAGGACCATCGTTCTTGCACTCAGAAGCACGATGACCTATCTTATCACACCTATAACATCTCAGCACCTTATTTTCTCAACTATCAACATAATGGCCTTGCTCGCCATACTTAAAGCACTTGACCGAAACGAGAACTCCTTTCTCACTTGGCTTCTTCTCACCAGAAACTTTCTGCTTCCTTTTGTCAGCAATAACACTATATGAATTACCACGGTACTGGTTCTTCCCTTTCTTCTCAATATAGGTCTTATAAAAAGAAGATTTCGCTCTGGTATCCTGATCATAGATCTTGCACTTATTCACTAGAACGGGAAACTAGCAAATCTACTGATATCCAATTCCATGCTTAATCTCAGGATGTAACCCATTCTCAAATTTGATACCTTTAGATGCCTCAGCTTCCGTATTATTATAATGCAGAGAGAACTTCACCAATTCTTCAAACCTCATAGCATACTCAACAACAATTAAACTCCTTTGTTCCAGTTCAAGGAATGTAATATCCTTCTTATCATGCACATCCCCATGAAAGTACTTCTCCATGAATGCAGCTTTGAAAACAACCCAAGTGATCTCAGCACCCAAAATCACAATCCTTTGACGTGCGTATCCCTCCAGTCTTCAACCTCTGCTTCCAACATATGGGTACTGAACTGCACCTTCTGCTTCACTAAGCAAGCCATCACTCTGAAGATCTTCTCAATATTTCTGAGCCATACTGTTGTACCCCAAAATTTTCCCTCTCATTTTATCAATATTTCTCATCACAAGACTCTTGGAACTCATGATCAATTTAGGGTTTGCTCTGCTCAAGACACCTCCTTGCACTGTTGACCTAAATTAGGGTTTGAGTTTACACAGGGATTTTTGGACCTTAAATGCCCAAATTGACTTTAATACTTCATGATGGACTCATAAGTTTGCCCATACCAAGTTTCAAACCTTGAATCAAATTTTTGCCCAGTCAATTGGATAATTGACCTAAAAATCAACTGTATTGGGGAAAAAGTCAACTGTGGCCAATTTATAGTCAAACCTCATGAATTTTGACCCACATCAACATTATGAACTCATATGAACCATTTGATCAAGTTTGGACCACAAATCCACAAGAAATTTGATCAGATCACCAAAAGGGCAAAATGGTCATTTTTAGGGTTTTGACTGTGCAAAGGCAATTTTGACTGTTTGACCTAGCCAATGGCAATTCAAGTTCAACCATGGACTCAAGGACTCAATAACATTATCTTGACCTATTCAACAAGTTCAAAAGATCTCAAATGCATAAGATTGACAAATGAATTTTTCAGTCAACTGATCAAAATTTGACTGTATACTGAAAAGTCAAACTTTGACTTTTTGGTCAAAATTAAGTTCCAAGGGTCATTTTTCATCAAGATGTGTCAAATTATGAAAATTTTTCATCAAGAAACCCAAAATTGCAAATTAGGGTTTGAAATTGAAAAATTTCATAACTTAGAATTTTTCTAAGTTATGAAATTTTCTTAATTTTTCCTAACTTTGTCCCACATTTTCACCAAGATGCAAATGGATTCAAACAAAACTTACAACATGAAAGTTGTATTCCATCACAAAGTCTACAACTTTGTTTCACAAAGTTTTCTCAAAAGAAGCTTGGATCTCAAGTTATGATTTTTGGAACAAGGGTCCCTAAAACTTTTAACTTTGAGAAATTTTGCCCTAGTTCAGGCAGGATTTTGACCCATCTTCTTGGCCATTTTTCACATAGTTCCACTTGAAGTCTCAAGTTGCATTTCAAATATGGATTATAGTAAATGTTGCAAGCTTTCCAAATTGTAGAACTCCTCAAACACATTTGTGGTTAGGGAGAATCGAATGCTTGAAGTTGGCAAAAACTCACTTTGTAACCATGGCCAATACATGTTCATACAAGTTGCAAAATCTGACCAAACTAGCTTAGTACATAATTACAGGTCTCTAAACCCTTCCACACTCAAAAATTGAATGCAAACACATTGGTTAGAGGCATTGTTCTGATCAAGGGAGCATTATACAATGAACAAATCCATTTTTGACATAAAGATGGCACTTCCATTTTCATAAAGACAACTTTATGTCAAATTACTTTTCTTGAGCCTTGGACTTCTTTCTTTGCAGCAAACAAGTTCCATAAACTCAGGCAAAGGTACAAGGAACTTGTGCATGCTTGGAGATAGCCTGTACAGGCCTATCTCATTTCACTTCACACTTTTTTTTCAAAACAAGTCATTGTGCCAAAAGTCCATATCTTGTGAATCTGATATAACCAAGTCAAGCCAACATTTCAAACAAGTTTTGGACATCCTTGTAAGCCAGAAACACGAGCCAATCATCCCTCAAACACCCTTGAACACCAAAACACCAAAAACTTGCAAAATAGGGCAGTTGCTGTAACTTGAGTGCCATAACTCATTTTACTCGTGCGTTTTGCTCCTTTCCACTTCAAACACCTTCCATTCAACTCACTCAAGCTACCCCAAACCTCCATTGCCAACTGTAACTCCATTTACAGTGTTCACCATTTCTGTTTCAAGCTTATGCAGATTGACTTCTAGAGGTTGATTCAGGTCATTTCAAAACAAACTAAGTATTGGGAAAGGTTCAGGGAACATCAAGCAAGCTCAAAAGAACCTCAGGCCTCACTGAAAGTTGCTGCATTGTCCAACTCGAATCCAACTGAAACAGGTTTTTCATGAACTTCTATCTCTCTATTTAGGAACATTTAGCCTTAGGTTTGTGAATGAAAGATATAGTACTCATTGTCCTGAAACCATACATATGCTCAGTTTTCATTTATATTAAGTGTGCTAGGAGAATTTCATCCATGAACATGCTGAAAAGTTAGGTTAGATTTTAGGGCCAGAGAAATTCTCTTTGGTCTTTAAGAGTTAAGTTTAATGCTTTATATGGTTAGATTCATATTTAAATTCTCTACAAGTTTGATGTTGTGAGTTTTGGCAAAAAGTCACGTTTCTAGGATGTTCAAAGTTGGATACAGAGCGCACATTTTCTGTTGTCACAAGGAAGAAGATGAAGCTGATGGGCTGGGCTTGGCTTTTTCACTTTTTGCACCCCTATGCCTCCTTTTTGCACCCCCTGGCCCAACTACTTATATTCTTGCATTTTTGAATTTTTATTTTCTTTCATGACTTTGTTATTTTATTTTCAAACATAAAAAATATTTAAAAATATTTTCACAATTTTTTACATTTATTAGATATTTTATTTTGATTTTTTCTCACATAAAAACAATTTAAATACTTTATAATTATTTGTTAAAACTTGAAAATAATGTAAATAATACTTTTATTTTCATTTCTTATTTTTATTCACATTGAAAATATTTTCTTGAATATATTTTATTTTTGTAAATATTTTATTTTATTTTATACATATTTAATATATTTAATATATATATATATATATATATATATATATATATATATATATATATATATATATATATATATATATATATATATATATATATATATATATATATATATATATATATATATATATATATATATATATATATATATATATATATATATATATATATATATATATATATATATATATATATATATATATATATATATATATATATATATATATATATATACACACACACACACACACACACACACACATATATACTTTACTTTATTTAAAAAACCTAAGATAAAAATACAAAAATATTACATTTTTATTTTTATTATTATTCTATACTAAAAAACACTTTTTTTTTTCAATATATTTTTATTTTTGTGCATATTAATATATTTTTGTATATAAATAATATATAATATTATTTTCTTAAAGAAAATTAGGGTTTACCCTAAAATAAATAAAATTAACCTTTCTTTATTTATTTATTTCTTTATATTTCTTTACATTGAAAATATTTTTACATACATAAAAAAACTTCTTTTTGCATAATACATTTTTATTCTATATATATTTATTTGTTTTGTTTATTTAAATATTGTACATTTAAATATTATGCATTGTAAATTCAATTTGGTTGTAACAATTTAGGATTTAAATTCCTTGCAAAATAATCCCCTATTCAAAATTGTACCCCCCTCCCTATATCATATTGTAATAGCTTAGAATTTAAATTCTCGCACTTAAACGCTTTCAATTATGCCATGATTAGAGAATTAGGGTTTGTATGCAAAAATTCAAAACCAACAAATAGTTTGACCTAATCAAAGACAAAAAATGCATGAAAAACAAACACAATGCACACTTGCACCCCTAGGGTTACAATCCACTTGTTGCCTTCAAAAATGGGCCATGGTATGCATGCTAAGTACTTTGGCAAGACAAAAACAAACAAAAGATCATAGTCCCTCAATGACGCTATCTGAGTTGCCTAAACAAAATGATCAAGTCCCTCAAAAAAATTGCTAAAAATACTTGACACAATTGCTATCATGGTCTATACGATGACCCGGGCCTGTCCCGTTTAACATCCTAACACAAGGTTGTTCACCAAATACAATGGTGAAACAACACTGTTAAAAGGGTTAAAAACATAAGAAAGATCTTTGAGTAAAATAGGGTAGATAACTCTTAGTTACTTGATCAAAAGATTGCAAAAACATCCTTGCTATTTTCAAAACACACTTCTCAAACACAATTTCAAAACCCTACTTTCAAACATTGAAAATCTTTCAAGAACAAAAACACCTTTGTATACATTCAAAACAAGAATCATTACAAAGGTTGCCACAACGATGGCCTCTTTTCAAAACACCTTTCAAAATCATACACAAAGCACCATTTCAAACAATTGAAGAGCACCATTTCAAACAATTGAAAAGCAAAGCAAGTGATCTAAACAAGTAACTAAGAGCCCATGGATAACCATGGATAGAAAGGGTGCTAATACCTTCCCTTTCTATAATCTACTCCCCGAACCCAAGAAAACATCTCAAAGGTCTTTCCTGTGCTTTTTGACCTTTCCTTAGGATAAAATAAAAAGTCGGTGGCGACTCTTGCTAAACCGAAACATTTGCAAACACAAACGCAAAATCCCAAGTCAGTTCTCCCACCGTATCACAGAACTGACGACTCTGTTGGGGAAAAATTTAAAAGTGGAGTAACCTTAGGGCTTAGATCACCTTTGCATGCTTATCTTGATTGCTTTTTTTGCTTTACATTTGGTTCTCTTGTTTGGGCTTGAAATCCTTTACCCGGATTTAGGAAACATTCATAGGTAAATAGCAATACGTTGTGGAAACTGTGCGGGGTATACCGATATGGTTGAAGCAATAGCTATATTAGTGCGACATATTTGTGAGTACCGGTAGCCTTTGATTCAATCAAAGAGAATACAGGGCCGCTGAGTGATGTAATGAAGCACTAATAAACTCTTAGAACATTACTTGACCATCTTGGCCTTTTATTAGGGGTAGTGAGATGACCGGCTTTGGTGCAGTCCGAAGTTGGTAGATACTCGATACTACACTCATTGAGGATTGTTTTCTTGGAATATTTTGGTCGCCAGTTAAGTGGCTAAACCAAAACAATGAACATAGAAAACGATCCAATGATATTGAGCTCCTTAGAACCCGGTTACTATTTATAGGACATGTTGAGCCAACTAACTTCAAGAGGGTACTTACCTATGAAACCTCATGCAAGCCTGAAACTAGGGTTTGTGTGACTTGCTTGTACATGTGCTTGTGCATACATCATGAACATCATAAAACATTATATGCATCCACTAACCATTTCAAGGGTTTGGATCTTCATCTTTGTTCTTGTTTTGTAGGTCATGGAATCTCTTTGCAGGAAAATAATACAAGTCAACCTTGTGAGAATCCCTCCTCAATTCAAGGAGCTTACATCCAGGATTCCCGAGAATTCTCTTTTTAGTGAAAGACATGGTAGAATTCTCAGCTTGGTCAACTCCAACATTGAAGAAGACATGGTGAAAGTTCTCTTCCAGTTCTTTGACCCCCTACACCACTGTTTCACATTCCCTGATTATCAACTAGTACCTACTTTAGAGGAATTTTATCAACTCCTGAGGATTCCCATTCTTCATCAACTACCCTACAACAGTACGGAAAAAGAACCAAATCCTGAAGATGTTGCTCAAGCATTACACTTGCAACCATCTGATATCAAGGGTCATTGGGAAACCAGGAGTGGTGTCAAGGGTTTCTTGGAAAAGTTCCTGTTGGAGAAGGCACAAGAATGCTGGAATTCTCTAGATCTACAAGCTTTTGGGGAGATTGTAGCACTTCTCATCCATGGGTTGGTTTTGTTCCCAAACCCTGATCAGCTTATAGATGTGAATGCTGTCAAGATTTTCATATCTCAGAACCTTGTTCCTACATTGCTTGGGGACATCCTACACTCATTTTACACATGAACAATGAGGAAAAAAGGTGTTCTCATGTGCTGTACTCCTCTCCTAGCAAGGTGGTTTATTTCTCACCTTCCACAATCAGTTTTGAAGAATGAGCAGGGTTTAAGGTGGTCACAACGGTTGATGACCCTCACACATTCTGATGTTCATTGGTGTTCTCGGTCCAGAGAAAATGTCATCATCATTGATCGTTGTGGAGAATTCCCTAATGTCCTACTACTTGGTATTAGGGGAGGCATTACCTACAACCCCTGTTTAGCTCTAAGACAGTTTGGATATGCTCGGAGGGATGGCCCTCATGACATGCTGATTCCTGACTTGGTTTTTGACTTCGACAATGATGCGCAAGGACTTAGACAAAGGTTCATCAGAGCTTGGAGGATGCCCAACAAAGTGGATAGTAAGACACTGGGGCACAATAATTCCATCCCTCTTGAGCCTTACCTCAAGTGGGTACGAACCCACGCCCAGAATCTTATGATGCCATATCCTCACATTCTCCATGTGATCAAATAGCCTGTTATGGAAGGAGAGGTTCCATACACCCTCCTACATCCAGACATGCCAACATCATTGGAAGAATTACAAAAGAGTTGGATCCAACTCAAAGAAGAACGAAATACTTTTGAAGCCAACTTCTATACCAGTGAGGAAGGTTTTGGAGCTTACCCGCTGACTTCACGAGGAGGAAACTCTCAACACTTACATCGCACCAAAGAGGATGCGCAATGTATTTTTACATTAAGAATTTTGTAATATTTTGCCCATGGGGCACTTATGTACTAACAAATTTCTTCTTAATATGACGTGTGTTCTTTTTGTTTGCAACAAATTTGAATTTCTGAATCCTTGAATGCATTACATGAATAACATGTCATTCATCATATGCATAAACAGGTCTTCACACCAGGTTTCCTTATCTTTCTACTGTTTATTTCAGCAAGATGGATTTGGAGCAGACGGTTAAGGATCTGCAAGCGCAGAACTCTCAATTCCAGCAACTCCTCACGACCTTAGCAAAGGGTCAAGAGGACCTTAAAGCACTGTTGGAGAAAGATAAAGAGAAAAAGAAGAAAAGGCCCGGTGTAGTCATCATGGGAAGAAGGTTTGAAAGAAATGCTAGAAAAGTTCTTGAATTCCCCTCGACGTCTGATGAAGGGGCTGGTAAAGGAAAAGGAACTGCAATGCCTTCTGAATTTGAAATTGAAGGATAAGAAGAGGAAGAGGAAGAAGACGAAGATTACTCTGAACAGCAATATCCCCCGGCGGATGTTAAATTTAAAAATCTTGAGGATCGGTTGGCAGCCATGGAGTTGCAAAGGGTACCTGGTTTAGATTTCGAAGAACTAGGGTTGGTCGCTGGGATCGTTATTCCTCCCAAGTTCAAAGTTTCTACATTTGCAAAGTATGACAGTCTGTCATGTCCAAAAATGCATCTAAGATCCTACGTCCGAAAGATCCAACCCCACTCATCTGATAAGGATCTTTGGGTCCATTTTTTCCAAGACAGTTTGTCAGGCACATAATTGGACAGGTTCTATCAACTTGAGAGGTCTGAGGTTCATAACTGGGAAGATTTAGCTGGTGCTTTCGATCGGCAATACCAATACAACACTGATTTAGCGCCCACTCGTACTCAACTACAGAGTATGGGTATGTCTTCTAACGAGGGATTTAAAGAGTATGCCCAGAAGTGGCATGATCTGGCTGGAAGGGTGTAGCCACCATTGTCGGGTAGAGATCTGGTTGACATGTTTTTAGGGACTCTGTCTGGCCCTTTCTTCAATCATTTAATCGGGAGTTCCTCTGTAGGATTCACCGAGTTAATTTTGATCGGTGAAAGGGTCGAGGCCGGGATTAAAAGTGGTAAGATTCAGAAAGATGCCTCCGCGTCCACCGCTATTAAGAAGACCTTCCCAGCTAAGAAGGAAGCCTCTGCCGTTTATTCTCAGAAAAGCCAAGAATGAATGGGGCGCCGACCAACGGTAGGGGCTGTAATGATCCAAAACTCTTCAAATGATCAACCTCGCAGCAATCAACCAAGACCTAATCAGCAATGGTGTTGTACCCCAAAATTTGCCCTCCCATATTCTTCAGAGTTTTGACAAGCATCACCTCAAATGGTTCAAAGTCTACTCAAGGGCTACACAGTCAACCACTCTCATAAGCCAGTCAAATTAGGGTTTTGGTTCCTTCAAGGAAGTTGAGGTTTTCAAGGGCTCAATCAAGTTCCATATTCTCATACACATTATCAAGCACCTACATGTCAAGTTTCAAGGCTCACAAGGTCAAGTTGCACAGTCAAAGAACCCTAATTGCTCCACAGTCAACTGTAGGGGCAAAATGGTCATTTGGCAGTCAAAAGTCAAAATTGTTGGTCAACATATTATTTTGAAGCCACAATCATCATTTGATCAATTCTTGATCATGATTTCACAAGAATGGCTCAAAAATCATCAAGGTGTCAAAAGTTTCTATTTTTGGACAGCTGAAAAGTCAACTGTAACTTGACCAAGGCATAACTTTCTCATGGTTCATCATAAAAATCCCATCCAATGCTCATCTTGAAGGGGAAGACATTTCCTACAATTCATCTTCACATTCCAAGTCCAAGAAATGCTCTCACAAAAAGTTATCAATTTCAACATTATAGGTCATTTTCAAAAGTCAACAAAAAGGCACTTTAAGTCAAAGACCATAACTTGAGATTTGTAAACCAAAATGACATGGGACCAAAGACATTGGTTAGAGGACTTCAAGAACTTTCCAAAATGTCCAAGAACATGTTCATAGCTTCAGAATTGAGCAAGATATGCATTGGAGAAGTTGGGAAATTTTTGTAAAATGGCCAAAGTCAACTATCCTTGAAACTTCATTTTTGACAAAAGGGGCCCACTTTTTCCACTTGGTTCAGCTTGGCCATGCCTCCCACGTGTCCCACAAATTATTTCAAGATTAAAAATTAATTTTTCCATTTTTTATTTAATTTTATTTGATTTAATTCATTTTAAATCTTTAAAATTCAAATAAAAATCAAGAAAATTAATGGAGGGATATCTTTGAGTTTGAATAGCTTTGATACACCATTATTCACATGCCAAATTCGTGCAAGGCCTATTCCAAGCATAAAAATTCAAATTTTGACAAGAATGGTAAGTTGCTTTAATGGAGGTTATGGCAAAATCTCAAACATAAGTGCAAGGGTTAAAGGTGCATTATATTGTTTGATTCTCATTCATATACAGATATGCAAGCCTTCACAATACGATTCACGACCTAGAACACTCAAACACGCCCAAACAAATCTCAAATTTTCAAGAAAAAAGGACCTTTGGCAATCAGAATTAAGCAAAAAACCTCAAGGAATCACGCCATACAAGTCCCACGGTTTGAATTATTTTTCAGAATTCCATATCATCATTCATGTGTTTTTAGCCATTCTTTTTAATTGATTTATGTTAATAGGGACATTCTGAAGCTTTTGGCTTAATCCAATTTGGTTGTAGTGCCCTGAATAGGAATCCACCATTGAAGAACATTAGGGTTTCAGAGCTCTCGAATTGGGGGTTTTGTCATGCTGTAAAATTAGAACTCCAAATAGGCATGGTCAAACTCAGCATGATGAGACGAACAAAATGGACCTATCGCGCCCTTTTTATATTATCCCTATTTCTATTCGCTATTTTCTGTCATTGCATTTAGTGGGGGTTAAAAACCCCCGCTATCTTGTTTCTTTTTTGCAGGTATGAAGAAGACGACGATGACGTGTTTACATATGTCTGGTTGATTTGAATTAAAGCGTGCGTCTTTGTTAGTTCCAGCGTGTATTGTTGTTTTTGTATATTGTTTTGATTATCCATTATATTGATAAACACACGCAGATGGTGGAGTGGTTGGTGATGTGTTGGTTCACCACTGGGACCTGGGTTCGATCCCCAGGCCCCCCATAATTCCAATATTATTTTTCTCAACGTGTTCTTGTGCAGATCCTCAAATAACTTCCATCATACACCTCCTCCAAGCGCCGGCCAAGTGTCCACAGATGCAGATCCAAGGGCCCAGAAAGCAAGAACACCATGTGCCTGGTCAACAACATTCCACTCAATTCCCAGAGTCAAACGAGTTAGCTTCTTAATGGGCCAAGATTCAGCAATGCACCCTCCTATTCCAGCCCACCCCCCCCCCCCCCCCCCCCCTTGGGTTTACTCTTTTTATTTATTTTGTTTTGTTATTTCCTTTTTATTTATTTGCCTTATTTTATTTTTTATTATTATTAACAAATTAACCAATTAACATATTTTCATAAAAAATCAAAAATAGAACTAACATTATTATTATTATTATTATTTTATTTTGTAAATAAACATTAATTGAAATAGCTTAATTAGGCAATTTTGACTTTTCTTTTAACAATTAAAATAATTTAGAATTAGGTTAACTTAGAATTTTAATTCTTTTATTTCATTAACATAAAAAACACAAAAAATATATTTTCTTTTAGTAAATCAATTAATTAGTCATTAGTTAGTTTTAATTTCATTTTAATCACCAAAAAAGACAAAAAATCAATTTCTTTTCTAAAAAGGGTCAACACCCTTTAGACATTCCCGATTCTTTCTTTCGCGCGCATTTTGGTTTTAATTCTTTATTTTGATTATTTCTGTAACTGCCTCCGGATGTAATAGTAATTAGGATTTTACTGTTTTTATTTACTTTCCGTACTTATTTACCAAAAACGGGTCTTTGTATTTTTTGGCGATGTATAGACCTGCGCCTTGTAATAGCGTAGGATTTATGTTTCCGCAATTTACTTTCCGCACCCCTTAACTGTTAAATGCATGAAAGAATGTATGGTAAATAAAATTAACCCGTAGCTCACAAATAACAAAGACATCAACTGAATACAACACACAACGCACACACCACTTCTAGGGTACGCCTCACTTGTTGCCTTCGAAACGTGGTCGTTAAGTATAGGACGTTTTAGCGGTCGCTCTTATGTCCAAGATCCAGTTGCCTCGAAATAGTTGCCTCGGATTAAAAAGGATCTAGGACATTAGGGTTGCTTCTAAGGTGTCCTCACTGTTGCTTCGGTGACCACACTGTCCCGATAATCGAATTGACCCGAACACCTCCAATGGTGGTGCTACCTACCTCTCAATGGTGGGATGGCACTACCTAAAGGACACTTACACAGCTTAATCCCTTAGGGTAGGTAGATGACTCATGGATACTTTCTCTTTTCAAAAAAATAAACAAAATACTTTTCACACCTTACACTTTCAAAAGCTTTCAAAACAAATTTTTCAAACACTCTTGAGGACAGATACAAGAGTTATTCAGAAATATTTCAAAGAAACTTTTTCAAAATCCACTCACACTTGAAAAGAAAACAAATTTTGAAAACATAAGAGCAAGTACCTAAGAGCCCATGGATAACCATGGATAGAAAGGGTGCTAACACCTTCCCTTTCTATAAATCTACCTCCCGAACCGAGAAACATTCTCATAAGGAATTTTGCTGTGCTTTTGTCCTTTCCATGTTGGAGAAAATAAAAGACGGTGGCGACTCTTGCTTACCGCGACATTTCGCGAACCAGCTTTAAACAGTCAGTTCTATTCCCACCGATCACAGAACTGGCGATTCTGCTGGGGACACTTTAAAGTGAGGTGTACCTTAGGATAGATTATACTTATGTTTTCAATTGCCTGATTGTGTGCTTTAATATTATTGGGCCTATTTTGGGAGTTCTATAGATCCTAACCCGGATCTCGGGGATACCTCTTAGAAAGTAGCAACAAGACTGTGAGGGAACTGTGTGGGGTATACCGACACAGTTGAAGCAGTCTGCTACGTTGATGTGGCACTTTGGTGAGTACCGGTAACCCTTGAGTCAAGTCAAGGAGAGTACGGGGCCGCCGCGTAGTGTCGTGAAGCATCAACTGACCTTAGGAACCTTAATTGAACCATCCTGGCCTCTTTAGGGGTAGTGAGATAACTGACTTTGGTGCAGTCCGAAGTTGGTTGATACTCGATACTACACTCATTGAGGGTTGTTTTCTTGGAATATTTTGATCGCCAGTTCAGTGGCTAAATCAAAACAATGAACATAGAAAATAACCCAATGATATTGAGCTCCTTAGAACCCGGTTACTTTGATAGGACAAGTTTGAGCCCACCAACTTCAAGAGGGTAGTACCCCAAACTTCATGCTGGCCTAAACTCTAAGGGCTGTGGTGTGACTTGTGTGCCTTACCATGTTTGCCTTTTGTGAATACTTGTGGTGTGCTCTTATCATAGCATCATAACATCATACAACATCATATGCATCCACTAACCACTTCAGGGGTTCGAATCTTCATCTTTGTTCTTGTTTTGTAGGACATGGAAACTATCCGCAGAAAGACAATTCAGGTCAACCTTATCAGGGTCCCTCCTCAACTTAAGGAACTTACATCCAGGATTCCCGAGAACTCTTCATTCAGTGAAAGGCATGGTGGACTCATCAGCTTGGTCAATACCAACATTGAAGAGGATATGGTGAAAGTGTTGTTCCAGTTCTTTGACCCTCTGCACCACTGTTTTACTTTCCGGATTATCAGTTGGTGCCTACTTTGGAAGAGTTTTCCCAGCTTCTGAAGGTTCCCATTCTCAGTCAACTACCCTACAACGGTACAGAGAAGGAGCCAAAACTTGAAGAGGTTGTTAAAGAATTATTCCTACAACCATCTGACATTAAGGGACATTGGGAAGTTAGAAGTGGTATCAAAGGGTTCTTGGCCAAGTTTCTGTTTGAGAAAGCACAAGAATGTTGGAACTCCCTTGACCTACAAGCTTTTGAAGAAGTTGTGGCACTCCTCGTCTATGGGTTGGTGTTGTTCCCTAATCCAGATCAGCTTATAGATATCAATGCTGTCAAGATCTTCATGTCCAGGAATCCTATACCTACGTTGCTTGGGGACATCCTTCACTCATGTTACACTCGAACCATGAGAAAAAGAGGTGTTCTCATGTGCTGCACTCCTCTCCTGGCAAGGTGGTTTATTTCGCACCTTCCACAATCAATTTTGAAGAACGGGCGGGGTTTGAGATGGTCACAACGATTGATGACTCTTACACATGCTGATATACATTGGTGTTCTCGGTCCAGAGAGAATGTCACTATCATTGATCGTTGCGGGGAGTTTCCTAATGTTCCTTTACTTGGAATCAGAGCAGGTATTACTTACAACCCCTGTCTGGCCTTGAGACAGTTTGGATATGCTCGGAGGGATGGACCTCATGATATGTTGATTCCTGACATAGTTTTTGACTTCGACGACGATGCACAAGGACTTCGCCAGAGATTTATCAGAGCTTGGAGGATGCCCAACAGGGTAGATAGCAAGACATTAGGGCACAAGAACTCCATCCCCTTGGAGCCTTATCTCAAGTGGGTACGAGCTCGCTCCCAGAAGCTGGTGATGCCATATCCTCATGTTCTCCCTGTGATCAAAGAGCCAGTCTTGGAAGGAGAGGTGCCCTACACCATTCAACATCCTGACATGCCTACATCCTGGGAAGAAATGTAGAAAAGCTGGATCCAACTCAAGGAAGAACGGAATTCTCTTGAAGCCAGTCTACATGCCAGTGAGAAGAAGGTCTTGGAGCTCACCCGCCTACTGCACGAGGAAAAGACCCTTAACACTTACATTGCTCCAAAGAGGATGCGCAGTGTCTTTTAGGATTAATTATTTTGTAATGTTTTGCCCATGAGGCCCTGATGTACTGAACAAATTATTTCCTAATAAAAAGTGTGTTCTTTTTTGGCTACAACGAATTTGAACTTTCGAACCCTTGAATGCATTGCATAAATAGCATATCATGCATCATATGCATCACAGGTACCCTTTTTCTACAGGTTGCTTAATCTTCTTCGTTGTTTATTTCAGCACTCAAGCATCATGAATTCTGAACTCACTACCGAGCAAGCTATCAAGGCCCTCCAGGCCCAGAACGCCCAATTTCAGGAGATGGTCATGAACTTGGCCCAAGGACAACAAGAGCTGAAGGCTTTGCTCCTGAAGAAGAAGAAGAAGAAGAGGACCGTGCTATTCAACACTGGGCGCAGACTCGGGAATACAGTGCAAAATGAAGCTGAGAGGACCACTCCGTCTGTGGGGGAGGGCAGTCACCAAGGGAGAGAGGTCCATAGTCCTGTGGTCTCTGAAACCAAGACAGACTTCAATGACGAACAGTACCCTCCTGCTGAGGACCGGTACAAACAACTGGAGGACAGGTTAAATGATATGGAGATTCAACGTGTGCCTGGGTTGGATTTCAGAGACTTGGGGTTATCTTCTGGGGTGGTGATCCCACACAAGTTCAAGGCGTCGGCCTTTGTGAAGTACGACGGGGCTTCTTGTCCTAAGCTGCACCTCCGCTCTTATGTAAGGAAGATCCAGCCTTACACAGCAGACAAGAACTTATGGATCCACTTCTTCCAGGAGAGTCTTTCAGGGACTCATCTCGAATGGTTCTATCAGCTGGATGGAACCAACATTCGTAACTGGGAGGATTTGGCCACTGCTTTTTATAAGCAGTATCAATATAATTCCGACCTCGCTCCCACGCGTACCCAACTCCAGGGTATGTCACTGGGAACGGGTGAAGGTTTTAAGGAGTACGCACAAAAATAGAGAGACCTGGCTGGCAGGGTGCAGCCACCGTTGACGGATCGTGAACTAGTGGACATGTTCTTGGGGACCCTATCTGGTCCATTCTTCAACCATCTCATTGGTAATTCCTCTGCTGGGTTTACTGACCTGATCCTGACTGGTGAAAGGATCGAAGCTAGTATAAAATCGGGAAAGATACAGAAGGGTGCCTCCTCAAATACTGAAAAGAAGCCCTTCAAGAAGGAGGCCAGTGCTGTGTATGGTCCCAGGAGACAGAACAAACCAGAACGCCGCCAAGATGTCAACGCGGTGGTAATCTCAAAGCCTGCTGCTGCTCCTCAACAATATAACCAGCCAAGAGCTGAAAGGCCCAAAAGACAGTATACTCGGCTCAGCATGACTCTCTCCCAGATCTTACCGCAACTGCTGTCAACCAGCCTGGTAACTGTCAAGGAAGCTCCGAAGGTGGTAAACACAGCATTTCCGAAGTACAACCCCAACGGCCGTTGCGCTTATCACTCTGATAGCCCGGGGCATAACACAGATGATTGTTGGGCTATGAGGAATAAGGTTCAAGACCTTATTGATGCTAAAGAGGTACAGTTTGAGGCGCCCGAGAAGCCTAATGTGGTGACTGCTCCCATGCCTAATCATGGAGTAAATGCTATCAGGGTTGAGGATGAAGTGGAAGAATCTGAATTCGACAGCTGGATATACCCAACAACCGAAGATGGACCAAGCAACTGGACTGCAAAAGACTTTATACCTATTACTTTTGTCACCCAGTTCCAATCCACTCTGGATCTCACTGGTAACGACTTTGCTACTGCCAGTTATGACTTAAAAAATCCGATCAACTTAGCCGAAGACGAAGGTGAAGATGATTGCGAAGTGCCTGGTGAGCTTGCAAGACTGTTACTCCAGGAAGAGAGGGCCATTCAGCCACATGAAGAGCCAATGGAAACAGTAAATATGGGTACTGAGACAGATAGAAAAGAAGTTAAGATTGGTACCAATCTAGAGCTCAGCGTAAAACAGCGGTTGATTCAGATGTTGCATGATTATGTGGAGATCTTCGCCTGGTCTTACGAAGACATGCCTGGGTTGGATACCGACATTGTGGTCCATCACTTGCCTACCAAGGAAGAATGCCCTCCGGTTAAACCAAAGGTCCTCCGTATGCGTCCAGAGATGTCCGAGAAGATCAAAGCTGAGGTTATGAAACAATCTGACGCCGGTTTTCTTGCAGTAACTTCTTACCCTCAGTGGGTTGCCAATGTGGTTCCGGTGCCGAAGAAAGATGGTAAGGTCAGAATGTGTGTTGACTACAGGGATTTGAACAGGGCAAGCCCTAAGGATGATTTCCCTCTGCCTCACATCGACGTTCTGGTTGACAATACTTCTCAGCACAAGGTGTTCTCCTTCATGGATGGTTTTTCAGGTTATAATCAGATCAAGATGGCTCCTGAAGATATGGAAAAGACTACCTTTGTTACTCAGTGGGGCACCTTCTGTTACAAAGTCATGCCTTTTGGACTGAAAAACGCTGGGGCAACCTACCAACGTGCCATGGTTGCTTTATTTCATGACATGATCCATCATGATATTGAAGTATACGTCGACGATATGATTGCAAGGTCTCAAACTGAGGAGGAACACCTTGACCATCTGCAGAAGTTGTTTGACCGTCTGAAGTTGTACAAGCTGAGGTTGAACCCAAACAAGTGCACATTTGGGGTAAGATCTGGAAAGCTGCTAGGCTTCGTCGTGAGAGACAAAGGTATTCAAGTGGACCCTGCCAAGGTTAAAGCCATACAAGAGATGCCAGTTCCCAAGACAGAAAGAAGTCAGAGGCTTTCTAGGACGTCTGAATTACATTGCCCGATTCATCTTGCACCTAACTGCTACTTGTGAACCAATCTTCAAGCTGCTGAAGAAAGATCAGGTAGTACGTTGGAATGATGAATGTCAGGCCGCTTTCGACAGAATCAAAGAGTATCTCCAAGAACCACCCATTCTTATGCCACCGGTTGAAGGGAGACCTCTAAAACTATACTTGACAGTACTTGACAGCTCAATGGGGTGTGTGCTGGGGCAGCATGACGAGTCTGGCCGAAAAGAGCACGCCATTTATTACCTTAGCAAAAAGTTTACCGACTGTGAGACTCGATACTCACTGCTCGAGAAAACTTGTTGCGCTTTGGTATGGGCTTCTCGCCGGCTGAGACAGTATATGCTGACTCACACTACTCTGTTGATTTCAAAAATGGATCCAATCAAGTACATATTCGAAAAGCCTGCCTTATCCGGAAGAATAGCAAGATGGCAGATGATCTTGACCGAATATGACATCCAGTACACGACTCAGAAAGCAATAAAGGGAAGTGTAGTGGCAGACCACTTGGCACACCAGGCAGTAGATGACTATCAATCTATGAACTTTGAATTTCTCGACGAGGATATCATGGTAGTAACTGATTGTGAAGTACCTGGACCGGATGAAGGACCTGAGGAAGGATCCCGATGGTCTATGCACTTTGACGGAGCCTCCAACGCTTTAGGTAACGGTATCGGCGCTGTGATCATATCCCCAAAAGGCACTCATACTACACTCACTGCCCGACTATGTTTCAACTGCACCAACAACATGGCGGAGTATGAGGCATGCATTATGGGTCTTCAAGCTGCAATTGACTTAAGGATCAAGTTTCTGAGTGTCTTCAGAGATTCCGCTCTCGTGATCAATCAGATCAAAGGCGAGTGGGATACGAAACACCCAAATCTTATTCCTTACAAGGAGTTAGTGTTGACATTGATCCCCCACTTCACAGAGATAACTTTTGAACACTTCCCAAGAGAGGAGAATCAGTTGGCGGACGCGTTGGCTATGATGTCTTCTATGTTCAAAGTCAAATGGGATAATGAGGCTCCCCGAATCATTATCTGGAAACTGGATGAACCTGCATATTGTTGTGATCTTGAGGCTGAAGAAGTAACTGAAAAACCTTGGTACCATGAAGTGAAGAGGTACCTTGAAGCTCAAGAATACCCCGAGGGTGCATCTGTCAATGACAAATAGTTTCTGAGAAGGTTCGCTGCAAAGTTCTTCCTCAGCAACGACATTCTCTAAAAGCGGAACCATGATTCAACCTTACTGCGTTGCGTGGATAAGACTGAAGCAGAAAGAATCATGGCAGAACTACATGAAGGTACCTTCGGAACACATTCCAGTGGACATACCATGGCAAATAAAATCCTTCGGGCAGGATATTTCTGGTCCATAATGGAAGTTGACTGTTACCAACATTCCCGGACATGTCACAAGTGCCAGATATATGCTGATAAGGTGCACGTTCCTCCAGTACCTCTGAATGTCTTGACTACACCTTGGCCTTTTGCAATGTGGGGCATTGATATGATCTGTGAGATCAGACCTACGACATCCAACGGGCATCGCTTCATCCTAGTAGCGATTGATTACTTTACGAAGTGGGTTGAAGCAGCTTCCTACGCTACCGTAACCAAGAACGTCGTGGCACGGTTCATTCGACACAACCTGATATGTCGATACGGCGTCCCGGAAAGGATCATTACGGACAATGGTACCAATCTCAACAAGAAGATGATCACTGAGCTCTGTGAACAATTCAAGATACAACACCACAACTCTTCTCCCTACCGGACGAAGATGAACGGGGCTGTCGAAGCAGCAAATAAGAATATCAAAAAGATTGTGCAGAAGATGACAATGACCTATAAAGATTGGCACGAGATGTTACCGTTTGCTCTTCATGGGTACCGTACCTCAGCAAGAACGTCAACCGGGGCAACTCCCTTTTCCTTGGTCTATGGCATGGAGGCAGTCTTGCCGATTGAAGTCCAGATACCCTCTCTCCGGATAATGAAGGATGCAGGCTTGAGCGAAGATGACTGGATCCAGACTCGACTTGATCAATTAAACCTAATTGACGAAAAGAGACTCACTGCTATTTGTCATGGTCAAACGTACCAAAAACGGATGATCAGGGCTTTTAACAAGAAAGTTAGACGCCAAGAGTATCAAGTCGGGGACCTGGTAATCAAGCGCATCATCCTTCCTCAAAATGATCCCAGGGGAAAATGGACTCCTACGTACGAAGGGCCATTTGTGGTTAAACATGTCTTCTCAGGAGGAGCCATGATTCTAACCACCATAGATGGTGACGAACTTCCTCACCCTGCCAATGCAGACATAGTCGAAAAAATACTGCGCATAATCAAAGACCCGCTAGGTTGACACACCTAGGCAAAAATAAGGGCTTCCCGGCGAACCAAAAGGGTTCGGGAAAAAATAAGGGATGAAAATAAAAAAATCTGTACACCCGGCAAGTCGAAAACCTGAAAAGGCGGCTTGGGCAAAAAAGGGTATCCCGATGGACTGAAAACCCGAAAGGGCGGTCCAGGCAAAAGTTAGGGATCAAAAGCGTACGACTATGTCCCATCATCTCGTCACTTGCCTACCAGAAGAAGATTTGTCGATCGACAGTTATCAAGCACCTACACAAGGTATCTTCTTCTCCCACATCAGAAGCAGGGGCAATAATGAGTTGTCCAAGCGGTCTAGTTGCTCTGTCCACCAAGGTACTAAGGTAGGTTCAGTTGAAGAACATAACCCAGATACCTCTACTCCCCTCAGAGTAAGACAAGACTCAACAATACTCTCCCCAAGCAGAGTTGGTCTCCCATCAGCCCTGGAAAGGCACAGTATCCCTAACAAGTCAACCCTCTCCCCAAGCAGAGGTAATCTACTGTCAGCCTTAAGGAAGTGGGGCATCCCCAGAAGATCTCAATATTCCCCAGGAGAGTATACAAATGTTCCTAAGCAAGCATCCCCGGCAGTCTTGATCTAAGATTGTTCCCCGGCGGAATACAAAACATCCAATGGAGCCACTCCCCCCGTAAAGTCTCGAAGACCTCCACAGGAGAGTTGAATCAATCTCCCCAGTAGGAAGCTTATCCCCAGTAGATTCTGGAAGCCTACCCCTGCAGAGCACGAACACGTCTCCCGGTTTTATTCAAAGGTTATTTCCCCACCAGGATATAACTGGTTTATCTTCAGCCAATTGCCACGGAAAGATCGTCCCCGGCGAAGTCTTCCTATCCCCAGCGGAGTTCATCAAATCTTCCAACATGACATATCAATGGTATCCCCAACGGAGTTATCATCAACATCTCAGCAAAGTACCTCTTCTCCCACCGGGTAATTCCCCGCAGAGAAATCCCTCTAACAAGTTTATTCCCCAACAGAGTCATCTTCTCCTACCGGTTTATTCTTGCAACAATCATCCCCAGCGGAAACAAAAAGCTCTACTCTTCAACATCATCCCAGGAGTTAACTTCCCGGCATCCGTCAAGGATTTATCTTCCTAAGACAAAAATACGCCTATAAACATCACATTATCATACATTATAGCATGCACATACGCATCATGAACATACAATCTCATTTATTTTGAGAACATCACGCATTTCATACATCATGACATCGCATACAACTAACGTTTTGTCTTTTCAGGACAAAGGTCAATACAAAGATGATTACTATCAACTGTCGCAATTCCAGATTCGATACCTGTATCTAGCCAGGGCATATCTGTGAGCGATTACCTGTGGATTCGACACCTGTATCTAGCCAGGGCATATCTGCATTCCGGACTCGATTCCTGTATCCAGCCAGGGAACGTCTGAAGAGTTTGAAGATCCGATTCCTGTATCCAGCCAGAGCGTATCTGTTGACGACTATTTCCAAACTCGATTCCTGTATCCAGCCAGGGCACGTCTGAAGAGTTTGAAGATCCGATTCCTGTATCCAGCCAGGGCGTATCTTTTGACGACTATTTCCGGACCCGATTCCTGTATCCAGCCAGGGCACGTCTGAAGAGTTTGAAGATCCGATTCCTGTATCCAGCCAGGGCATATCTGTTGACGACTATTTCCGGACTCGATTCCTGTATCCAGCCAGGGCACGTCTGAAGAGTTTGAAGATCTGATTCCTGTATCCAGCCAGGGCGTATCTGTTGACGACTATTTCCAAACTCGATTCTTGTATCCAGCCAGGGCACGTCTGAAGAGTTTGAAGATCCGATTCCTGTATCCAGCCAGGGCGTATCTGTTGACGACTATTTCCGGACCCGATTCCTGTATCCAGCCAGGGCACGTCTGAAGAGTTTGAAGATCCGATTCCTGTATCCTGCCAGGGTGTATCTGTTGACGACTATTTCCGGACTCGATTCCTGTATCCAGCCAGGGCACGTTTGAAGAGTTTGAAGATTCGATTCCTGTATCCATCCAGGGCGTATCTGTTGACGACTATTTCCGGACTCGATTCCTGTATCCAGCCAGGGCACGTCTGAAGAGTTTGAAGATCCGATTCCTGTATCCTGCCAGGGTGTATCTGTTGACGACTATTTCCGGACTCGATTCCTGTATCCTGCCAGGGCACGTCTGAAGAGTTTGAAGATCCGATTCCTGTATCCTGCCGGGGTGTATCTGTTGATGACTGTTTTCCGGACTCGATTCCTGTATCCTGCCAGGGCACGTCTGAAGAGCTTGAAGATCCGATCCCTGTATCCAGCCAGGGCATATCTACATGAAGAGTTTGAAGATCAACCCCTGTAACAGGCCAGGTAATTATTTTTCTTTCTCAGCTACGCAAGTTCTCGCTAAGGAATCTCTTACGCGATCGACACCTGGATGGCTTCTATAAGCCCATCCACATACCAACAGTCTCCAAATGGCATTTATAAGCCCATTTCCGACAAGGCTCTGTCATAGCTCCATATGGCATCTATAAGCCCATCCTTCTATCCATCATCTCTCCAAATGGCATCTGTAAGCCTATTCCTGCCATCACGCTGCTGACACTCTACTATGCGAGTGCAAATTTCTGGGTACTCTAGTGTTCAATCATCTTCCACCTTCGGATCACGAAAGGCACGCAAGCCAATCTACATCCTCAGGTTTAAGAATATTGAACAGGGGCAACTGTTGTACCCCAAAATTTGCCCTCCCATATTCTTCAGATTTTTGACAAGCATCACCTCAAATGGTTCAAAGTCTACTCAAGGGCTACACAGTCAACCACTCTCCTAAGCCAGTCAAATTAGGGTTTTGGTTCCTTCAAGGAAGTTGAGGTTTTCAAGGGCTCAATCAAGTTCCATATGCTCATACACATTGTCAAGCACCTACATGTCAAGTTTCAAGGCTCACAAGGTCAAGTTGCACAGTCAAAAAACCCTAATTGCTCCACAGTCAACTGTAGGGGCAAAATGGTCATTTGGCAGTCAAAAGTCAAAATTTTTGGTCAACATCTTATTTTGAAGCCACAATCATCATTTGATCAATTCTTGATCATGATTTCACAAGAATGGCTCAAAAATCATCAAGGTGTCAAAAGTTTCTATTTTTGGACAGCTGAAAAGTCAACTGTAACTTGACCAAGGCATAACTTTCTCATGGTTCATCAGAAAAATCCCATCCAATGCTCATCTTGAAGGGGAAGACATTTCCTACAATTCATCTTCACATTCCAAGTCCAATAAATGCTCTCACAAAAAGTTATCAATTTCAACATTATAGGTCATTTTCAAAAGTCAACAAAAAGGCACTTTAAGTCAAAGACCATAACTTGAGATTGGTAAATCAAAATGACATGGGACCAAAGACATTGGTTAGAGGACTTCAAGACCTTTCCAAAATGTCCAAGAACATGTTCATAGCTTCAGAATTGAGCAAGATATGCATTGGAGAAGTTGGAAATTTTTTGTAAAATGGCCAAAGTCAACTATCCTTGAAACTTCATTTTTGACAAAAGGGGCCCACTTTTTCCACTTGGTTCAGCTTGGCCATGCCTCCCACGTGTCCCACAAATTATTTCAAGATTAAAAATTAATTTTTCCATTTTTTATTTAATTTTATTTGATTTAATTCATTTTAAATCTTTAAAATTAAAAAAAAAATCAAGAAAATTAATGGAGGGATATCTTTGAGTTTGAATAGCTTTGATACACCATTATTCACATGCCAAATTCGTGCAAGGCCTATTCCAAGCATAAAAATTCAAATTTTGACAAGAATGGTAAGTTGCTTTAATGGAGGTTATGGCAAAATCTCAAACATAAGTGCAAGGGTTAAAGGTGCATTATATTGTTTGATTCTCATTCATATACAGATATGCAAGCCTTCACAATACGATTCACGACCTTGAACACTCAAACACGGCCAAACAAATCTCAAATTTTCAAGAAAAAAGGACCTTTGGCAATCAGAATTAAGCAAAAAACCTCAAGGAATCACGCCATACAAGTCCCACGGTTTGAATTATTTTTCAGAATTCCATATCATCATTCATGTGTTTTTAGCCATTCTTTTTAATTGATTTATGTTAATAGGGACATTCTGAAGCTTTTGGCTTAATCCAATTTGGTTGTAGTGCCCTGAATAGGAATCCACCATTGAAGAACATTAGGGTTCAGAGCTCTCGAATTGGGGGTTTTGTCATGCTGTAAAATTAGAACTCCAAACAGGCATGGTCAAACTCAGCATGATGAGACGAACAAAATGGACATATCGCGCCCTTTTTATATTATCTCTATTTCTATTCGCTATTTTCTGTCATTGCATTCAGTGGGGGTTAAAAACCCCCTCTATCTTGTTTCTTTTTTGCAGGTATGAAGAAGACGACGATGACGTGTTTACATATGTCTGGTTGATTTAAATTAAAGCGCGCGTCTTTGTTAGTTCCAGCGTGTATTATTGTTTTTGTATATTGTTTTGATTATCCATTATATTGACAAACACACGCAGATGGTGGAGTGGTTGGTGATGTGTTGGTTCACCACTGGGACCTGGGTTCGATCCCCATGCCCCCCATAATTCCAATATTATTTTTCTCAATGTGTTCTTGTGCAGATCCTCAAATAACTTCCATCATACACCTCCTCCAAGCGCCGGCCAAGTGTCCACAGATGCAGATCCAAGGGCCCAGAAAGCAAGAACACCATGTGCCTGGTCAACATCATTCCACTCAATTCCCAGAGTCAAACGAGTTAGCTTCTTAATGGGCCAAGATTCAGCAATGCACCCTCTTATTCCAGCCCACCCCCCCCCCCCCCCCCCCCCCCCCCCCTTGGGTTTACTCTTTTTATTTATTTTGTTTTGTTATTTCCTTTTTATTTATTTGCCTTATTTTATTTTTTATTATTATTAACAAATTAACCAATTAACATATTTTCATAAAAAATCAAAAATAGAACTAACATCATTATTATTATTATTATTATTATTTTATTTTGTAAATAAACATTAATTGAAATAGCTTAATTAGGCAATTTTGACTTTTCTTTTAACAATTAAAATAATTTAGAATTAGGTTAACTTAGAATTTTAATTCTTTTATTTCATTAACATAAAAAACACAAAAAATATATTTTCTTTTAATAAATCAATTAATTAGTCATTAGTTAGTTTTAATTTCATTTTAATCACCAAAAAAGACAAAAAAACAATTTCTTTTCTAAAAAGGGTCAACACCCTTTAGACATTCCCGATTCTTTCTTTCGCGCGCATTTTGGTTTTAATTCTTTATTTTGATTATTTCTGTAACTGCCTCCGGATGTAATAGTAATTAGGATTTTACTGTTTTTATTTACTTTCCGTACTTATTTACCAAAAACGGGTCTTTGTATTTTTTGGTGATGTATAGACCCGCGCCTTGTAATAGCGTAGGATTTATGTTTCCGCAATTTACTTTCCGCACCCCTTAACTGTTAAATGCATGAAAAAATGTATGGTAAATAAAATTAACCCGTAGCTCACAAATAACAAAGACATCAACTGAATACAACACACAACGCACACACCACTTCTAGGGTACGCCTCACTTGTTGCCTTCGAAACGTGGCCGTCAAGTATATGACGTTTTAGCGGTCGCTCTTATGTCCAAGATCCAGTAGCCTCGAAATAGTTGCCTCGAAACGGTTGTCTCGGATTAAAAAGGATCTAGGACATTAGGGTTGCTTCTAAGGTGTCCTCACTGTTGCTTCGGTGACCATACTGTCCCGATAATCGAATTGACCCGAACACCTCCAACGGTGGTGCTACCTACCTCTCAATGGTGGGATGGCACTACCTAAAGGACACTTACACAGCTTAATCCCTTAGGGTAGGTAGATGACTCATGGATACTTGCTCTTTTCAAAAAAACAAACAAAATACTTTTCACACCTTACACTTTCAAAAGCTTTCAAAATAAATTTTTCAAACACTCTTGAGGACAGATGCAAGAGTTATTCAGAAATCTTTCAAAGAAACTTTTTCAAAACCCACTCACACTTGAAAAGCAAACAAATTTTGAAAACATAAGAGCAAGTACCTAAGAGCCCATGGATAACCATGGATAGAAAGGGTGCTAACACCTTCCCTTTCTATAAATCTACCTCCCGAACCGAGAAACATTCTCATAAGGAATTTTGCTGTGCTTTTGTCCTTTCCATGTTGGAGAAAATAAAAGACGGTGGCGACTCTTGCTTACCGCGACATTTCGCGAACCAGCTTTAAACAGTCAGTTCTATTCCCACCGATCACAAATGGGTAGAAAGGCCACAACGGTAGTTCACCCGAATCAACATGAAACCAACTCAAGTACTCCCTCATTTGCTAAAGCTGAATCTCACCAATTTGAAGGAAGCGCCAAAGAACCCTAATACCTCTTCCCATTATTACCACTCCAATGCAAAATGTGCTTACCACTTTGACAGTGTAGGGCATGATACCAACAACTGTTGGGCTCTTAAGAACAAAATCCAAGACTTGATCGACACCAAGGAGGTAGAATTCGATGCGCCCGAAAAGCCGAATGTGATTTCTGCCCCACGGTCATAATGTTCATGCTGTTATGGAAGACCTTCATGTTACCAATGTTGCTGATCTTTTGACTCCGTTACCAGTGATTAAAGTGAATTTGATGAGAGCCGGGATATTCCCAGGCTGTGGAAAAGACTGTTATTTCTGTTTAAACATACGAGCTGACTGCCCACTGTTGAAATCAGGCATCCAACGCCTGATGGATACCCAAGAGATACTCTTCCAAAAAACTCCTGCTGATACCTTCACTCCTGTTACTCCTGCTACCTTTGTTACTTCAACCAATGACATTGCAATAATAACCATCTCCGACAATCTTCCCAAGGCTTGCAAAAGGCCTGTCAAGATTACGCCTGACCCTAAGTTTGTGCCGCTAAAAATCACCATGTCGGGGCCTGTCCCGTATCAATCTAACAAAACGTACCATGGAACTACAGAGGAGAAATATTCTATCATGGTATCAAACAGATTGAATCAGTCCAAGAGAATTATGATGATGAAACCCCTGATATAGGGAACATTGCGGGAACAAGCAAGATAACTCACAGCGGACGAATTTTCTCTCCGGAGATTGCTCCCCCACGAGCAGTCTTCGGACCCTCGAAAGCTTCTGTGCTTGTTAAGCCATCTGTGCAAGGCCCGATAATTGAAGAAATTGATGTACCTGAAGTTAGACCCTCTGATGCTACTACCGATAAGGGTAAGGGGATACTAGAAGCGCCTGTCAGGATGAAGGCTCAGAATGTGGTAATCCCCGAGACCACCCAGAAAGAAATGGAAGAAATCTTAAAGATAATCAAAAAGAGCGACTACGACATCGTGGAACAGCTAGGGAAGACCCCTTCCAAAATCTCCATGTTGGATCTTCTACTCTGCTCTGAGGCCCATGCTAAGGCCCTGATCAAATTTTTAAAGACGGCACACGTGCCTCAAGAAACTTCGGCTGACCAGTTTCAAGAGTACGTGGCCAGCCTTACTACTGATAATGGTCTTGGTTTTTCCGATGCTGATTTGACCCCTAAAGGAAGGAAGCACAACGACGCGCTGCATGTCTCAGTGGAATGCAGGGGAACCACCCTTGCCCATGTTCTAGTTGATACTGATTCATCCTTGAATGTGCTACCGAAGAAAGCGTTAGACCGTTTGGACTGTGAAGGGTTAGTGCTAAAGCCAATTAATATCGTGGTTAGGGCCTTTGATGGGTCCAAAAGAATAGTTCACGGAGAGGTTGACATTCTTATCAAAGTGGGCACAAAAATTTTCAACTCCACCTTTTATGTGATGGACATCCGTCCTTCATATTCGTGTTTGTTGGGAAGGCCATGGATCCACTATGCTGGGGCAGTTACCTCCTCTTTACACCAAATGCTAAAGTATCCTGTTCAGGATAAGATTATAACGGTGCACGGCGAGGAAGAGTACATGATAAGTCACCTCAACTCCTTCCGCTATGTGGAATTGGATGGCGAGTTCATAGAAACGCCTTTCCAACATTTTGAGGAAGTTTCTCCTGAAGTCACAGTTGTGAAGACAATGGTTGATGTGCCTATTATTTCTAAGCCTGTGTCTAGGATGGCATCTCTCAAGGATGTAAAGGCTGTAATCAAAGAAGGAAGGAGTACAGTGTGGGGGAAACTGCCTGATTTTCCCCATAAGAAGGACAAGTTCGGACTAGGTTTTACTGATGCTGGCCAGAAAGCTATGCGTCGCTCCAAGGCTGGAGGACCACCTGTAAAAATCACTCACCATGGTATTAATGCCTTAGAAGATGATGATGAAGAAGACAACTTTGAAGATTGGATCTTTCCAACCGTCAAAGGAGGATTAAGCAACTGGGAAGCAAAGGACTTTATTCCCATCACTTTCATCAACCAGTAATTTATCTTTGAACAATTTCCTATTTTGGTCTGTAATAACTAAACAATTTGTACACTATTTTCACCTTATGCCTTGCCCGGGGCATATAGGTCCATTTGTAAGGGCTTGATTTTCTTCATTATCATATGCCATGTTTTAATGAATCATTGGACGTTTTCATCTATAAACTGTTGTGTTCATTTTCTTTCCTTTTGCATCTTGTTTTGTTTAAGGATGGCTATCCCTTACACACACCCACACTCAAAAAATACAGGTACCCATCCACTCCGGATTCCATGGGTGACTATTCTGCTTTAGCCTTCGGTGACTCTGAAGATTTGGTCAATCATGCTGAGTACGAAGTTGACAAAGACTGTGAAGTGCCGGGAGAGTTAGCCAGACTTTTGCAACAAGAAGAGAGGGCTATTCTGCCTCATGAAGAGTTGCTAGAAACCATCAACTTGGGAACAGAGGAAGACAAGAAAGAGGTTAAGGTGGGTGCCAACCTGGAACCAGGTGTCAAAGAGTGCTTAGTGCAATTGTTGAACGAATATGTTGAGATCTTTGCCTGGTCCTATGAAGACATGACGGGATTAGACACAGATATCGTGGTTCACCGTCTCCCTACAAGAGAAGACTGTCCACCGATCAAGCAAAAGGTCTGCCGAATGAGGCCTGACATGTCTGAGAAGATCAAACTGAGGTAATGAAGCAATTCAACGCTGGCTTTCTGGATGTTACTTCCTATCCATACTGGATTGCTAACATTGTGCCCGTACCTAAGAAGGACGGCAAAGTCAGAATGTGTGTGGACTATAGGGATTTAAACAGGGCTAGCCCTAAAGACGATTTTCCACTGCCACACATCGACATCTTGGTTGACAACACAGCCCAACACAAGGTATTTTCCTTCATGGATGGATTCTCGGGATACAACCAGATCAAAATGGCCCCCGAGGACATGGAGAAAACTACTTTTGTCACGCAATGGGGTACCTTCTGCTACAAAGTGATGCCATTCAGACTGAAGAATGTCGGGGAAACCTATCAACGTGCCATGGTAGCTTTGTTTCATGACATGATACACCATGAGATTAAAGTTTATGTAGACGACATGATAGCTCGATCACAGACAGAAGAAGAACACCTTGATCATTTGGAAAAGCTGTTTGTCAGGTTGAAGGAGTATAAGCTCAGACTGAACCCAAGCAAGTGTACTTTTGGAGTCAGGTCTGGTAAACTTTTGGGATTTATCGTCAGCAATAAAGGCATTGAAGTTTATCCTACTTAAGTCAAAGCTATACAAGAAATGCATGCCCCCCCCCCCCCCCCCCCCGCACTGAGAAGGAGGTCAGAGGTTTCTTGGGACGCTTAAACTATATTGCAAGGTTCATCTCTCACCTAACATCTACCTGTGAGCCAATTTTCAAGCTGTTGAAGAAAGATCAGGTAGTTGAATGGAACAATGATTGTCAAGTTGCTTTTGATAAGACCAAAGAGTATTTACTGGAACCTCCTATCTTGATGCCACCCGTCGAAGGAAGGCCGTTAATCATGTATCTGACTGTTTTGGATAACTTAATGTGGTGCGTACTGGGCCAACATGACGAGTCTGGCCGAAAATAGCATGCCATTTATTACCTTAGCAAAAAGTTTATCGACTGTGAGACTCGCTACTCACTGCTCGAGAAAACTTGCTGCGCTTTGGTATGGGCTACTCGCCGGCTAAGGCAATATATGTTGACTCATACCACTTTTTTAATTTCCAAGATGGATCCGATCAAGTATATCTTCGAGAAGCCTGCTTTATCTGGAAGAATCGCTAGATGGCAAATGATCCTGACTGAGTATGATATCCAGTATACTACCCAAAAAGCTATAAAGGGGAGTGTACTAGCTGACCATCTAGCTCATCAAGCCGTCGAAGATTACCAATCTATGAGATTCGACTTCCCTGACGAGGACATCATGACATTGGACAACATTGAAGGTAACAGACCGTATGACGGACCAGAACAAGGATCCTGATGGACCCTGTACTTTTATGGTGCTTCAAATGCACTTGGCAATGGTATCAGTGTGGTACTCATTTCTCCGGAAGGTTTCCATACACCCTTCACTGCCCGACTTTGCTTCAGCTGTACCAACAACATGGCTGAGTATGAAGCTTGCATCTTTGGTCTCAAGGCTGCTATAGACTTAGGAATCAAATCTTTGTTCGTATTTGGGGACTCGACTTTGGTTATCAGTCAAGTCAAAGGAGAGTGGGACACTAAACATCCTAATCTTATCCCATACAAAGAACGTGTTTTGACATTGTTGCCTCATTTCGAGCAGATTACTTTCAAGAACTTCCCGCGAGAGGAAAATCAGCTAGCAGATGCTTTGGCTACAACGTCTTCCATGTTTAAACTCAACTGGGATAATGAGGCTCCCCAAATCACCATCGAGCGAATGGACGAACCTGCGCACAGTCATGAAATTAATACTGAAGAAGTAGTGGAACAACCCTGGTTTCATGAAATCAAAAGGTATCTCCAGACTCGAGAATACCCTGAAGGAGCTTCCGTCAATGACAAAAAGTTCTTAAGGAGATTTACTGCCAAGTTCTTCCTAAGCAACGACATCCTTTATAAACACAGCCATGATTGTGTTCTACTTCGTTGTGTGGACAAGGTTGAAGCAGAGTTAATCATGACCGAGATACATAAGGTACATTTGGCACCCACCTGAGCGGACATACAATGGCTAAGAAGATTCTAAGGGAAGGCTACTACTGGTCTACCATGGAAGCTGATTGTCATCAACATTCCCGTACTTGCCACAAATGCCAAGTCTATGCTGACAAGGTACATATTCCTCCTGTTCCTCTCAACATGCTAACAGCTCCTTGGCCATTTATAATGTGGGGCATCGACATGATTGGAGAGATCAAGCCTACGGCATCCAATGGACATCGTTTCATCTTGGTCGCTATTGATTATTTTACCAAGTGGGTCGAAGCAGCTTCCAACGCCTCTGTTACAAAGAATGTGGTTGCCTGCTTCATCAAGCAGAATCTCATATGTCGGTACGGTATCCCCGACAGGATTATCATGGGCAATGATACATATTTGAACAACACTATGATCACCGCTCTGCGAACAGTTCAAGATTTATCATCACAATTCATCTCCCTATTGGCCAAATATGAACGGTGTTGTTGAAGCCGCGAACAAAAATATCAAGAAGATCATTCAAAAAACGACAGTCACCTACAAGGATTGGCATGAGATGTTACCGTTTTCTCGGCATGGATATCGTACCACGGCGCGTACTTCGACAGGGGCAACCCCCTTTTCTTTGGCATGTGGCATGGAAGCTGTTTTACCTATGGAAGTTCAGATTCCTTCCTTAAGGATTATGAAGGATGCTGGTTTGAGTGAAGACGATTAGATTCATATCCAGATTGATCAACTTCATTTGATCAACGAGAAACGACTTACTGCTGTTTGTCATGGTCAGACGTATCAGAAACAGATGATCAAGGCTTTCAACAAGAAAGTCAGGCGTCAAGTATATCGAGTCGGAGGTCTTGTAATCAAGCGGATCATCTTACTGCAAAGTGATCCCAGGGGCAAGTGGACTCCTACTTACGAAGGACCATTTGTGGTCAAGAGCATATTTTCTGGTGGGGCAATGATTCTGACCACTATGGACGACGACGATTTGCTGCACCCTGCGAACACAGACATAGTCAAAAAATACTACGCATAAAACGACCCGACAAGTTGAAAACCCGAAAGGGAGACTTAGGAAAAAATGGGCATCCCGGTGAATCGAAAACCCGAAAGGGCGGCTCAGGCAAAAATTAGGGATAAATACACAAAATCTGTACACCCGGCAAGTTGAAAACCCGAAAGCGCGACTTGGGAAAAAAGGGTTTCCCGGTGGACTGAAAACCCGAAAGGGTGGTCTAGGCAAAAGTTAGGGAATTAAAGCGTATGGCTATGTCTCGTCGGATCACTTTAAGGACAATCTCTTCACCAACAAGCTCCAAGCTTCTGATCAATCCAATCATCGGCGGACGAAGCAACGAATGGACAAGATACTCAGAGTTGTGAAGACCATAGCAGAATGGGAACCCCATGGAATCATTGCACATAGCCATCTTTCCTTTGTATAAATTTTTTCTCAATTTACAACAACATTCTCTTACTAGGATGTTTGTCTCCTTTGTACAAAGATACTTACAAAAGTTAATACAAAGATACTTCAAAGTGCAAAAATTTGCTTGCCTTTCTTTTCTTTTTATACTTATGTTTTATTTGAAAACGTCCAATGTTTTGTTAAATAGGCATATGCATTTGAATATAATCACTGCTTACAAATAAAACGAAATTGAGAAAGGATAATTACTGATAAATTGAAGGTGTAGGAAGATATCCTTGTGCTATTCCATAATAAATCCCCTACAATATGTCATTCAGATCCTCAACAAGCTAAAACCTTGGAGTACATGTTCCCAGCGGAGTTAAGCTTAAAGATCCCCAGCGAAGCTAGAATATTCTAAACCTTCACCCCCAGCAAAGTCAATTTCCAACTATCAATCCCTAGTGGGAACCATTCAGTTTTCCCCAACTTCCCCAGTAGATTGACATACGACTCAAGCTCTTGATTTCACCGGCCGAGTAAACATTCTCCCCACAAAGTTATTTCCCAGCAAGATCGAAGATTCTCAGTCTCATTTCTCCAGCAGAAGCCTCCCAGGTTTTAATTCCCCAGTAGAGATTTTCAGAGTTTTCCTTTATTTCCCAGGAAAGTCATGAAGGATTCTCATTCCCCGCAGAAGTTGTCAAAGTTCTTGTTAATCCCCACCAGTCACCAAGGATTTTCAATCCCCAGCAGTGGTCCCAGGATTTCTCATTCTCAACAATCAAGGATCTTTACCCCCCAAGCAGTCAACAAGGATTTCTCATCTTCAACAATCAAAGATTTTTGGATCCTTAGCATCGGTCAGGAATTTATTTTCTCCGGCAGCAGTCAAAGATTTCTTTATCTCCAGTTATCAAGGATTTATTTTCCTCAACAAGACAGCTGCTCAGCTTACATGCACTTCCATTACATTCATATATCATAAACATTGATGAAAATACAGTTCATTGCATCATACATATCATGCAACATGACTTTGTGTTTTAGCTAACATTTTACCCTTTTCAGGATAAGATTAAAAGGCTATCGTTAATAACTATTCAGATACACTATGGATACACCCCATACACGGTGGTCATTCTATTACTCATTCAGAATTTCAAGTTAAAATACAGTGTGGATACACCCCATACACAACGGTTATTCTATTACTCATTCAAACTCCAGCAATCTGATACAGACTAGATACGCTCCAGACACGGCGGCCATTCTATCTCTCATTCAGATTCAACTATCAACTTCAAAGTTCAGATACGCTCCAAACACAGATGCCTTTCTGGACCTTACACCAGAAGTTTGATTCTCCCCAGTGCAGTTGCCACAGAAATCATTCTGTCACTTATTCAGATCCCAGTTACAGTACAGATACACTCCAGACACGGAAGTCATTCTGCTACTCATAAAGATCTCAACTACAGATACAGTCCAAATACGCTCCAAACACAGTTGCCATTCTGTCACTCATTCAGAACTTATCCCCAACACACAGTTGCTCCATATACAAATGTTTCTCTGTTACCCATTCAGAATACAGATACACTCCAGACACGGCAGTCATTCTGATATTCATTCAAAGATCAAATACAGTTACAGCTCGGATACGCTCCAGTTCAACAAACAATCTTAGATGGCATCTTTAAGCCCATCTCCAGCAATATTCTACCATCTCCAAATGGCATCTTTAAGCCCATTCCCTCAATAATATTTTGACGAGTGCAAATTTAAGGGCACTCTAGTGTCCAATCCTCTTTTACCTTCGAGTCACGAAAGGCAAACTTGCCAATCTAACTCTTCAGGTTCAAGAAGATTGAACAGGGGCAACTGTTATACCCCAAAATTTTCCTTCTCATTTTATCAACATTTCTCATCACAAGACTCTTGGAACTCAGGATTAAGCTAGGGTTTGCTCTGCTCAAGACACCTCCTTGCACTGTTGACCTAAATTAGGGTTTGAGTTTGCACAGGGATTTTTGGACCTTCAATGCCCAAATTGACTTTCATACTTCATGATGGACTCATAAGTTTGCCCATACCAAGTTTTAAACCTTGAATCAAATTTTTGCCCAGTCAATTGGACAGTTGACCTAAAAATCAGCTGTATTGGGGAAAAAGTCAATTGTGGCCAATTTACAGTCAAACCTCATGAATTTTGATCCACATAAACATTATGAACTCATATGAACCATTTAATCAAGTTTCGACCACAAATCCACAAGAAATTTGATCAGATCACCAAAAGGGCAAAATGGTCATTTTTAGGGTTTTACGTGTACAAAGGCAATTTTGACTGTTTGACCTAGCTAATGGAAAATAAAGTTCAACCATGGACTCAAGGACTCAATAAAATTATCTTGACCTATTCAACAAGTTCAAAAGATCTCAAATGCATAAGATTGGCAGATGAACTTTTCAGTCAACTGATCAAAATTTAACTGTATACTGAAAAGTCAAACTTTGACTTTTTGGTCAAAATCAAGTGCCAAGGGTCATTTTTCATCAAGATGTGTCAAATTATGAAACTTTTTCATCAAGAAACCCAAAATTGCAAATTAGGGTTTGAAATTGAAAATTTTCATAATAGAATTTTTCTAAGTTATGAAATTTTCTTAATTTTTCCTAACTTTGTCCCACATTTTCACCAAGATGAAAATGGATTCAAACAAAACTTACAACATGAAAGTTGTAGTCCATCACAAAGTATACAACGTTTATTCACAAAGTTTTCTCAAAAGAAGCTTGGATCTCAAGTTATGATTTTTGGAACAAGGGTCCCTAAAACTTTTAACTTAGAGAAATTTTGTCCTAGTTTAGGCAGGATTTTGACCCATCTTCTTGGCCATTTTTCACATAGTTACACTTGGAGTCTCAAGTTTCATTTCAAAGATGGATTATAGTATATGTTGCAAGCTTTCGAAATTGTCCAAGAACTCCTCAAACACATTTTTGGTTAGGGAGAATCTAATGCTTGAAGTTGGCAAAAACTCACTTTGTAACCATGGCCAATACATGTTCATACAAGTTGCAAAATCTGACCAAACTAGCTTAGTACATAATTACAGGTATCTAAACCCTTCAACACTCAAAAATTGAATGCAAACACATTGGTTAGAGGCATTTTTCTGATCAAGGGAGCATTATACAATGAACAAATCCATTTTTGGCATAAAGATGGCACTTCCATTTTCATAAAGGCAACTTTATGTCAAATTACTTTTCTTGAGCCTTGAACTTCTTTCTTTGCAGCAAACAAGTTCCACAAACTCAGGCAAAGGTACAAGGAACATGTGCATGCTTGGAGATAGCCTGTACAGGCCTATCTCATTTCACTTCACACTTTTTTTTCAAAACAAGTCATTGTGCCAAAAGTCCATATCTTGTGAATCTGATATAACCAAGTCAAGCCAACATTTCAAACAAGTTTTGGACATCCTTGTAAGCCAGAAACACGAGCCAATCATCCCTCAAACACCCTTGAACACCAAAACACTAAAAACTTGCAAAACAGGGCAGTTGCTGCAACTTGAGTGCCATAGCTCATTTTGCTCGTGCGTTTGCTCCTTTCCACTTCAAACACCTTCCATTCAACTCACTCAAGATACCCCAAACCTCCATTGCCAACTGTAACTCCATTTACATTGTTCACCATTTCTGTTTCAAGCTTATGCAGGTTGACTTCTAGAGGTTAATTCAGGCCATTTCAAAAACAAACTAAGTATTGGGAAAGGTTCAGGGAACATCAAGCAAGCTCAAAAGAACCTCAGGCCTCACTGAAAGTTGCTGCATTGTCCAACTCGAATCCAACTGAAACAGGTTTTTCATGAACTTCTATCTCTCTATTTAGGAACATTTAGCCTTAGGTTTGTGAATGAAAGATGTAGTAATCATTGCCCTGAAACCATATATGCTCAGTTTTCATTTATATTAAGTGTGCTAGGAGAATTTCATTCATGAACATGCTGAAAAAGTTAGGTTAGATTTTAGGGCCATAGAAATTCTCTCTGGTCTTTGAGAGTTAAGTTTAATGCTTTATATGGTTAGATTCGTATTTAAATTCTCTACAAGTTTGATGTTGTGAGTTTTGGCAAAAAGTCACGTTTCCAGGATGTTCAAAGTTGGATACAGGGTGTGCGTTTTTTGTTGTCACAAGGAAGAAGATGAAGCTGATGGGCTGGGCTTGGCTTTCTCACTTTTTGCACCCCTATGCCTACTTTTTGCACCCCCTGGCCCAACTACTTATATTCTTGCATTTTTGAATTTTTATTTTCTTTTCTGACTTTGTTATTTTATTTTCAAACATAAAAAATACTTACAAATATTTTCACAATTTTTTACATTTATTAGATATTTTATTTTGATTTTTTCTCACATAAAAACAATTTAAATACTTTATAATTATTTGTTAAAACTTGAAAATAATGTAAATAATACTTTTATTTTCATTTCTTATTTTTATTCACATTGAAAATATTTTCTTGAATATATTTTATTTTTGTAAATATTTTATTTTATTTTATACATATTTAATATATTTAATATATATATATATATATATATATATATATATATATATATATATATATATATATATATATATATATATATATATATATATATATATATATATATATATATATATATATATATATATATATATATATATATATATATATATATATATATATATATATATATATATATATATATATATATATATATATATATATATATATATATATATATATATATATATATATATATATATATATATATATATACAAAATATTACATTTTTATTTTTATTATTATTCTATACTAAAAAACACTTTTTTTCAATATATTTTTATTTTTGTGCATATTAATATATTTTTGTATATAAATAATATATAATATTATTTTCTTAAAGAAAATTAGGGTTTACCCTAAAATAAATAAAATTAACCTTTCTTTATTTATTTATTTCTTTATATTTCTTTACATTGAAAATATTTTTACATACATAAAAAAACTTCTTTTTGAATAATACATTTTTATTCTATATATATTTATTTGTTTTGTTTATTTAAATATTGTACATTTAAATATTATGCATTGTAAATTCAATTTGATTGTAATAACTTAGGATTTAAATTCCTTGCAAAATAATCCCCTATTCAAAATTGTACCCCCCTCCCTATATCATGTTGTAATAGCTTAGAATTTAAATTCTCGCACTTAAACGCTTTCAATTATGCCATGATTAGAGATTTAGGGTTTGTATGCAAAAAATCAAAACCAAAATATAGTTTGACCTAATCAAAGACAAAAAATGCATGAAAAACAAACACAATGCACACTTGAACCCCTAGGGTTACAATCCACTTGTTGCCTTCAAAAATGGGCCATGGTATGCATGTTAAGCACTTTGGCAAGACAACAACAAACAAAAGATCATAGTCCCTCGATGACGCTATCTGAGTTGCCTAAACAAAATGATTAAGTCCCTCAAGAAAATTGCCAAAAATACTTGACACAATTGCTATCATGGTCTATACGATGACCCGCGCCTGTCCCGTTTAACATCCTAACACAAGGTTGTTCACCAAATACAATGGTGAAACAACATTGTTAAAAGGGTTAAAAACATAAGAAAGATCTTTGAGTAAAATAGGGTAGATAACTCGTAGTTACTTGATCAAAAGCTTGCAAAAACATCCTTGCTATTTTCAAAACACACTTCTCAAACACAATTTCAAAACCCTACTTTCAAACATTGAAAATCTTTCAAGAACAAAAACACCTATGTATACATTCAAAACAAGAATCATTACAAAGGTTGCCACAATGATGGCCTCTTTTCAAAACACCTTTCAAAATCATACACAAAGCACCATTTCAAACAATTGAAGAGCACCATTTCAAACAATTGAAAAGCAAAGCAAGTGATCTAAACAAGTAACTAAGAGCCCATGGATAACCATGGATAGAAAGGGTGCTAATACTTTCCCTTTCTATAATCTACTCCCCGAACCCAAGAAAACATCTCAAAGGTCTTTCCTGTGCTTTTTGACCTTTCCTTAGGATAAAATAAAAAGTCGGCGGCGACTCTTGCTAAACCAAAACATTTGCGAACACAAACGCAAAATCCCAAGTCAGTTCTCCCACCGTATCACACATACATACGTATCATCAAGATCATGTGTTACCTTAAAGATTGGCGGGTTGTCTTGCTGAAACCTTTCCAAAGCGCAGAACTCATCATTCCCTCTATATGGAGATTATGCTGATTCTGGGCCATTTCTCGAGCCAACGAATCCAAAGCCTCAACAATTGCATCATTATATCTTCCTCTTGCCATTTCTCTTTTCGTACATGCAAACATAATTAGAGGAACAAAACATTGATTCTCTTTACACACAAATCGATCACCATGTTACATACATCGTATGAAAACCTGGCCAGACAGACCGACCTGCTCTGATACCACTAATGTAACACCCTACTAATCCCACATGTAATATTCATATAATTTACGAATTAAATCAAATTAAATCACCACTCAAGAGTGTAACACTTCATAGAAAACATCATATTAAAAAGTCTTGCTCCATAACTCGGGTTACATCACTGATAATATAATCTTATCATAGCTTAACAAAAACTTTAAGTCATCGTTGTAGATTCACCGTAATAAATAAACTCCTTTATAAAATAAAACTCAAAGTATCATAATGTCAATCAAAAGTTGGAATTCAAATCGGTTTAACAATCAAAATCGTCAAAAATTTTATGTCAACATCAAAAAACATAATATTTTCAAAACATAGTGTTCCCAACCCGATGTTACATATCAATGCAAGACACCACTGATGTAGAAAACTAAATAAAACACTCTGAATCTATCATCGACGCTTCTACGAACTACTCCTAGTTAGTTGTGTGTTAGCCACGTGGAGGAAACATTCAAATAAAAAGGGTGATTAATCACAATCTATTATAAAAGATATAAGGAAAATATCATTAGTTACAAACAATCTCATCATATAACAACACATTTTATTCATCAACACATTATACTCATAGATACATCACAATAGCACTTAGAAACTTGTCATCATCAAATCATCATATACTCACCTAGTTCACCATTATCATCACATCAAAACTCATCAACAAAATCATGCAATGTCACATAGGATGCTAATGCACAATACTGACTCAATGTATGTGTGTAATACGATGAGAGAACTGATTTGGTTTGCGTTTTATCGCAAATATGCAAAGAGAAAGAGTCGCCACCGACTTTTATTTTATCCAATGAGGAAAGGGTGAAAAGAACAGGAAAGACCTTCAATATTTTCTTGAGTTCAGGGGGTAGTTATGAAAAGGGAAGGTGTTAGCACCCCTTTCATCTGTAGTTATCTACGGGCTATTAATCGCTAGCTCACTTTTGTTTGAAAATGCTTTGTGAATGTGTATTTGAAAATATTTCGAAAATGCCAAAGTTCGGAAAACTTTGTAATGATTCTCGTATCGTTAAGAACGCATGCAAAGTGTTTGTTTTATGAAAATATTTCAGAAAAGTATTTGTGAAAAAGATGTTTAGAAATGTTCACGAGCAAGCGATTAAGAACTATCTACCTACTCAAAGTCTTTCGTGTTATTTTCCTCCTCCTTAGATAGTGATATCCTACCATTAGTTAGTAGGAAGCCCTATCGTTGGATGTGTGAGGGACAAGTGCGGATCATCGTACAGTCATAAAGGCAACTTGTAGGACGATTTAGCAATTTTATTGTAAGGAACTAAGATCGTTTACCGAATGTAGCATCGAAGGGTCATCGAGGACTACGATCTTTTGTATCGGAAGGACTTTGCTGAAGTGTCCCCACGTTCGAGGGACATGTCTGTATTTATCAGAAGGCAACAAGTGAGGTTACCCTAGAGGTGTGTGTGCGAATAATGATTAAATTCAGTTTATTTTATCTTCTATATTAGGTTTATCTAGCGTTTGATTTTAGATCTTGCCATACAATCCTATTAAACTAGACAGTTATAAGGAAAGTAGAAAAAGCAGAAAACAAATGTCCTATGATATTACAATGCTTCGGGGAAGGGGGGGTACAAAACCACAAAATTGGGGAAAAATAGCAAGTGAATAAAATCCTAATTTAAGCTATTACATTCCTTTAGCAATTACATGATAATGCAAAAGCGGAAGATAAGGCTATTTACAAATTGCGAACCCCATACACTTTATCTATGAAAATAAAATAAAATAAAAATAGAGAAAAAAAGAAATGTTTTTGATGATTTTTTATGGAAAAGGTTTTTTTAATGATGATTAAAATAAACCTAAAAACTAATTAATTTTAATTAACAAAATAATTTATTAATTAAATTAATTTAAAAAAGGTTAATGATGACAAACCTAAAAACAAATTAATTTTAGTTAACAAAATAATTGATTAATTAAATTAGTTAAAAAAAGCTTAATGATAAAAAGCTAAAAAACTAATTAATTTTAATTAACAAAAAAATAATAATTATTTTAGGTTTGTTAAAAGGTTTGTGGTTTTATGGTTAGGTGAATTTAGGGTTAAGTTTGCCAATATAATTAGGGTTTACGGGAAGAGAATTAAGGAAAAAAACCACAAATTAGAAGCAAAACCAAACAAATGTCAGGGGTGGGTGTTGAACCCACACCCTTAGCCTTCCACACTGCATTATGGGAAAAAAATAAGTTAGAAGCAAAATCACGCAAAATGCCAGAGGAGGGTGTTATACCCACGCCCTCCAGACTTTCCAGCAACATGCTCACCACTAGGCCAAACGTGCCTTGGTGTTAAGATCTGGCCTCAATATGCTTTGTAATAAACCTGCATGGGACAATTACGATGGTCCAAACCTGTAGTGTTGAATCTCATGAACACATTAAACAGATTAGTATATCATGAAATACAAAGAAAATAAATATATAAAATTTTGTAATGTTAAAACTGATATGGCATGTATGAATGCTTTTACACCCTTTTGATCATGGATATCGAACCAACCTTACCCTAATTATTTCCTGGAAGTGAATGAGATGGCTTCTTTGTAGTGACAAGGGTTTGTAACCAGGATTTCAAGATTTCTAGGGTTCTTGAAAGAATTTGATATTTTGACAAGGTTGTGGTAAGGGTTTTTTTTGTGGCCCTGTTTGCTGGAAAAGAATGAGATTATATAATGGAAATTAGGGAAAAGATATGGACTTTGGATGTGCAATTGGACCTCCAATAACCACAAGAAATAGTGTAGATTTTTATTCACCTGAGTTTGACACGTTCTAGGAAAATTCGCAGGGACATCAGTGTGATTTTTGAAGTTGAAATGTGAAAACAGAATGTAGCCGACATTGAGAAAAAATTCCTGTCTGAAAATGGGCACAATCGGATAAAACGTTGAATTAGTTATGAATTTTTGAAGTTTCGCCTCAGACAACTTAATTTACAGCTTCAAAATTTTCAGTGAGTTGCACGCGATTCGATTCAAAAACGGAAGCCTTCAGGGTACCGTTTTCTTTTGAAAATAAAAAACAAAACATAACTAACTCAATTTTTGAAACAATTCCACCAGAACCAGCTTGATACAATAAAAATTGACCGAGTTATGATTTTTTTAATACGTAGTAGATAAACATATGTCACAATTTTTTTGTGCGGAAACACTTGATAAATTCATATTTTCGGAGACTTTCTGAATGAAATTGTTTTCTGGCCGTGAGAGATGAAAACATAGATGACGTCAAGAAAAATTTTTGGCCACCAGAATGGATTCAAAACGAGCCATAGGCTTCAGTTATGAATTTTTTAGTGCGTAAAAATTGCACTTTCAGCACACTTTTTCACCATACTTCTTCGAGAAAACTCGCACATTTGGAAACCTTCTTTAAAGAATTTCCTCTCGAACTGAACCTGAATTTGAGAATATGTTACCAGGGATATCTTGGAATAATAACACTTGAATATGACGTGTCGGGTTGGACTTATGAATCTTTGAACCCTGAATCATTATGAAACAGCGAACTGATCTTCAACATGAAAAATACTTTGAGAACATCCATTGACGAAATAAATGTCACCTGTAACCTGACGAGGTTTGCTAGAGATACCTTGATCCCATAACCATAAAACCAATGATATGCATGCATGTAATGATGACAGATAAGCCAAAAAGGTCGAAATGAAGAAGGTAAATTTTGGGGTACAACAACTGTCCCTGTTTAATATTCTTAAACCTGAAGAGTTAGATTGGCATGTCCGTTATTCGTGACTTGAAGGGAGAAGATGATTGTACACTTAAGTACCCAGAAATTTGCACTCGCATGTGCAGGAGATAACGTTGTTGGTTGATTGTACCAGAAATGGGCTTAAAGATGTCATTTGAAGAGTGGCGGGATGCCGTTGAAGATGGGCTTATAGATGCCATCCAAAGTAATTGTTAATGGGAATATTAGAATGAGTTTATGCCTGACTTTGTCCAAAAGAATATCTGAGTGAATCTATGCTTGATTTTATCTGAATGATGCACTAGAATGGGTATATGCCTGACTTTGTCTAGAAGATGTACGGGCATGAATCTACGCCTGACTTTGTCCAAAAGAATAATCAGAATAAAATATACGCTTGATTTCATCTAGAAGATGTCTACGCCCGACTTCATCTAAAAGAGATATTGGAAGGAGTCTACGCCTGAATTTTTCTAAAAGAGTATCAGAAGGAAATCTATGTCTGACTTCATCTGAATGATATGCTGGAACGAGCCCGTGTTAAGCTGTGTCAAGAAATGTATTAGAAGGCAACGGTGTAAGGCTGCTTCAGGATGAGTTTGTGTGAGACTACACCTGGAAATGTATTATTAGGAACTTGTGTAAGATTGCTTCAGGATGAGCCCGTGTTAAACTGCATCTGAAAATATATTTAGAATGAGCCTGGGTAGGGATACTTCAGGATGAGCCCGTGTGAAGCTGCATCTAGAAATATATGAGAAGGAGCCTGGGTAGGGCTGCTTCAACATGAGCCCGTGTGAAGCTGCATCTGGAAGTTTTTAGAAGTAACCCATGTAAAGCTGCTTCAGGATGAGCCCGTGTTAAGCTTCATCTGGAAATATATTATAAGGGAGTCATGTAAGATTGCTTCAGGATGAGCCCGTGTGAAGTTGCATCTAGAAATATAAGAGAAGGAACCTGGGTAGGGATGCTTCAAGATGAGCCCGTGTGAAGCTGCATTTGGAAATATATGAGAAGGTGCATGGGTAGGGCTGCTTCAGGATGAGCCCATGTGAAGCTGTATCAGGAAGTTTTTAGAAGTAACCCTTGTAAAGTTGTTTCGTCTTGTTTCGGGAATTTATGTCGTCTGGTCATATAGATAGTTGCCCCGTCCTATTTTGGGAATTAATCTGTGACTTGTTTGAAAGTTGTTGATTGTTGTACCCCAAAATTTGCCCTCCCATATTCTTCAAGATTTGCTAAGAGCATGCTTCAAAATCTCCCAAAGGTTGCACAGTCCAATGGCCTCCTAACAGTCAAAAATTAGGGTTTTGGTTCTGGCAAAGAAATTGAAGTTTCCAAGGGTCCAAACAAGTCCCACATGCCTATAAACATTGTCAAGCATCCTCATGCCAAGTTTCAAGACTCACAGCATAAAATTGCACAGTCAAAAAACCTAATTGCTTCACAGTCAACTGCAGGGGCAAAATGGTCATTTGACAGTCAAAAGTCAAAATTTTTGGTCAACATCTTATTTTGAAGCCAAAAACATCATTTGATCAATTCTTGATCATGATTCTCAAGGCATGGTTCAAAAAGTCTCAAGATGCAAAAGTTTCCATTTTTGGACAGTTGAAAAAGTCAACTGCAAATTGACCAAGGCATAACTTCCACATGGTTTATCAGAAAAATTCCATCCAAAGCTCATTTTGAAAAGAATGACATTTCCTACAACTCATCTTCACACTTCAAGTCCAAGAAATGCTCTCACAAAAAGTTATCAATCTCAACATTATAGGTCATTTTCAAAAGTCAACAAAAAGGCACTTTAAGTCAAAGACCATAACTTGAGATTGGTAAATCCAAATGACATGGGACCAAAGACATTGGTTAGAGGACTTCAAGACCTTTCCAAAATGTCCAAGAACATGATCAAAGCTTAAACATTGAGCAAGATATGCCTTGTGGAAGTTGGGAAAATTTTGGGAATTTTGAAAAGTCAACTTTGCTTCAAATGCCTCAAAATTGCTAATGGGCCTCAATTTCTTCCATGAATCATTACCCAAAGGCCATGCACGACCCATTAAGCTAAAAGGGAGTTATTTTCTTATTTTTAATTAATTAATTGAATTTTTAATCCTATTAATTCATTTAATTAAAATTAAATATGA